>SJYT01035244.1:489848-583604 GCA_006410635.1 Cephalophus harveyi | reverse complement strand
CCTAGATCTGATAGATAGAGTGCCTGAAGAACTATGGAATGAGGTTCGTGACATTGTACGGGAGACAGGGATCAAGACCATCCCCATGGAAAAGAAATGCAAAAAAGCAAAATGGCTGTCTGGGGAGGCCTTACAAATAGCTGTGAAAAGAAGAGAGGCGAAAAGCAAAGGAGAAAAGGAAAGATATAAGCACCTGAATGCAGAGTTCCAAAGAATAGCAAGAAGAGATAAGAAAGCCTTCTTCAGTGATCAATGCAAAGAAATAGAGGAAAACAACAGAATGGGAAAGACTAGAGATCTCTTCAAGAAAATTAGAGATACCAAGGGAACATTTCATGCAAGGATGGGCTCGATAAAGGACAGAAATGGTATGCTAGTACACCTCTTTATAAATATTGATTTCAAGATTATAATTGTTTACAATGTGAAATATGAAAAGCAAAGAGTTAATTATAGTCAACCTACCAGAAAAAGTTAATATGATTGCAGAACATAAATATGCATAGAATAGAATCTAGGAAGACACACCCAACTATGTCAATAGTGTTTATCTTGCTTTTGGTGGTAGAATGGATGATTGCAATTTTCTTCTTTTTGCAAGTCTGTGTTTTGTAAGCTTTCTATAGTGAATATAATTTTAAAGGCTATTAAAAATTTAAAAGTAAGACATGAGAACTGAGTTACAATTAGATCTTTGTAAATACAAGAAAATGGATGTTAGCTAAACTTACTGTGGCAATCATTTCACAGTATATATCAATCAAGCCATCATGCTGTACACCTTTACCTTACACAGTGATGTAGGTCTATTTCTCAAAAAAGCTAGAAAAATATAAGTATGTGAGTTGAGTTAGTCAGATCTTTGTAAATACAAGAACTTATAAAGTGGCAAAATTTATGTTACGTACACTTTACCACAATAAAAGCGCCTATGCAAGTACAACATAGATTCAGTCTAATAATTTAGGGAAAAATGGATTTAAATTTGGTTGGCCTTCTAATTCCTCACCCCAAGATACTGACTCTTCTAATAATCAAAAGTACTTTCTTTAAAAATATACAAGTTCACAAAGGACATTCAAGTTCACATTCAACATCATAACTGAAGCCTGATTATGGCATTTTCAGTCTCAGAAATCATTTCAGGAATATGACAACAGGGGAAACTGAGGCTCTGGGTTACAAAATGATAAGTCTAAGTGCTCTGGATTTAAGCCAATGCCAACCTCAAAAACAAAACTGAAAGTTTCTTATTTTTTCACTGAAAACCACCGACAAACTTTTACCAAATATCCACAACATTGGAATATGAAATTACATCATAAAAAGTGAAGTGAAGTCATTCAGTCGTGTCCGACTCTTTGTGACCCCGTGGACTGTAGCCTACCAGGCTCCTCCATCCATGGGATTCTCCAGACAAGAATATTAGAATGTGTGGCCATTTCCTTCTCCAGGGGATCTTCCCGACCCAGGGATTGAACCTGGGTCTCCCGCATCGCAGGCTGCTGCTTTACCCTCTGACCCACCAGAAAGCCCTCATCATACAATGGATTTAATAAAACTTTGATTAAAATGACAATGGAGGGACTTCCCTGGTGGTCCAGTGGTTAAGAATCTGCTTGCAAAGCAGGGGACAGGGTTTCAACCCTGGGAACTAAGGTCCCACATGATGCAAAGCAACTAAGCCCGTGCACCACAACTACTTAGCCCTGGTGCCACATCTAGAGAGACTGCGCGCTGCAACAACAGGAAGATCCCGCATGCTGCAGCCAAGCTCACAGCAGCCAAATAAATGAACAAATAACAAAAAATACAACGGAATAGTCACCAAAGCTTTAGAACAGGGACTTTTTGTTTTTTCAAGTTTAGAGTTAATACAGAAAAAGATAACAAATAAAAGAAAACATCAACAATTTAACTACATAAAAATGTAAAATTTTACTTCATTAATATCCCCAAACCAACATAAAAATGGAAACGAGTGAGGGAAAAAAATGCCAGTAACAAATACCCATCAAGCAGTTAACAGGCTTACAAAATAAAATAAAAAGCTTTTGCTTTTTATTAGAGGGTTCTCTAATAAGAAAATCATTAAACAAATGATAAATAGGCTAAGGATATAAACAGTTCACAAAATTAGAAATATAGTAAGCAGTAAACTTATGAAAACACATTCGACAAAAGCTTGCTTTTATGTATCGATAGTACCTATTACCACATGGAGAGATACAAAGGCAAATGATTAAACAGATGGAATCAGAAACAAAGAGTGACCGCATATAATATATAAACACATGAAGAACAGAGCCAGAAAACTGAGGTTTAGTTGACCAGAAATAAGGGAAAATTTAATCACGGAGAATTTTTAGAGGAGGTAAATTAAGAGAACAAAAACACAGAGTGATAACTTTGACTCTAGAATGAGAATCTCTCAGTATTAAAGTTCCACCGTGACACCTTTTTAATGTTATATAGGTTTCAGGTATACAGCATTGTAATTCAGTGTTTGTATACACTACACAGTGACCACCCCCAAAAGTCTATTTACCACCTGCTACCATAAGGTCCATCTAGTCAAGGCTATGGTTTTTCCTGTGGTCATGTATGGATGTGAGAGTTGGACTGTGAAGAAAGCTGAGTGCTGAAGAATTGATGCTTTTGAATTGTGGTGTTGGAGAAGACTCTTGAGAGTCCCTTGGACTGCAAGGAGATCCAACCAGTCCATTCTGAAGGAGATCAACCCTGGGATTTCTGTGGAAGGAATGATGCTAAAGCTGAAACTCCAGTACTTTGGCCACCTCATGAGAAGAGCTGACTCACTGGAAAAGACTCTGATGCTGGGAGGGATTGGGGGCAGGAGGAGAAGGGGACGACAGAGGATGAGATGGCTGGATGGCGTCACCGACTCGATGGACGTGAGTCTGAGTGAACTCTGGGAGTTGGTGATGGACAGGGAGGCCTGGTGTGCTGCGATTCATGGGGTCGCAAAGAATCAGACACGAATGAGCGACTGAACTGAACTGAACCATACAACTGACCCCCTCACCTCCTTCCTCCAACCGCTACTCCCCTTCTTCTCTCGTGACCACAGAATTGCCACTTCTTTAAGAAAATATCTCAACTTCACTGATACATAACTCTATCTCTAAGGTATGTTGTTCCTTTTCTTTGAAGAACACAGGGAGAACTGTTTTATAAGATATTTAGATGAAAGAGAAGTAAAACAAAGGCAAATAATTGTTCTCCTAACCAGGTAACACAAAGTAAGAGTTCCAGCTTTCAGCTTCCTACCTTGGCCCTTTGCCATGTAAGCATCCTCTGTAGCTGGGGAAAGTGCTAGTAAATGTTTAACAACGTCCTCTTCAGGGGCGGGTTGAGAAGAAGCCCTGATTAGTAGTGTTGGCCCATTTCCTTGGTGTAAATACTCCCAAAGCAGGCAACATCAAGCTCTTGTCATTTCTTCATGACCATGGAGCTGGGAAGAGATGCAGGTGTGTCTACCCACTACATATTAATACATGTACGACATGTATGTGCTATACATGAATACCATACTGCTACAAAGCATTCATGGGCTTCCCTGGTGGCTCAGACAGCAAAGAATCTGCCTGCAATGCTAGAGACCTGGGTTTGATCCCTGGGTTGGGAAGATCCCCTGGAGAAGGGAACAGCTACCCATGCCAGTATTCCTGCTTGGCGGACTCCGTGAACTGAGGCACCTGGCAGGCTACAGTACGTGAGTCGCAAAGAGTCAGACATGACTCTGAGCACACCACACACGGCATACAGCATTCGTCCCTTACAGACACAATGAACATCATCTCAAGATAATGGATGACAGTAAAATGTGATGACATATTAGGAAATGAGTTTTGAGGGTTCATTTTTGATATAATTGTAAGTTTATATAATTTAATTTTTATTGATGGTTGTGTTTAGCAACTGGCTGGCCAAACTCCTGAAGATGTGAGAGGATAAGGCTTTCAAGACGGGGACAGCGTCCACCCGAGCGTGGTGCCCTGCGTATCTGCAGAGGCTGTGTGAAGCCCACCTGCTTCCACTCTCGCTCTTTCCCTAGCTGTCTTTCTCCTAACCACTTTAGGACAACCACATCCAGTTGGCAGCTGAAACTATCTGCAGACCAAGGCACCAAGTCCAGCAGCTGTAACCATTCCAGGAAGAAACGGGCGGGTCCTGCCCTCAGGAGCCAGGCCAGAGGCGGGGCCCGCACTTCAGATGATCTTCCCCAGTGGTCTCACCACCTGTCACTGCTGGTTCAGCCAACAACTGAACATAACATATGGCTCTTTTTTGAGGGGCCATGTTGTGTGACATGTAGCATCTTAGTTCCCTGACCCCGGATCCAAACCCGAGCCCTCTACATTGGAAGCACAGTCTTAACTATTGGACTATCAGGGAAGTCCCCTGAACATACTGCTTTTGCTTTCACAATACTTCCTAATGTGTTTCCATCATGAATTTAATAACCTTCATGTCAACAGAGGGCCTTAAAAAGTCTGCTGGAAAAGTAGCATTCCTGGAGCAGGGCTCAGAGACGGCACTGCTCCAGTTCCCCCGGCTAAGCCACTACTTCCGAGTCTTGACCTGTGGGGAACAGGCACACTCTGAGAAGCCAGGCCCTCCAGCACCACAGTGAACTGGGCTGAGTGTGGCTTACAGGTGGAAATGCAGGTTGGGAATGCTGCCTTTGTGAGCCAGGAACTAAACTACAGTAATGGCAGACACCCACTTTGTTTATTCCATGGCCAAAAGACTGACAGGCAGGAGTTTTCAAAAGAGTTCCTACAGCCGAGAAGGCATAGAAATGCAGGTAAATCTGAAAGAAGTGGGCACAGTGTTACAAACCTGTTCAGGGGCAGGGGCCTTTCTCTTGTTAGATCTGGACCGACTGCTTCAGACATGCCCAGGAGGCTGGCTCCACCTCACGACTGTCTGGTTCACAGAGCTGAAAAGCTATTTGCTCTATCGTTTTTCAGAGGATCTGTATTCTTCAAGCTTTCCATGTTTCCTTAGAAAGCCGGAGAAAATGCTCTGACATGTCCAAGAAGTAGGTATGTGTGCTGTAGGATGGTATCTCTCAAAATCAGTTTGTGGGTCACCTCCTCAAAGCCACAGTGATTGCAGGCTTGGTGAAAAATCCTGGAGTTGACCCCCAGGAATCTGAACGCTGAACACACCCCACAACGATGACTATTCCTGTTAAAGTTGGAGAACCTCCGGTAGAGTGGCGAGAACAGGAATCTGAGACCAGAGTCCAGACCTTGGCAGCTCTCCCACTCATGAGGGAGGCCACTTTCCACAGGTTAATAACGTTCCTGAGCTTCAAATGCCCGTTAATTTTTAATTAACCCTCACAGGGTTGTTGTGAACGTGGATGAGACCAGTTCAGGTAAAGGTGCAGCGCCCTGCTGAACAGGCAGTAAATAAGTGTCCAACCACCGTCAGTCTCCTGTCTACCTCTTTTTTTCTCTCAGTAATCTCACTTCTCTGGCTGGAGTTTCTGAACTAAAATGCTCAGCCTTCCTGAACACTGTCAACCTTATGCATGTACACAGTGAGGACCACCTCTGTTCTCTGTTGCAGATGGAGGTCTGCTCTAAACACCATCACACAACACAGCACAGATGCGAGTGGAGGGGACTTCCCATCTCCTCCTTTCTCAGGCCTGGCAGTCACTGTGTCTCACACCCAGGAGAGGGCAGACATGCCAGCCTGGAAAAACGCAGCAAAGAGGCTCCTTGGAGTACACAGCATCCCCATCACACGAGTTCACTCCAAGGGGCTAAGAATGGTCATACCTGGGAGCTGCTCTAATGCCCAGAAGCTTCAGGACATGGGTGCCTTAAGGACCATCCTCTACAGTGAAATCTTGTAGCTATGACTCCCAGAGATGAGACTTCCACTGAGAAGGCTACTGGTACCGCTGTGGTCTTCACAAAGGGCCTGTGCTCACGACGGCCAGCCTTCCTGACCCTACACTTGGTTTTGTTCCTTGGAGTTGCTGGTTCTCGAGTCTGAGTGCCCTTCAGTGTCATGGCCCTTGGCTTCTGGCCTTGTGGCTCTGTTGCCTCTGGACACCCAGCTTTGGTGCAGACTAAAGCAGAGTGTGGAGGAACCCTGAATCTTGCCTCTGCCATGGAGGGAACTGTAGTCCCAACAGGAGTGTGTGTGCTTTTTTGGTTCTAACTTTAAAAATAGATGTAGTGTTTTATCTTTAATTAGCTGAGGTCTATACAATGCTTTTAACAACCAACTGCAGGGAATATACCTGTTAGTGGTGTGGGAAATAAACCTACCAGTCTTGGGGTTTTCTTCTTAGGGAGATACAATGCATACACTAATTTTAATTAACTCAGAATTTGTTTGAGAGAGAATTTCAGGCAGATACCTGGTATATAGACAGGGCTCAATAACTATTTCCTGCATTGAATGGAATTTAATTTCTAATATGGGGGACACCAAGCCTGCAGATCGTGGGCACAGAGAGCAGATGTGTTCTGTGTGGCCTGAAGGGCTCCTCTGAGTGAGGGGAGGCCTGCCCTAGAAGAAGAACCCAAGCATGGCCCAGCTCAGGTTGCAAGAGGCTTCTGGGAGGGAAGACATGAAGGAAGTTGTTTTAATTCTCATAGGTTTTATTTATTTTCTTGTTTGTCCATGGAGATAGTAATACCAGACCTATTTCACAGTTGTTTTTAGTTTAAAAGAAAATCAATACATATAGCCTTCAAACACACACATATACGATAAATAAGATACCACTGTGCTTCCTCTCTCGTTGACATGTAAGGCAAGGATGCTGAGGTTCTTCCCACTTGGGAGCAGGAGCACTGCTTGCTGAGGGTCCCTTACTGGGACGAGCCTGCAGTTTTCTTTCTGATACTGTCACAGTTGTCTTACGTTCAGAGCCGGGCAGAATGGGGATATCTGAAACCTTCCACTTGGCTCTCAAAGCTGGCAACCCTCTTACAAAGTGAAAACATTATGAGCTCAGATGATCTCATAGGTCTTTCCTACCTCTGAAACAGATGGTATGATTCACATACATTTGACATAAACGTACCAGGTTGTGATGATCTGCCTCGTTATGCTCAGTAGAAGAGTGGATTCACCAGCAATAATACGGTGAGGATGTAAAAGCATGACTTCTGCTTAAAACAGAAGGTGGGAGTGGGTTGTTTCATGGTGAAAGCAACACACGATGACTCAAGGCTCTGAATTTCTAATCACAGATCTGTAACCTTGTGTGTGACACTGGTACTTACTAGTACCTTCAAGAGTACCCTTAATTTGCACATGCTGGTCATACACCCTTAAAAGCCTTGTAATAAGTCCTTCCTCTGAGAACAGTGTGGGAGGTAATTAATGGTTAATAATTCTAAAGGGGAAGCCATCTGTGTAGACTGCCAAATGCCCAGGATGCCTTAGAGTCTAGTAGCTGAAGCTGCTAGAAGAATGTAAATCCCACACTGCTTTTCCCCTTTGAGTCAACTGTCCACCCAGGCTGGCACCATTGAACAGACTTTCTGCAAAGAAGGGAATATTTTATATTTACTCTGTCCAGCAGCAGGTACCACTCATGACTCTTGAGCATTTGAAACATGGTTGCTGAGGCTTAGGAACTGAATTTTACATTTGATTTAATTTTAATTAAAATGTCTACATAAATAGTCACATGTGGGTAGCAGCTACCATATTGGATTGCAAAGCTATAGCCAATTCAAAGCATCTACACCAAGGTGAGGCTGAGAAAGTAGTAAACAATAAATTAACTAATAAATTAACTAATCAGTCTTTATGTTCAAAAGAGTTTGTTTCCTCTACCGTTTTTTCCAAGTTGGTGGGAGGAGTGGCTGAAACCTGAGTCTAAAGGGAGAGATTACCCCCCCCAAAAAAAAAACTTCCCCCACATTTCAACAGTGCTATTTCCCTCTTTTCATGGGTATTCAAATGGGAAGACTTCTAAACTCACGAAGAAAATCTAAGTCAGACTGTTTTATTCTAAAGCAAAACTCTTCTATACTAATCAGAGAAAATAACCAGTAAGATGTCTCAAAAAAATTAAAAAAAAATTAACCTCGCTCATTACTATTCTCTGATCATCTCCGAGGAGACCTACAAAGGCAGAAGTGACACGGCTGGCTGCCTGTCACTGTCCCGCTTGAATCCCCTGCCCCACCCCCCTCCAGCTCCACACCCCTCCTCCACTGGACAACTCAACTGATAACCAAGGTCAAAATCACAGACACAAGTGCGGGCTCCCATTCCCTCCAGGCATAGGGTGTCTTTTCTTTTCTGCCTCTTTCATGTAGATTCTGTGGTAGGAAGCCCTTCAGGACATCACGTGCGAAGCCTTGCCTTGAGATGGCACCCTCCTGCCTCTGGCAGCATTCTCACAGTCCTGCTCAGAGATTTGAACAGGGAGTGGCTGCTCTCCCCAATATGCGCCCTCAACTCTAGAGTGAACTTACTCCAAGTCTTCATGGTTTAACGAATTTATTCTTCCTGCATGCCTTAGCTTATCACTGCCCTGTCTTTTGCATATTAGCAATAATACGGTGAGGATGTAAAAGCATGACTTCTGCTTAAAACAGAAGGTGGGAGTGGGTTGTTTCATGGTGAAAGCAACACACGATGACTCAAGGCTCTGAATTTCTAATCACAGATCTGTAACCTTGGGTGTGACACTGGTACTTACTAGTACCTTCAAGAGTACCCTTAATTTGCACATGCTGGTCATACACCCTTAAAAGCCTTGTAATAAGTCCTTCCTCTGAGAACAGTGTGGGAGGTAATTAATGGTTAATAATTCTAAAGGGGAAGCCATCTGTGTAGACTGCCAAATGCCCAGGATGCCTTAGAGTCTAGTAGCTGAAGCTGCTAGAAGAATGTAAATCCCACACTGCTTTTCCCCTTTGAGTCAACTGTCCACCCAGGCTGGCACCATTGAACAGACTTTCTGCAAAGAAGGGAATATTTTATATTTACTCTGTCCAGCAGCAGGTACCACTCATGACTCTTGAGCATTTGAAACATGGTTGCTGAGGCTTAGGAACTGAATTTTACATTTGATTTAATTTTAATTAAAATGTCTACATAAATAGTCACATGTGGGTAGCAGCTACCATATTGGATTGCAAAGCTATAGCCAATTCAAAGCATCTACACCAAGGTGAGGCTGAGAAAGTAGTAAACAATAAATTAACTAATAAATTAACTAATCAGTCTTTATGTTCAAAAGAGTTTGTTTCCTCTACCGTTTTTTCCAAGTTGGTGGGAGGAGTGGCTGAAACCTGAGTCTAAAGGGAGAGATTACCCCCCCCAAAAAAAAAACTTCCCCCACATTTCAACAGTGCTATTTCCCTCTTTTCATGGGTATTCAAATGGGAAGACTTCTAAACTCACGAAGAAAATCTAAGTCAGACTGTTTTATTCTAAAGCAAAACTCTTCTATACTAATCAGAGAAAATAACCAGTAAGATGTCTCAAAAAAATTAAAAAAAAATTAACCTCGCTCATTACTATTCTCTGATCATCTCCGAGGAGACCTACAAAGGCAGAAGTGACACGGCTGGCTGCCTGTCACTGTCCCGCTTGAATCCCCTGCCCCACCCCCCTCCAGCTCCACACCCCTCCTCCACTGGACAACTCAACTGATAACCAAGGTCAAAATCACAGACACAAGTGCGGGCTCCCATTCCCTCCAGGCATAGGGTGTCTTTTCTTTTCTGCCTCTTTCATGTAGATTCTGTGGTAGGAAGCCCTTCAGGACATCACGTGCGAAGCCTTGCCTTGAGATGGCACCCTCCTGCCTCTGGCAGCATTCTCACAGTCCTGCTCAGAGATTTGAACAGGGAGTGGCTGCTCTCCCCAATATGCGCCCTCAACTCTAGAGTGAACTTACTCCAAGTCTTCATGGTTTAACGAATTTATTCTTCCTGCATGCCTTAGCTTATCACTGCCCTGTCTTTTGCATATTTCCCCCCCTAAATAGTGCATTTCTCAGGAATTCTAAGCTTGAATAATGGAAGAGGGGTTCGGTCACTGTAATTCTCCTCAAGCAACAGCCAGTCACGTGCAATTAGGGGCTTAATTAGGGACTATCTATGCTTCATGATAATGGTTAAAAGACCATTGGACTCAATGGGATTTTTATACCTTTGGGATTTTAAGGTACTTTTCAGTTCAATATAACCCAGGAAACAAAGTATCTTTAGCTCTCTTAGGATTCATTCATTGAGGGGAGTGGGTTAGGTTTGCTTATTCTGCAGGGGTTCAGAATCCCTCCTGTATTTTTCAGGTTGACGGCTGGACGATTTGAAGGTTAGAAAAACAGCCCTGAACCCAGAGGGCAACTGCATGTCTGGCACAGGAGGAAGAAAGACGGCAGGATTGTTGGGTCCTATTTCCTCAACAGTAAAATGGAAAGAGGATAAAAATGCTTATTCATGAAATAGTCACAGTGCCCTGCCAAAGACCGATAAATAAGACAACCAGGACTGTGTGAGAAGCTTTGCAGCTTATGAGTTGGGAACCAGGTGAAAGTCAAGTGCCTCATCACCGCCATGCTTCCCCCCGCCACACCCCCCACTCCCCGGCTTCTAGTTTATGTCCTTGTATGGTTATTTTCCAAAGAGGTTAAATAGAAAACCATTTATTTTGCTACTGAATTCATCTTTAGCTGAAAGACTAAAGTATAAATAAATAACAATTCAATTAAAATTTAATGCTGAATTAGTAAAAAAAAATATGCTCATTCTTTTCCAAGTTAAAAAGTCTAAAACAAAAAAGCAGTGATTCTTAAAGTGAAGTTCTTGGATCAAGTGCAGCAGCATCACTTGGGAAACTGATAGAACAGTAAGTTCTTGGGCCCCACCTTGGACCTTTGCGAACAACCAGTCTGGTGGTGGGGCCCAGCAATCTGGGTTACCACAAAAACCACCACATGATTTCACAGAAACATTTGAGAACCGCTACTTTAAATCAATGTTGGAATCATGGAGACTCTTCAATGCTTTGCTAAATCTAATTAAAGGAGAATCCCCAAAATGTCCAGTTTTCCTAAGTCTACAAATAAGGTCTGACCGAGCACTACACAGACCCAGTGAAAGTCGCCGAGTCGTGTCTGACTCTTTGTGACCCCCATGGACTATATAGTCCATGGAATTCTCCAGGCCAGGATACTGGAGTGGGTAGCCTTTTCCTCCTCCAGGGGATCTTCCCAACCCAGGGATCGAACCCAGGTGTTCCACATTGCAGGTGGATTCTTTACCAGCTGAGCCACAAGGGAACACAGATCCAGCCAATGAATAAATCCCCCATTCTGAGTTCTAACAATCCGGTACTCATGCTACCTGGGATCCTATCAAGCACCTGGAATCTGATCAAGTCTTCTAAGACACCTGGAAGGTGCCAGGGTGGGGTGGTCTGGGGCTTCTACAAGCTCATCGGCTTCCCAGTGGGAGACAGAGAGGTCCCAAAGGAGCAGAGTGGGTACCAGTGATAACGGAACTCAATGAATTTTCCATCATTCCTTTTTCAGGGAGGGGAACAAATGTTTAGTACTTTTCCATCACTATTTCACATATAACAATCAAAAGAGCGTGCCTACAATTTTTTTTTTTTTTCCAAATAGGGCATCTTTGCCGATAACCCTTGTCAGCTGCGCTAAGCTGCTCAGCCCTCATGGTGTGCCGGGTTACGACGGAGTGCGGCATCTAGATAACTCCCTGCTAACACGTCTGGCTGCTCCTTTCATAGATCCCCAGTCTTCGATCGCACTGCTCATTTGCCAGTAGTTCCCAGGCACAGACAGTTTGGCCTTACTCAGTCCTTTCCTACTCCACCACAACCACTCTTCGAGATTGTGAGGGGAATTATTCAGACTTTGCCATCCAATGATCCAAACTGCTGTCTGGTAACATCATTTGCTAGTCTTTGTGTGCCCCAAGAACACAAGAACAGAAAAGCGCCAGATGCACCATTGCATTTTATGATATTTTTCATCACGAGAAAAACCTCCATCCTGAGAAAATTGGAAACACAAATTCTCCTCAGTAACTTTTCTCACTTTAAATCGCACCTCTCATCACGACCTATTACACCCACACAGTCATGTGCCATAGGCACTGTCTCCAACATTTCAAAGGCTCGAAAGCTATTTTTAAACCCCAAATGCAATGTAGGTTGCTATTCTATAAAGCACTTTTTAAGGAAGAACAAAGTAAAAGAGCCCATTTATGCATGTGGGCAGTTTGCCAACTCACCAAAAGATTGAACACAGCTGTCGATGAGATCGTCCAGGCTGGCTCCTTTGGCGAAATGTCCCAGAGGCACCATCATTCGGAACTGGGTGATCTGGGCCAGGCCAGGATGGGAGGGAAGGGGGCTGCTGGTGGGTTTCGCCTCTAGTCTCCCTTTAGGGGCTGCTCTGCAGCCATGAGATGGTTTCCTAGGGAAAGAGAAGAGGCAGGGAATGAGAGCAGAGCAGCCAGGGGACAGACCACACTGACAGCTCGCACTCTGTAGGCAGACAGAGCAGAAAAGGAGATAAAACAATTAATCCCAGGAGTTGGGCTGATAAGACATACCCCTCCCACTTGGTAAAGGCACCAAGGGGCTGGTTGGCTGTTAAAGGGATATCTCCCAAGTAAATAGCAAGGTGAGATTTCAGGGTTGCACGCAGGGCTCTTCAGCCTGAGACTGGGGTTGCTTTGGTCTGCTTTCTCCAGTTTTTGAAGGGGAGAGGCAGACGCAAGACCATCCTGGCAGATTTTAGCTCCGAGCAATAAATTTTTATTTTAGCCCAGAGACCACTGACTTGGGTCTTAAGAATTGTTTCAGTTTGGTCCCATCTTCAGCTAAATTCATCCATCTTGAGCAATACCAGAGTTACTGTCGAAAGTCAGGTGGCCTCAAAAACATGTTTAAGGATGTGGGGAGGAGAAGACAAAGACAGAGGACCTGTGTGCAGGGGGTGAGGGTTATGAAGGTGGTGTTTAGATAATAAGCTAAATCTTGGTGGGTTCTAAGATTCTGTTTTTCATTACTGATAGTCATTGAGTCATTTTTATCATTAAACATCATTCTATCAAGTCCTTACTAATTATGAGAGCTTTATTCCAGACGTGAAAGCAAAAGGACAAGTCAATCTGGAAATGGCTTAGTAGCCCAATAGGTCAGCTTCATCCACTTTCACTTAGCTTTATCTTTGGTCATGACCTCAAGAGTAAAAGTGAAGTTGTTGCAAAGTATCAATAGGTTAACTGAGCATTTTATTTTTTCTTCCATTAAAAAAGTAAACATAACATATACAGAGACATATCTATCATCTCTGAAGGTTTACTAGCGATAGGTATTATTGCTGGTAACTCCTTTGAGCATATTCTCCCCTTCTTACTGTGCCTCTGGCTATCATGTTTATTACCAGAGAAATATACCTCAGATCCATAATTTCAATTACACATATTTGATAAACATGACAGCATCAATTAATCAATAAGTAATTATTCTATGAGTAACACATGTGTGACAGACCAGAGAGGACCCGTGAGACAGTCTGTGAAGGTACTCTGCAAACTATAAAACACACTCATTATATGTTTGTTGTTGTTGTAGTATGAAGGTCATCTGCAAGTTCCTTAATACAAAAATCTAGCTGGAGAATGAGAACCAGACCAAGAAAAGACAGCTCTACAAATCTTAAATAACTGGCCTGTGAATGTCAAGGGCAAGAAGTGTGATGTTCTCAGAGGAGGGAGAACCAGTTCCAGGTGGAATGTTGGGGAAAGCTGTAACTGACAAGATGTAATGTCACCCAGAAGGGGCTGAAGAAGTACTTGGATCAAAATAAAATATTGACATACATGTGGATTTGGTGAAACCACCCTGTTA
Organism: Cephalophus harveyi; assembly: GCA_006410635.1. Taxonomy (NCBI): domain Eukaryota; kingdom Metazoa; phylum Chordata; class Mammalia; order Artiodactyla; family Bovidae; genus Cephalophus; species Cephalophus harveyi. The sequence continues at coordinate 569,693 of SJYT01035244.1, read as the reverse complement.
AAGGGGCTTCCCTGGTGGCTCAGAGGTTAAAGCATCTGCCTCTGATGCAGGAGACCCGGGTTCGATCCCTGGGTCAGGAAGATCCCCTGGAGAAGGAAATGGTAACCCACTCCAGTATTCTTGCCTAGAGAATCCCGTGGACAGAGAAGCCTGGTAGGCTACAGTTCACGGGGTCGCAAAGAGTCGGACACGACTGAGCGACTTCACTCACTCACTCACTCACTCACCCTGTTAAAAGACAATGGGACAATTTACTGCACAGCCCGACTTGCGGTGGGAGCACCAGGCCCTTCGAGTTCCTTTTCAAAGTAGCTCCAGAACACTGGTCTGGCATTGGCTGCTGCCACCTGTTCTGACCTAGGATGGGCTCAGTGAAGTCCAATCAGAAACTGACTCTTAGGATCTGCTAGCCCAAGGCAGTGATTTCTGAAAGATCAAGTTGGTATTACAGGACTTGATCAAGTTTCTGGCCACTGATGGTTTTCACCCAGGCCCTGTGATGGCCCCAAGATCAGATCAGTATCTGAAAATGAAAGGAAACAGTAATGGCCACCGGAACGAGTACCTCTGATAACAGCAGGCTCTGTGAGGGAGATTTACATAGTCTTCAAAGCTTACAGCCAAGATGTTATCTCCATTTCACGATCTGAAACTGAGTCTAAAAAAGGCTGTATAACTCATATGTACTAGATCTGGGACTTGTACTTGGCACCTCTCTGATTCTGTTTAACAAATATTTACTGTGCCTGGAACTGTGCATCTTTCACTATTTCAGAATTAGCAAAAACCTGGATAGCCCCTCCGAGGTCATTCTCCCAGCCCTTCAACCATGCCTGTGGAAGTCCAGGCTTGGAAAGACAATGGGATGGGGCACCAGTGCCGAGCCAGGTAGAAGCCAGGCCTCCTCTACCCATGTCATGCTCTCTTCCCACCGCAGAAGCAGTGATGATCCTAAACTTGGCACTGGTTATCCACTGTTGGGATGAGTCAGCTTTTAGCCTTAGCCGCTCTCTGTTCACCTTTAAGACCTCCTCCCAAGGCAGAGTTGGGAAAGATGAAAAGAAAGTCCTTCTGGTTAGAAGTCTTTTCTTCTTTTTAACCTCATACGCCTTCCACATTCTCTTAAGCTCGGAGAGATGAGGCCACGGCAATGAGGCTATCTCCATATGCAGCTCTTCCCACTAGGACTGGGAGGTGGCTGTCCACCTCTGTCTCTCGACTGGCCAATCCAGGGAAAACTCCATTTTCTCCCTCAGTTGATAGCATCAACCATTCAGGACTCTGAAGACTGCCCTGACTAATTCGAGTAATGTTTCCCAGTATCACCTGAAGGGGAAACTACTTTGGTCCAGGAGGTGATTTTCAAAGGTAGATGCTTTTACCAGAACTAGGAGGGGCTGGTAACATTTACCCAAAACGAAGGGAATATTTAGGGAGGAGGAAGGTGAGAGATGCAGTTGGCAGAGAGGCTGCTGAGACTCAGAGGGCTTGGGCAGGAGAAACCAGGGAGAAGAGAAACTGCTAAAACCCAGACAGCATTCAGAGAGGCGGGGAAGATGAGAAGTATGTGCATCATAAATTAGGAAACTGGGCAATTTTGTTGTGCTCTCTCTTGACTGGCTGCTTTGTGACAGACCTTCAAATCGTTCTTTTTTGGTGAAATGGCTATACGTAAGAATTTATAAACCACTTTCTTTTAAGCAGGTCTAAGGGTGTTTTTCCAATCCGTAGAACCAACAGCCTCTAAGTCTGCAAACGCTTATGTATTTTTAAAGGATGGTAGGCAAATGTTTCCTCACCAGCTTAACAAAAGAAAAAAAGCCGGAGAGAAACAACTTGTAAGTGTTCCCTAAGGCTACAGCTGGTTAAGGCCCTATCTAGTTTGCTGAAGGAGATTTTCAAAACTCTGAACTGATTCAGGTGCAATCCTCTCCAGCCTCAGGTACCTCAGTGGAGGTCACAATTTCGGGCTGAACTTTTTATGAAATTCAGCCCAGAAGAGTGAGGGGAGAAATGGACAAAGAGAACGAAGGGAAACTCCCAGTTTTGTTTGCAGTGAAAGATGGCTTTTATCGGCTTCTCGTGAGGATTTCTTCCAGTCGTGTCCTCTCCCTCCTCCCATAATACAGGCTGAATTTAATTTACCGGAGGCCCCTCCTCTCAACCCCACGCAGAAAACAGCGCTGGACCTTCACGGGCAGGGCAGGGGAGGGCATAAGGGGCCAAGAGGTCCCCCTTTTAGTTCCAGGATGTCCAGCAGGGCAACGCTTCCTGCTGGACGGGGCATGTCAGGTGCAACAGAGTCTGAGTGGATGGAGGTGGGAAGAGCCCAGCTCGCTCGGCCCTATGCTGAGCTCAGGCAGCTGTCCGGTTCTGGCCCTTTGGGGAACAAACTCAAAGTTGCCCAGCCCCTCCGGGCCTCTTTACCCTGCCAACAGATTTTTGACTCACGGTCACTTTTCCGTCATTTTCTGTCATCCCAAGTCCCTCCTGAAACAGGTCCCTAGGATCACGGTGGGTGAGGGGAGTGTAGGTTTCCCCCCCAAACGGTTGCGTGGCTCGCCGACCCCTGCGCGCCGGCGGCAAACGCAGTGGTCCCTCCAGACATCCGCGGGGCCGGACGGACCGCCAGGTGGCGCTGCCGGGGCCGCGGCAGGTGCGCGGGGCGCGGAAAGTCCGCGAGTGGGAGTCCCATGGGCCCAGCGCCGAGGGACCCCGGCTCCAGTCGCTTAGCGCGATTCCGGGTCTCGCCGGGTCAACTCAGGGCGCGCGTCCGCACAACCGGGCTCCCTCCCCAGCCCGTCGGGCGAGATGCGCTGGGCGACCCGGGCGCGTCCGTCCGTCGAGCCCGTCGCCCTGGACTAACCCGAGACCCCGGGAGGCCGCCGCCCTCCGCACCTCGGGCCCGCAGCTTCCCATAGGAGGTGGCGCCGTGCCAGCCACCCGGCGAGGTCCCGGGGTCGTGCGCGCCGTGTCCCCCGCCCCAAGAAAGGAAACAGGCGCGCCTACTCACCGTGGAGCTTCTCTCGCTTTGCCCAGGGTGCCCATGGCCGCGGCCGCGCTCCCCGGGCCCCCTCACCCAGCGCGGCGGGACTGGCTCGGCGGGGCGCGGCGCATCGCCGCCGTCACCGCCGCCGCCGCCCGCCGAGCTCCTCCGCCCCGGGTCTTCTGGTGCGGGCCGCCCACCCGCCGCTCTCCCAGCTGGGCGAGCCCGACCGCGGCGCACCGCAGCACAAACTTTGTGTGAGCGCGCCCCCTCGCCCTCCTCCCTGCGCGCGCGCACCCTCTGCCGCACCACCACCTGACAAGCGCTGATGGTTATCGCCCGAGGAAATGTGTGGCGCTCTTCAGCTCTTCCCCGAAACCTGCCCTCGCTACTCCGTAGACCACAGGGGCCTGCGCCTCCCTCCACTCTCGCCTTTTGCTCCCGGTGCCTGCATCGGCCCGGGGCTGAAGTCGGAAGCGGAGCTGGAGGGGCGGGGAGGCTCCAGGTGCCCTGGATCCCATCCAGCCCGCGCCAGGAGTTCGGGTGGGAGCCGGAGGAAACTGGCCTCGCTCGGTGGCTCTCAGGGCAATCCCCACCTCCTTCGCCTTCCCGAATTTCAGGCCAGGCTCTCGAAGACCCCTTATCCCCTTGCCAGCCTCTCTTGTATACATCGGAGCGCAGAGTCGAGGGTGGGGTAGGGAACGAAAACAAAGTTGTGGGTCCGCCTTAGCCTGTGCTTTTGAGTATCATCTTGTTAGTAATTAGCAACTGGGCTGGAGATACTTGTTCTGCACCCCGAGGTACACTCCAGATACGATCCATATCAGGGGAGACGCAGCTGCGCGGCCTCTGTTGGGTATGGGACTGAAGGGCGCAGAGCTGGGGAGGAGTGGGAGAACTTTCTGACGGCAGATCTGATCACGAATGGTAAAAAGATAGTGAAGGAAGGTGAAGGTGAAGGTGAAGTCGCTCAGTCGTGTCCGACTCTTTGCGACCCCGTGGACTGTAACCTACTAGGCTTCTCCATCCATGGGATTCTCCAGGCAAGAATACTGGAGTGGATTGCCATTTCCTTCTCCAGGGGATCTTCTGAGGAGTGGGAGAACTTTCTGACGGCAGATCTGATCACGAATGGTAAAAAGATAGTGATGACAATAGCAAATGCTGACTGAGTACCTTGTGCTAAGTGCTTTCCTCATTTACACCGTGTCCCCCAAATACCAAGAGGTCACTGTTTTAAAGATGAAAAATATTAATATGCTTCCCATCATACAACTAGTACACACCAGAGAGAACCACGACCTGTGCTGAGATCTGGCTGACTCCCTGTAGTGGCTACGGGACTGTCCTAATAACACACCCATTATCACCGTCACATGCCTTAACTCCAGCCTCATTAGTAAGTTCCTTCCCAGCCATGATGTTCTGGACCTTAAAGTCTCATATGTATATGCCACCTTATCCTAAAAAGGAATTCAAGATAGCTTACAAAGTTGCGTAATTCACCAAAAGAAGTGTATGAAATAAAATGAAAAGTGAAATTAAGGTACATAAAATAGAGACAGAAATGAAAGGTTGCTGGTCTTTTGTTTTTTGAAATGCAACCCATAGAACAAGTGGGATCAATGACTTTTCTCCTGGATTTCGAGTAGTCATGTTCAAAAAGGAGGCCTTGTCTAAAGTTCCATTTCTGTCAAAAAACTGACAGAAATGCAAGACAAAAACAAAAACACCAATTGCTCATGAGATCAACTCTTCTGATGCTGAGACCAAAAAGAAGTTTGAGAATGCTCATGAACATTGGGTAACAGACCCAAGCTCTCAGTCACAGCTGTATACACAACTGAAGAATATTTGGATGCTTAATATTAAGCTATGATACTCTCCAGACTTACACTGAATATGCATATGTATATATGCTAAGATGATAAACACACCTTTATATAAATGCATAATTATATGTAAATATGTTTAAACAGACTACTGGGTGTATACACATAATACTGAGCACAGTTTCAGGCAGTTGCATACAGCAATACGCCCGCAGTTCATTATGTAATGAGTACAGAAATGATTAGCTATTAGTTCACTCGAGAAACAAGTCTTGCTGAGTTTTCTAAAGAAAGAGGCCTGCATCTGCCTGGGAAGTTGCTTTTTCTCAGGCTTCCTGAGAGCTGTGCATTCTGCCTGCACCTGACTAGGTTTCTGGCCCAGCTGAACTCTATGAAGGGGCTTTCTGGTTGTTCCTACTTGAGCAATTTGTCTTTTCCAAACACCTTAAAAATCAGATGTTAGCTCCATCTCTTTATTCATCTTCAGCCGTGTGGTTAGTCTCCCTGGTCCTGTCTGAGGCACCTCTGACCTCAGGAACAAAGCACTCCTTCTTTACTTATGTTCTCTTATCCTTTTTTCTGCTTCTCTAAACAACCCTCTGATGGGCAGTAGTCAATGTCTCTGTAACAGCTGAGAAAGATTGGGGACCACTGTCATCTTCTGCTTAGCCTTTGGGTAAGGTCATTCCTTGGGATCCTTTCTCTGATATTCTTTCTTCTCCCAACCAGAGGCTCTTCAATGATATCCCTGGACCGTTTGCTCAGCTTTTTGTATCTGAGAAGCCTCTGCAACTAAAAATGCCTGCTTTCATCAGATTTTCTAAATGACCCACTACTCAAATTAGATGTCTTTTTTTTTTTTCCTAAATTAGGTGTTTTTAATTTCTTCTATGACTTCAACAGGACCCAAATGACTCCTGAGTCTGGATATCTAACCTTGATATCTAACATCCCAAAACATGTTTCCAACTGGTCGCCTCCTTGAATTGTCCCTCAAGGCTTCCTCTCCATCTGCATCCCCACATATCTTGGCCCCAGTTATCTCTAAACCTGAACATGTGTCATAGCTTCATAAATGGCCTTCCTAGGCCATGGCACCCCACTCCAGTACTCTTGCCTGGAAAATCCCATGGATGGAGGAGCCTGGTAGGCTGCAGTCCATGGGGTCGTGAAGAGTTGGACACGACTGAGCTACTTCACTTTTCACTTTCATGCATTGGAGAGGGAAATGGCAACCCACTACAGTGTTCTTGCCTGGAGAATCCCAGGGATGGGGGAGCCTGGTGGGCTGCCGTCTATGGGGTCGCACAGAGTCGGACACGACTGAAGCGACTTAGCAGCAGTTCTCTAATCCTTTTTTCCTTTTGTTTTCAGAATTACCTGATCATGTCATTTCTTTGTTTCCAAACTGCCGAGGAATTCTCCTGTTGCCTACAGAATAAAAGACAAAGTTCTTAACGTTGCTCACCTTCACAACTAACCAAACCTGTTCTGCCTGGCAGGTACCTGACAGCTTAGGTCATGACCTGGTCACTGCCGGTAACTGCTGTTCCCTTGCAAGCCTCAGTACTTTTGCTCCTGTACTTGCTCCCACCTGTCATCTCTTTTCACCTAGATGCACAAAGGCACAGTTATACCGAACTCATGTCAAACTGACAATTCGCCCTATAGAACACACACAGAGCTGCTTCCCAGGGGCAGAGGGATAAAAACCCACCTTGCAGAATCTGCCTGATGACTGGTTAGGCTTGGAGAAGCTATTGTCCACCAGAGCTTCCACTATGTGGTCTAACATTTTTCCCATCCATTTGAGATATGTTCACTGGTTCCCTACTGAAGTGTCAATGCTTGGCATTGAGAATCTGAAGGAGACCAAGACAGACAAGAGCCTTGTTCACATGAGCTTACACGTCTAATAAATAGACAGTATCCAAGTCCAAGTATGCCATGATGTTACATCCTGATTTCCAGAAGCTGCCCCTGCAGTCAGGTTACCCCTGCCCTCATGGGACGCCATGGGCTATTGAGGTACCACATGCATCAGTGAACACAGAGCTGCGACATTTAGGGATACATAGCACTACAGGTGGCTCAGAGGGTAAGGCGTCTGTCTACAATGCTGGAGACCCGGGTTTGATCCCTGGGTCGGGAAGATCCGCTGGAAAAGGAAATGGCACCCCACTCCAGTACTATTGCCTGGAAAATCCCATGGACAGAGGAGCCTGGTAGGCTACAGTCCATGGGGTTGCAAAGAGTCGGACACGACTGAGCGACTTCAGTCAAATCAATCAAGCACTACAGGAGAGTGAAGAGAGATGGGGACAGAAAAGGAGGGAGGGGATGTGGCACCGTCATTTCCTCCTTTGCTGAGTTGTGCTTCTGTTTCTGAGACGGGAGAATTAGCCTCAGTATTTTATTATTGTGACTGGCTGCCCCGCATTCCTGTTGCTGCTCACCTTGACAAAAGCTAGAGAACTGCCCATGTGAGAAGCAGCTTCATTTGCTGCGGGCCTGTAGTTTGGCGCCTTGTGGTTGGACTCCTGCATGATTCTTTGTCCTCAGCATCTTCTTGTGGGTGCAGCCCATGGTTTTCTGAGAGTCTCTCCATCTGCGGGCCAGCTCTTCTGGAGAACATTCTATCTTCCTCAGGTACCCCCAGGATTCTCCGTAGGGAGTTTGATGAATGTCATGTAAATGATATTTTAAGATAAATCACCCCATACCTAGACTCTGTGCATACCCACTTTTGTTTTCAGCTGAAGGATGCTGCTTGTCTTTGCTGAAGTCCCTTCCCAGAGGCCCAAGCTCCCTTACAAGTCGTATTTCTTTACATCATGGAGCCCATATTTTTCATTTGATTTTGGAATTGTTTCAGGATATTAACAAACAAATAGAAATATATGTTGTCTCATGGATTTTGCTCTTAGGGGGATGTGGGTCCCTGGAAAACTTTGAACAGAGGAAGGAAGGGATCCAAATTGTGCTTTACTGGGTCTGGCTGCTGAATTCCAAAGTGACTCATGGGAAGTAAGGGCAGGAGGTTCTCCGTGGAAGGGACTTTCATAATTTTCAGCTTCTGGGTCTGCCCAGTTGGTGGCTGTCAAACAGTTTTTAGTATTACTCCGTGGTGAGAAGTGTAATATCACATTTTACACTCTGTGACTCAGATGTACATTTGTGCTATGCGTCAAACTGAAACACAAGTTGTGTGAAACACAAGTTGTGTGAAACACGATCCTTTCAAAAAATTTTTAAATGGTATTAAAAAACAAATGCAGATCAGGACCCCTAAAATTGATCCATCAGTTGGATGGGATCATATTATACAAAATGCAGTTCTAAGGCTTCCTCTCATGATAATAATACATCTCAAGAGTTATCTCTGGGAAAGGGGAACTAGGTGACTCTGAGTAGGGGGACTGTTGCTTCCCATTGTTTCCCCTTCTGTAACTTTTATTTTTGCATTGTGTTCAAGCATCTAATCCATCAGTAAATCCTATTTTGAATCATTCTGGCATAGAATTTCTTGCTTTCTGATGCTGGCCCAAATGGCTTAAAAAAAAAAAAAATACAGAGGCTGAGACCAGGAAAGGTAACTTGTCAGTGAAACTGATTTGTTCAAGATATATATATCAAAGAGTATGTTTTCCACAAATACTTGGGAGGCAGAATAGCACAGCAGTTCAAAGTGTGAGCTCTGGAGTTAGACTGATTTTGAATTTCAGTCATCATCCTTCCTTTGCAAGTTAACTTTTCTAGCCTCAGTTTCCATACCTGTAAAAATGGGTACAACCTATGCAATTTTGCTAATGATTACATGACATGGTTTATGCCTGGCATGGACTGACCACTGTGGACACACTGATGTTTTTAGTGCCTGGTTACAGGGACATGAGGTGAATGTTTCAGTAACCTAGTGTTTTGCCACATCGAAGGGATACCTGCCCTCATCTTGGTTGATGGGGAGCCGACTTCTCAAAGGAAGTGAGGTGTGGGTTAGGATATAAAGGATGAGATGAATAGTGAACCAAAGAGAAGTGAGGAGCGAGAAGAGGTGAGGCGAGGCTGGTGTTTCAGAGACAAGGAAGATGCAGAGGTAAGGAAGCAGCAGAACCTAGGGCTTTGCTCTAACTAAACACAGGAGCTTACTCTGATTCTTTCCCACTCCCTGCCGATACATAAATAAGGCTCTCAAGTCTGACAATCTCACTGCCTTTGCAGAAATAGAGAGGTTTCTCATCTTGAAGAATCCCCTGTGAGGTCCTTGAATCCCTTGCTCCACTTTAGATGTGATTCAATTAAGGCTACTTCCCAAGTTTGCCTTTGGTTGCTTGAGCTGAGCACCACAGCAGAGGGCTGAGTTAATTACCATTCAACACTGAGCTTCTTTTCAAATGGCTGCCCTGCAATCAGAACAGCAACAGTTAAAAAGCTAAAACTAGTTTAGTAATGCAACTGCTATTTTTAAAATCCCTATTGTGCACCCAGCACCACCCTAGCACTAATGCTACTTAATCACTTAACACCTACAAAGACACAGGTAAAAGCTTGAAGAAAAAAAAAAACCAGTTAATAGAAAGATTCAAATGGCCTGGACCAACCAAAGGAAGTGGTTTTCTGAATACAAAAACTGTTTAATATGTATTCAAAAAAGTGCTGTGATAAGCATAGTATTGAAATGAAAACTCCTGAGTATTAATAAAGACACTTGCATGTGAGCAATGGAGAAAATAATTGTAAATTAATATAGGTGGGTGCTTCTCACACTGGGATCATCAGCAGACACGTGCTTAGTCCTTAAGGGTCTAGAAGACTTTTTTTTTCCCCTTTAAAAGGGGTCATATTTAAGAAATACTAAAGTAGGCTGCTTCACACACCACTTACATTTTTACCAATTGATCTGACAGTGTTGGTTACCCAGCACACTCCCCTATGCCAAAGCCTAGTTTTCCATCCCACATGGGGTGTTGTTTCTTTTTATTCAGTCGGATTCTTTGTTGTGGGGATAGAGAGTGAAACTCTCATAGGCAGATAACACGTCTAGGAAATTGTAAATTGGGATGGAAGAGTCTGACTTGCCTGACTCTGACATTGCCTCTGGATATAGAGTTTTGAAGTGAGCCCAACTAAAGAAGAGTGTGACTTAATCTTGTAGGCAGACTTAACCCCTGTATCCCCTGGCTAAAGAGATGGTGTTTCACAAATAATCAAGTCACACCCAAGAGAGCAACATAAAATTAGAAGTGTATTGATTAAAAAACAAAGGTGAAGGCTTACATTTCCTCCAAGTATTGATCAAGATTGATCTGCCACCATGTCTAATTGGCAACAGACTCAAACACTTTGGTTGAAGTAATTTCTTGGCATTCATTCAACTGAAAGCCAAAATTTACTGTAAAAGGAAACTATCTTTTTTATTTTGTGTTGTTTTGTTTCTGCACCTTATCAAACTGAGAAAACTTCCCTCTGAACTGTGTGTGCAGCTGGGGGAGTCAGCCTGGTGGCTTCATAAGTATAAATAGAGACCTAACTGTCAACCAAGGCAGTCAACCAAGTGTTCAGCTTAATTGATTTTTAAATTAAATCAATCGGTGAAAAAGATTGCCATATGTTGTGATAAATCCAATCAGTGCCCATTTGTGTGTGATTTTCCAGTCCCCAGAATTGAGGTTTTGCTTCCTGAGGAAGGCTACCTCATGCTGGCTCTCAGTTTGGCTCATGCAGGTGTGTTCCCAAGGCAGTGTTATTGCTCTGACATTGCCTGTCTTTGGATGCAAGTGTGAAGAAGTCTGGGTTAGACTTGTTATGGAAATAGACAAGTTCTATATTATCAATATTGCAATTGTTTAAAAATTCCTCTTTTCTAAAAAACTGAACTATAGTTGATTTGCAATCACAACTAAGTTGTGTTAGTTTCAGATGTACAGCACTGTGATTCAGTTACACCCATACATAGATATATATGTATCTGTTTTTCAGATTCTTTTCCCTTATAGGTTATTACAAAATACTGAGTATAGTTCCTTGTGCTATATAATAAAACCCTATTAAAAATCTAAATTGCTGTGACTTTTGTTCTGTATCAGCCAGAGGAAGCACATGGGTCATGTAGGAGATGGGGTCCAGGTGGGTGAGTTTGCCCCAGGTTCTCCCCACCTTGGACCACTCTAAACTAAGCAGGAGCGGCAGGGCCACAGTGTGATATCTGGGGGCTCCTTCCTCCATATAGATATATTTAAAAATAAATTTTATGATTGCGTTGGCATAAAGATGAATAGAATCCAGATCAGATTCGTTATTATACATACAATCTTTGGTTTTTTAAAACTAACGAAAACCTTTCTGTGGGCACCTCTGAGTATTGCAAGCTCTCAGCGCCATACCTCCTGGCTGAGTCGGCCCTGGGAGTGAGCCTGGTTCCTTCATGAAAGATAGAGTGCTCTTTCCTGGCTCTGAGAGAGTAGTGGTTTCTGGCTTTTGGGAGATGTTGGTATAAAATAAGGGGAAAAGTGAGTTTCAAGGAGGGGCTCCCTCTGTCCCTTTTGAACGTACAATAGGCAGGCATATGAAAGGTGACCTGTAGGGCAGTGAGGTGAGAAATGGCACAAAAAGTGGAGGCTTGCCTGGGGATGAGAAATAAAACTAGGGGCTTTGCAAGGTCATTCAAGGCCACAGGGCCTAGCTTGGGGGAACCAAAAACATAGTGTTTACTGACCAAGTGGCTGCTGGTGTAGGGAAAAACAAATACTAGTTCTGTGCCAGAGAGTAAGTACCTACTGCTTTCATGTTAGGCCTGGACTTGGCACTAGAGCACTCAGAGACCCAGCCAGAAAGGATCTGGCAGTCCTTGGTCTATTGCAGAAAGCAGGTTAGACTACTGGGAACAATGGGTTGGCAGTGCAAACAACCAACAAACTAAACCAAAAGGGGCTAGCTTACATCTTAAGCTATGCTGAGCTGGATTCTACGATCAAACAGAATGTTTTTTATCTTTTTCTGTTTATCCTAGATTCCTCATGCTGATTCTATGAGCTGACATATTGAGCACTTCCTACATGTCAAGTACTGAGCCAAGAAATAAGTACACATTATTTCACATCATCCTTGCAAAAAGACTTTATGATGATTTACCATAGTTCTCACTGTATATAGATGGTGGGGTCGCGGGAGGTTTAAGGCTGAAAAAGGTTAAGTGACTCACCTAAAAACACACAACTAGTAAAATGTGAAGCTGGGTTTCAATTCAGTGTGATTTTGGAGCCCAAGCTTATCACCATTTTGTTACACCTCCCACTCATGATATATTAGATTTTACACTCAAAACAGTTGAGTTCGTTGGCTATAATCTATTAGAAAATTCTGGGTGAGGTAAAGAGGATCAGTAACCAGAACTGACCATATTGTTCATGGCCTCAATGAAGTGTTGGGCTTTTAGCTGTCTTATCAACCACAAGTTATAAAACAGAGCATCAAAGGATCAAAATTTTGGTTGAGTGACACTGCTCCTTTAGAGCTCAAACTAGAACTGCCTCTGAAAAGATTTGGCCATTGGTTAGGGGAGGGAAAGCCACTGAATTAAGACTTCTTCAGGCTCATGTTTTCACTTTGAGCTATATGAAAAGTGAAAGTATAACTATTGTCAATGTGCTATTAACGCATTGGTCAGGGGCTTGTTACCTTATTATGTCACTTCTCAGATAACATGTACTACATCTCTTGTGTATGTGTGTGTCTGCATCTGTGAATGTTTCCTTAACAGACTGGGCTAAAAATGCAGTTCCTACTATGATTTCTTCCCCATGATTCCTTGTCTAGAGACTTTGGTCTTCTCTTGAAAAAAAAAAAACAAAAAACAAACAACAACGGGGAATTGTTGTATCAAGTGATTCAAGCATTATTCCTTCAGGCTTTCTTACTATAACCTGAGAGCTCTGATTTGTTTGCAACAAACAAGTAAACACGTTTATCTCAAAATTGAGTAGTAATATGAAGTTTATGTTTAGAGTATCGACTCAATGATTACCTTGACATGAGGTCAGAATTTTAAATGGGAGTTATCCACACCTATAGAATGACTCCACGATTATACTCAAATCAGTAAACCAGATTGGACAGTTTAACCCTCACTTCTGACTAAGACTGAAGACCACAAATCTAATAAAACAGATCAAGGAGTCAAAGGGTAGGAAAGGACCTTGTAGGGTCTTTCGGTTCCAAGGGGCCTATGGGGAGGAACAACAGGGTGTATGATACGGATGTCGAAGATTACGTCTAAACCTGTGACTTCTTCTTCCCTGAGGACGATGGAACAAGAGTTGTATCTCGTTAACGTACGATCTTTCAAGGACTGAGTCACCACGACGAAGAAAAGGACAAAGAGTCGGAGAGACCTTCTGAGTGTCCACTGTGTAGTTAAAGGGAAGGAACGATAAAGGTAGTCATAGAGTGGAAAGGAAAATGAGCAGGTTCTGTAGACTCCTGGTGAAGAATAAAATGAGAAGATAGATTACACTACAGATCCTAGAGACGGTCGGGGTTACGTGTACACGTACAATTCAGTGAAATCAGCACGGACTGAGACACACTGGGATACCTGACACCGGATGGTCCGAGGAGACAGGTACCTTAAGAGGTTTGTTCTTATGACCTCATCCAACGGTACGAGAAGAGGTCCCTTAGAAGGACTAGGTCTTTAACTCGGGACCAGAGGACGAAACGTCCACCTAAGCAATGGTAGACTCGGTGTTCCCTTTGGGTGGTCGGGGTTCTCACGTACGGTTTAGGACGGGAATGTTTGTGACCTTGGGTGTGTCCTTCCCAATCTACCGGTTGACAGGTTCTACGGATATTTTACCCCCGACCTCTATTCCTTCATGTACCTCTGTGTAGTTCATCCTTCGGAACGGATGAAAGGTCGAACTGTTCCAAAGAAGCATGATATAGATTCAGTCTCCTGAAAGCTTAGCTATGCCCCATCCTATTTTATTCTCCGGGAAAAGAGTTTTTCCTCTTGTGTTTTTTCTCTTGTCACTTGGAGGCAGGGGGTTGAGCCGCCTAAAGTTGACAGCAGTCTTAATATTTGTTACACCATGACTTTACTAAGGCTGGTAGGCATCTGAGAGTCAGGACTCGGCTTTTGATTCAGACTCTCAAGACCCAGTGTTTTTGGCAGATGGAGCTCTTTCTGAACAGTAAGTCATTGTTGAGTGACATGGATAGGACCAGGGCTAAAGGAAATTAGGGTTTCAAAAGACTGTCTAAAACAAAAGACCTTTCTGTCCTTGGTATTCAGGATTTCATCCCTCTCTGAACCAAGTTTGCCCATTTTGCTGGGAGAAAGCACATGAAACTCTGCTGTCTGGAATCCAAGCACACTCTGATTTGCAGGTCAGCCACCATAGGAGAGGTGCCAGAAAGTTGCTTGCCATAAAGTTCATCTGGAAAAGGAAGAAATCAATAACCCTTTCCAGTCTTATCTGCACTTACTCTCACCTTGTATTTCATGAAGGGCGTGGCTGTTACTACAGGTGCAAATCAAATAAAAAATAACATCATTCCAGTATCTTTGATGAATATAGATGCAAAAATTCTCAACAAAATATTAGCAGAGAGGACTCAACAACACATTAGAAAAATCACACACCACACCCGAGTTGGATTCATCCCGAGGACACAAGCAAGGTTCAACATATGCAAATCAATTAGTGTGATATTCTACATCAATAAAAGATGAAAACCACGTGATCAACTCGACAGATGCAGGAAAAGCATTCAATAAAGTTCAAATACATTCATGATAAAAACTCTTACCAAAATGAGCACAGGGAAAACATATCTTAACATAATAAAAGCTATTTATAGCAATCTTACAGCCAATATAATACTCAATGATGAAAAGCTAAAAGCCTTCTGGCTAAAATCTGGAATAAGACAAGGATGTTCATTTCTCTTTAACATAGTATTGGAAGTCCTAGTCATAGCAATTAGATAAGAAAAAGAAATAGAAGGTATTCGAATTGGTAGGAAAGAGGTAAAGTCATCATTTCATGCAGAGGACATGATACTATATATAAAAAACATGAAAATTACTAGAACTGGTAAACAAATTCAGCAAGGAAGCAGGATGCAAGATTAACATACAGAAATTAGTTACATTAACAATAAAATAACAGAAAGGGGATGTAAAAAAACAGTTCCTTTTAAAATCACATCAAAAGATACTTACAAATAAACCTCATCAGGGAGGTGAATGACTTATATGCCGAGAACTACAAAGTATTAGTAAAGAAAATTGAAGATGACTCAAAGAAATGGAAAGATATCCCATGTTCTTGCACTTCAAGAATTAACTAGAGTCTTCTTGTGTTTTTTTGGTTGCACCTCATGGATGTGGGATCCTAGTTCCCCAATCAGAGATCGAACCCATGTCCCCAGCAATTGAAGCATGGAGTCTTAACCATGGACCATCAGGGAAGTTTGGATTAGAAGAATTAATATTGTTAAAATTACCATATAATTCAAAGCAATCTACAAATTTAATGTGATCTCTAGCAAATTATCCATGATATTTTTCACAGAACTAGAACTAATAATCCTAAAATTTTTAAACTGGGCCACAAAAGATCCAGAATTGCAGATGTAATCCTTAGAAAAAAGAAGAAAGCAGGAGGCATAACCCTCCAAGACTTCAGACAATACTACAAAGCTATAGTAATCAAAGTACAATGATATTTGTAAAATATATGTATAAATCAATGGGACATAATAGAGAGCCCAGAAATAAACCCACACATTAATGGTCAATTAATCTTTGACAAAGGAGGCAAGAATATACAATAGGGAAAAGACAGTCTCTTCAGCAAGTGGTGTTGAAAAAGTTGGACAGCCAACTTTAAATCAATGAAGTTAGCACACACCCTCACACCATACACAAAAACAAACAAAATGACTTAAAGACTTAAATAAAAGACATGTCACCATAAAAATCCTAGGAGAGAACATAAGCAAAACATTCTATAACATAAATTGTACCAGTGTTTTCTTAGGTCAGTCTCCCAAGGCAGAAGAAATAAAATAAAAATAAACAAATGGGATTTATTCAAACTTACAAGCTTTTGTACAGCAAAGAAAACCATAAACAAAAGGACAACCTATGGACTGGAAGAAAATATTTGCAAATGATGTGACCAACAAGGGCTTAATTTCCAAAATATACAAATAGCTCATGTGACTCAATATCAAAAAAAAAAAAAAGAGAAAACTCAGTCAAAAATGGGCAGAAGACCCAAATAGATATTTCTTCAAAGGAGACATACAGATGGCCAATAGGTGCGTGAAAAGATGCTCATCATCATTAATTCTTAGAGAAATACACATCAAAAATACAGTGAGGTGCCACCTCCCACTGATCATAATGGCCATCCTTAAAAAGTCTACAAGTAGTAAATGTTGAAGAGGGTATGGCAAACCCCTCTCACCCTGTTTTGGGGAATGTAAACTGGTGCAGCCATTATGGAAAACAGTTTGGCAGTTCCTCAAAAAACTGAAAGCGAAGTTGCCCTATGATCCAGCAATCCTACTCCTGGAAATATACCCAGAGAAAACTATAATTCAAAAAGATTCACATGCCCTTATGTTTATAGCAGCACGGTTTACAATAGCCAAGACATGGAAACAACCTAAACATCTATCAACATATAAGGGATAAAGAAGGTGTGGTAAAAATATATAATGGGATATTAAGTGTAAGTGGCTCAGTCATGTCCAACTCTGTGATCCCATGGACTGTAGCCCATTAGGCTCTTCTGTCCATGAAATTCTCCAGGCAAGAACGCTGGAATGGGTAGCCATTCCCTTCTCCATGGGATCTTCCTGACCCAGGGATCAAACCCAGGTCTCCTACATTGCAGGCAGATTCTTTACCACTGAGCCACTAGGGAAGGGGATATTACTCAGCCATAAAAAAGAATGAAATAATGCCATTTGCACCAACATGAATGCAACTAGAGATTATCATACCAAGAAAAGTAAATCAGAAAGACAAATGCCATATGATATTACTTATATGTGGGATCTAAAATATGACACAAATGAATTTATCTACAAAACAGAAACAGTCTCATAGATATAGAGAACAAACTTGTGGTTGCCGAGTGGGAGGAGGTGGGGAAAGGGAAGGATTGGGAGTTCAGGATTAATAAATGCAAATTACTATACCTAGAATGGGTAAAAAACAAGGTCCTATTGCAGGGCACAAGGAATTATATTCAATATCCTGTGGTAAACCATAATGTAAAATAATATGAATAAAGAATATATATGGATAACTGAGTCACCCTGCTGTACAGTGGAAATTAACACAACATTGTAAATCAACTATCAGTTCAGTTCAGTTCAGTTCAGTCACTCAGTTGTGTCCGACTCTTTGCGACCCCATGAATTGCAGCACGCCAGGCCTCCCTGTCCATCACCAACTCCCGGAGTTCACTCAAACTTAAAAAAAAAAAAAAAGGCTGAAAGAAGCTCCAAAGGAGCCCTATGGAGCTAAAATCAAGATGCTGATAGAACTACTTTCCTTATGGAGGCTCCAGGGGAAGATCAGGTTTTCTTTCCTTTCCAGCTTCTAGAAGCTGCCAGAACTCCTTGGCTGTGGTCCCTTCCTCCACCTTCAAAGTTCAGCACTCCAATCTCTACTTCCACCATCATATCCACTTCCTCTGACTTTGTCCCTCTTGCCCGCTCTTAAAAAAAAACCCTTGTGATTACACTGGGCCAACCAGGATAATCTCCCCATCTCAAGACCCTTCATCTCCATCTGCAAAGTCCCTTTTTCCATATAAAGCAGCAGATTCACAGATTCCAGCAGTCACATTTTAAGGGGAGCAATATTCTGTCTGTCACACATTCCCAATCCCTAAACACATTCTACTACCTGTTTTCCTTGATTTTGTTGTTCAGTCACTCAGTCATGTCTGAATCTTTGGGACCCCCATGGACTGCAGCATGCCAGGCTTCCTTGTCCTTCACTATCTCCTGGAGCTTGCTCAGACCCATATCCACTGAATCAGTGATGCCATCCAACCATCTCAGCCTCTGTTGTCCCCTTCTCCTCCTGCCTTCAATCTTTCCCAGCATCAGGGTCTTTTCTAATGAGTCAGCTCTTCACATCAGTATTGGAGCTTCAGCTTCAACATCAGTCCTTCCAAGGAATATTCAGGGTTAATTTTCTTTAGAATTGACTGGTTTGATCTCCCTGCAGTCCAAGGGACTCTCAAGAGTCTTCTCCAGCACCACAGTTCAAAAGCATCAGTGCTCAGCCTTCTTTATGGTCCAACTCTCACATCCATACATGACTACTGGGAAAACCATAGCTTTGACTAGATGGACCTTTATCAGCAAAGTAATGTCTCTGCATTTTAATATGCTGTCTAGGTTGGTCATAGCTTTTCTTCCAAAGAGCAAGCGTCTTTTAATTTCATGGCTGCAGTCACCATCTGCAGTAATTTTGTAGCCCAGGAAAATAAAGTCTGTCACTGTTTCCATTGTTTCCCCATCTATTTGCCATGAAGTGATGGGGCCAGATGCCATTATCTTAGTTTTTTTAATGTTGAGTTTTAAGCGAGCTTTTTCACTCTCCTGTTTCACTTCAACAAGAGGCTCTTTAGTTCCTCTTCACTTTCTGCCATTAGGGTGGTGTCATTTGCATATCTAAAGTTATTGATATTTCTCATGGTAATCTTGATTCTAGCTCGTGCTTCATCCACCTGGCATTTTGCATGATGTACTCTGCATATAAGTTAAATAAGCAGGGTGACAATATACAGACTTGACATATTCCTTTCCCAATTTCCTTGATTTCTGTACATGCAAATAGTTACTGTTATAAATTGAGAGATAGGAGCTCGGTTTTTCTTTTTTCTTCTTTTAATGAGAGGCAGAATAAGTAAAGGCAGAAAGAGAAAATGGAAGGTTCTGGGGTATCTATTCTAGTTCTGGCTGAAGAACTGAACTTGAGACCTGCTGGATAGACAGTGATGGTCAGAAAGGGACGGAATCATTTAAGAAAGAGTGTGTAGCCCTGGACACACAGAGGGCTGCTTTAGGATCAGGGGGAAATGTGACCTAGAGTTACCTGTTTTAGCCAAGGACCCAGCAGACTTCCTATATACAGCAAATGGCAGTGTACAGTGAGAAGAGACAGGTGAATGTGTACATCAACTGTACTCCATCACGAGCAAAACAAGGCCCATTTAGAGGCTCCCAGAAAGTCTTCCTACGACATGGAGGCAGAGGCAGAAAAAGCGTGTGTGTGTGTGTGTGTGTGTGTGTGTGTGTGCGCGCGCGCGTGCGCACACATGCGTACGCTCCATTTATCAATATATTATGAGCACATTTTCCATATAAGTAATTTCCTTCTGTGATATATGGGATATCCCAATATTATATGTTTGAAGATGTACCAGTATTTGTCCAACTACCCCTCTCTTGCTGTGGCTTCCAATTTTTCCCCCTATTTTAAACTGTAGTAGGATGAACATTCTTGAAACTCAGAAATTCACTATTACTTTCTTAGGATAACTTCCCTGAAAGTGGAAGATCTGCATATGAAGGGGATGGGACTCATTCTGAGGTTTTTGAAATATGAATTATAGTTCCTTAACTATATAATGAAAGGCTAAGATGAAATTGATGACTTTCAAGAATTTCTTTCCTTTTTCGCCACTAGATTCTTCTTCCAGAAGAAACATCTGCTGAAAACTGGGAAGTGAATGAATCGGAGGTGAACCCACTCTGGTTTGAAAGGCCCATTGTTACTGTCTCCCTGTCCTCTCAGCTGCCAGGGGCTCTGAGGAACTTCCAGGTCCCTGAGGTACACAGTTTGCAAACCACAGGGTGAGGTGACTTCACATTCCTTTCCCCTGACATCTTGCTCTCAGGTGCCTTGCAGTCAATGTCTAGACGGGTCTGAGATCACCATTGCTGGGGCCTGCCATGCCCTCTCCCTAAGTGGGCAGTAGGTACTTGTTAGTTTTTGATAAAAGCCAGTTCACAACTGATATGAGGCAGCAAGGATCCTGCAGGCCAAGTTGAAAGGGAAGAAACTGGGGCACACCCACTTGGGGAAGATGAGTCTGGAACCGAGATGAGACAGATGAATTAGGGGAATTCCTGTGACTCTGCACTTGGGGAATGCAGATTAATATATAATAAAAATATCATCTCAAAAAATATCATCTTCAACCTTCTCTTTTTGTAGATGAGAAAATGGAACCAGAGAAGGTAAACATCTCACCCCAGGGCATATCTAGCAACTTGGTGGTATAATCAGGTATCCTGAAAACGACATACAGGCTTTTTTGCTTTTACTCCTTTGATCATTCCTCCCACCCCCTATAAAGGGAAAAGGACAGAGGGGAGGAAAAAACTAACATTTACACCACCAATTATAGCCAGACAATGATCTAGACACCTTCCTTATACTTTGCTTATTGTCAGGCTAGGGTATTGTGCTAATGTGCATGTGTGGTCTTTGCCTCAGAAGCTCATTCTGTGCTCCATAGGCACCCAGGGGTAAATGACCTTGCTGCAATTAGAACTCAGCCTCTCACCCCAAAGACCATTCTGTCCCAACTTGAATCTATTTTATTAAGCTAGAAAGGTACCTGTTGCCTACAAATCAGATTACAGAGGAATTTGGGAAGTATTTGAAGACTAAATAAGGTAAAAGGCAATAAATAAGAAACTGATAATCAAAGCTATGGCTTCTCCTGTAGTCATATACAGATGTGAGAGCTGGACCATAAAGAAGGCTGAGTGCCAAAGAACTGATGTTTTTGAACTGTGGTACTGGAGAAGACTCTTGAGAGTCCCTTGGACTGCAAGGAGATCAAACCAGTCAGTCCTGGAGGAAATCAACCCTGAAGATTCCTTGGAAGGACTGATGCTGAAGCTGAAGCTCCAATACTTTGGCCACCTGATGCGAAAAGCCAACTCACTGGAAAAGACCCTGATGCTGGGAAGGATTAAGGGCAGGAGGGGAAGAGGCAAGAGAGAATGAGATGGCTGGATGAAATCATTGACTCAATGGACATGCGTTTAAGCAAACTCCAAAAGTTGATGAAGGACAGGGAAGCCTGGCGTGCTGCAGTCCACGGGGTCACAAAGAGTCAGACACAACTTAGTGACTGAACAATTAGCAACAAGACTCAAAGTAGGATGTAGATACAGCGATTTGATTCAAAAACATCAATTTAGGAGTACATGACCAGACACTCTGCCCAGAACATGATCTTAGGAGGTCCTTCTTGGCATGAAAGTTGGTGCTGCAGGAAGTGGTGTAAGATTCCTCTTGGAAATTCCATGCAGAGGATGGCATTCCATCAACATACTAATGTCCTCTCTGCTCAGGAACCTATGGTACACTTCATAAGAACGTGAGGTTTAGGTATAGGTCTCCAGTCATTCCGAAGGCTTGGGTACCCAAAGTGCAGGCACAGGGATGTAATTCTTGGGGAGAGGGGGGTTGTGGAGGCCAGGACAGGTACCCTGCCACCTTGAGCTTGAACTCTAGCGCCACCTTTGGTGCAGCCCAAATCTACAGCAGAGCCTGTGGCCAGAGCCCTGCTCTGCTTCTCCATTCCTCCACAGAGTGGATTCACTCTGGATTCCACTGCCCTTTGCTTAGGTCACTAATACTTACTTACTTGGCCTTTTATTTCTGAAAACCCCAAGCTGCTACATCAGTCTGGAATGCTCTCCATTGTCTCCCAAACTCACACCTCCATAGAGGCCTGTCTTCTGCTGCCTTCCTGGCAGCATCATCCTCTGTCATTTTCTCTGTGTGCATCAGTTACATCCTTCCTCTCTTAAACCTCAGAGATTGTCATTAGCTGCTATATTATATTGCTCTCTAAATTTTTCATGTGTGTGAATCCCACTGAACTCAAAGTGTACACATATCTTGAGATTGAGGCAGAGGTGTGGTGATGAATTTGACTTTTGTTTCAGTGCAGTAAATCTTAGAGAAAGGAGAGCAGGACTTTAAGTCAGAGTGCCAGGTTTAAATGCAGATTCTGTCTGCCTTGATCAAGTTACTTAACTCATCTGGGTTCCAGTCTCCATATCTGTAAAATGGGCACAATAGTGGCTCCTACCTTACAGGGCATGGATTAAATCAGAGAATTCATATAAAGTGCTTGGCACATTTTAAGTCTTTAGAAATGTCAGCTGCTATTATTTCCATGTGCCAAGTACCGAGTAGGCCATTTTCATCCATCATCTCATCTGTTTATCCCAAGAACTTTGTGGGGTGATGTAATAAACACCACTGGTTGCCACACCAGCCAGCTAGTGCTTCTTCCTTATCCATATAAACCTTTAGGTTTTTGTCCTCCTATCACCCTATCTTTGGGGCGGGTGAGTCTGCCCTCACCCCAGGGGTAACTGCTGAATACTTTAAACCATTAATGACCTCTATCACCAGTGCCTGGGTCATAGATGGTCATGTGATCACATTCAAGGGAGTGAGAGGTTTGGGAAGACTTCCTCAGTAATGAAAAAGAGATTTTGGGACAAAGCTTTGATCTCTGGGTTGGAAAGATCCCCTGGAGAAGGAAATGCCAACACACTCCAGTATTCGTGCCTG
The DNA here is from genome assembly GCA_006410635.1 of Cephalophus harveyi. Taxonomy (NCBI): domain Eukaryota; kingdom Metazoa; phylum Chordata; class Mammalia; order Artiodactyla; family Bovidae; genus Cephalophus; species Cephalophus harveyi. The sequence continues at coordinate 547,231 of SJYT01035244.1, read as the reverse complement.
GGAAATCCCATGGACCAAGAAGCCTGGTGGGCTACAGTCCATAGGGTCGCACAGAGTTGGACACAATTGAAGTGACTTAGCAGGCATGCACAGGAAGAGATATTCCTTCTCCCTGCTCTGGATGCTGTGGTGTCTGGATGTTTGCCTGGTACTTCTATGTAAAGGAAACCAACACAGATGGAGGAGGCCGGAGCCAAGTGAAGCAGAGACAGGCCCCAGGTCATGGCGTACCTGTGAACTTGGTGACAGGTGAGATGATTGTTAAAGCGCTTGAGTCATGCTTTTTCCGTAACTTGTGCCACCAGAAATAATACACTAATAATAATACACTAATACATGTAAGTATCTCGCTCCCAGGACTTTCCTGGTGGCCCAGTGGTTAAGAATTTGTGTGCCAGTGCAGGGTACTCAGGTTCAATCTTTGGTCCAGGAACCAAGATCCCATATGCTGTAAGAACAACTAAGCCTGCGTGTCATGACTCCTGAGCCTGAGTGCGCTACAGCCCACACTCCTCAACGAGAGAAGCCACTGCAATGAGAAGCCCGCATGCTGCAACTAGAGAGTAGTTCTGCTTGCCACAACTGGAGAAAGCCCACGCACAGCAGGGAAGATAGCCAATAACTAAGTGAACAAATTAACTAATTAATAAAGAAGTATTTTACTTGCTATGTCCCAGACAAGGAAACAGAAGTTCAAAGGGATTTGCATTATTTACTCCAAGTCAGACAGACAGCAAGTGGCCCTGCAGAGCAATGTCCTACATCCTTTGTGGCCTCCAGGGCCTAGGACATCACAGGACCAATAACTGCTGTTTAATGAGTAGGCAGCATCTCAGAGACTCCTGATGCTTGCCAGTCTGCCTTACTGCAGATGGTCCAAGACTTCTGTGGCCAGGAGCAGGGAATGTGACATTCTTGGGAGGTTTTAATGACATTTCACCACAGTGTGCATGGCGAGTCTCATGAGTTCTCTAAAAAGCAAGAAGAGTTATTATCTAAAGTGATTTTTGCTTCCAGGGCATACTCCAACACACTCAGCTTTGTCATAAGTAATGATTGCTCTTTACTTAAATGATAGACTTTGGTTTGGTAGTTAGCACTTCTTAATCTCATCTTCTTTTAAAAAGATGAGATTCATACTACAAAGGCTTACGAAGTCTAGGTCTCCTTTTCTGCTGTAAATTGATCTTGATGTTTATTTCCACTCTAGAGTCCTCCACCTGTGGGTCTAGTAGAAAAGCTTGGGGTGGGGTAATAGAAAAACAATATCCAATTGCAATGGGAAGGGGATGTCTCAGATTTTTCCTATCTGAGGAGTCTGTGTCATATCTTAATAGATGCCACTCTGATTTTTGTCAGGAGATAGAATACCAAAATACACCTTGAATTCTTTTGGAAGCTCACCAAGGGAAAGTAACTACCAATGACGTACTACACAGTCTCAGAGGCATGACTGGGATCCGCTTTGTGTGCCTGCCTCTTGCCAAGCTCTAACCAAGCTCAGTCCCCACTCAACATGCACCTGGGTAGAACTTCAAGGACAGTGACCTTGACTGATAGGGCCAAATGAGGAAGTTAGGGGCCAGTGGGCTAAGGTTGTAGCTGGGGAAATGCCTCAGTATTATACCCATGACTGCCAAATCCATTGTTAAACTCTCCTCCTATGTTAAGAAATAATCATAGGCAAGAAGCCAGTAATAATAAGGGTGACAGTTAATACTTACTGAGCACATAACACACATCAAGCTCTGTTTTAAACTCTATACATATATTGTTTTTTTTTTTTAAACAACAGAAATTTGTTATCTTACAGTTCTGGAGGTCAGAAGTCCAAGATCAACGTGGCAGCAGTTTCGATGACGTTCTCTTCCTGGCTTGTAGATGGGCACCTTCTCCTTGGGTCCTCACATGGCCTTTTCTCAGCTTGTGCTGTGGGGGTAGTCATATATATATATAAATTGTAATTTTAAAAATATTTATTTTATACTGCAGCATAGTTGGTTAACAATGTTCTGTTAGTTTCAGCAAATATATTCAGTTATGCATATGTGTGTACATCTATATATATCTATAGTTTTTCAAATTATTTCCCATTTAGATTATTATAGAATGCTGAGCAGTGTTCCCTGTGCTATATAGTAGGTCCTTGTTCATTGCCTATTTTAAATATAGCAGCGTGTACATGTCAATTCCAAAGTCCCAATCTATCCCTTTCCCGCACCCTTCCTCACTGGTTATCATAAGTTCACTCTCTAAGTCTGTGGGTCTATTTTGTAAGTAAGTTCATCAGTATTTTCCTTTAGATTCTGCATATATAAGTGATACATGATATTTGTCTTTCTATGTGTGGCTTGCTTCATTTAGTAATCTTCAGGTCCACCTAAGTCACTGCAAATGGCATTATTTCATTCTTTTTAGTGGTTGAGTAATATTTCATTGGCTATACCATATCCTTTTTTATCCATTTCTCTGTTTATAGACATTTAGGGTGCTTCCACATGTTGGCGATTTGTAAGCAGTGCTGCAATGAACATTGGGGTACATGTATCCTTCCAAACCATACTTTTCTCTGGAGATACACCCAAGGGTGGGATTGCAGGATCATATGGTAGCTCTGCTTTTAGTTTTCTAAGGAATCTCCATACTGTTTTTCACAATGGCTGTACCAATTTACATTCCCACCGACAGTGTAGGAGAGTTCCCTTTTCTCCACACCCTATCCAACATTTATTGTTCGTAGATTTTTTGATGATGGCCATTCTGACTGGTGTGAGGGTATCTCTCACTGTAGTTTTGATTTGCATTTCTCTAGTAATTAGTGATATTTTGCATCTTGTCATGTGCCTCTTGGTCATCTGTGTGTTTTCTCTGGAGAAATATCTATTTAGGTCTTCTGTCCACTTTTTTTTTTTTTTTTTGATATTGAGCCACATGAGCTGTTTATAAATTGTGGAGACTAATCCCTTGTCAGCCACACCTTTTGCAAACATTTTCTCCCATTCTGAGGGTTGTCTTTTCATTTTTCTTATGTTTTCTCTTGCTGTACGGAAGCTTTAGAGTTTAATTAGGTCCCATTTGTTTATTTTTATTTTCATTTCCATTACTGTAGGAGATGGCTAGGAAAAGACATTGCTGTGATTTATTCAGAGTGTTCTACCTATGCTTCCCTCAGAGTTTTATACTATCAGATCTTACATTTAGGTATTCAATCCATTTTGAGTTTATTTTTGTGTATGGTGTTAAAGAAGTTTCTAATGTCAGTTTTTTTACTTGCAGCTGTTCAGCACCATTTGTTGAAATGACTGTCTTTCCTCCACTGTATAGCTTTGCCTTCTTTGTCATAGATTAATTGACCATAGCTGCATGGGTTTGTTTCTGGGCTTTCTATCTTGTTCCACTGATCTGTAAGTCTGTCTCTGTGCTAGTACCATACTGTTTTGATGACTATAGCTTTGTAGTATAGTCTGAAGTCAGGGAACCTGATTTTGCCAGCTCCATTTTTCTTTATCAAGATTGCTTTGGTTATTTGGAGGTTTTTTTTTTTTTTTTTTTTTGTCTCCATGCAAATTTTCAGATTTTTTTGGTTCTAGTTCTGTGAAAAATGCCACTGGTAATTTGATGGGGACTGTATCAAATTTATAGAATGCTTTGGGTAGTATAATTGTTTTGACAATATTGATTCTTTCAATGTAAGAACATGGCATATCATTCCATCTGTTTTTGTCATCTTCAATTTCTTTCATTAGTGTCTTACAGTTTTTGGAGTACAGGTCTTTTGTATCCTTATGAAGGTTTATTCCTAGTTATTTTATACTTTTTGATTTGATGGTAAGTAGGACTGTTTCTCTAGTTTCTCTTTCTGATCTTTTGTTGTTAGTATGTAGAAATGCAACACATTTCTGTGTATTAATTTTGTATCCTGCAACTTTACCAAAATCATTGATGAACTCTCTGTATATTGTAATTTGAATTCACACAAGCTGCGTTAGTTAAACTGTCTCAGTTTGTATTAATTAGAATATCTCTCACAATAATAATAGTAGATACCATTATTATAGATGAGAAAACTGAGGCACTGAGATACAAAGCAACTTACCCAGGGTTTCAAAGCTAGGAAGTTTCAAAGCTATTTCAGAATTTAAATCTTGGTTGAGAATCTAGCTCTACTCACCACTCTCTAGTGCCTTAATAGCCAAGATTGTTCGTGAGGAAGAACAGATGGTTTGAAAATGGTAAGCAGATGGTGAAGAGCACACACTTTGATCAAGTTGATTTCATTTCTCCATCTTAACTGTGCCTGAGAGGCAGTGGGGCAGGGGGAGGGCCCACATGTCGAGATACCTGGAGCCCAGTTTGGATTTGTCCTGACTTGTGTTTAAGACGCATAAAGGATAAGCACCATCCTCCCCTCTTTTTGCTATTTGGGCTGAAATGTAACGACCTACAAACTTTGAAATATATTTGAATCACCACTGGTTCACAACCTTTAGGAGAAAATGAATCTACATTTCTAATAAGTTCTCCAGGTGACTCAGATGCAAGTGGACTTCAGATTAGCTGGTTGATCCCTGGGGTTCCTTTCAGCCACTTATTTAGTGACAGCAGATTAGTTACCCTGGTGGTTGTATTTCTGGTCTGCTTTTGTCTATAGAAAAGATCAGGGGCAGTGGGAAAAGCAAGGCTGAGAGTCAGCAGTTTGTGACTCTAGCCACTGTTCACTGCCTCCAATCTTTTTTTTCTTGTAAAGTAGGATAACGGAGAAGGCAATGGCAAACCACTCCAGTACTTTTGCCTAGAAAATCCCACGGATGCAGGAGCCTGGTGGGCTGCCGTCTATGGGGTCACACAGAGTCGGACACGACTGAAGCAGCTTAGCAGCAGCAGCAGCAGGATAAAAGAGACCAAAAATCAAAGGCATGAAATGAAACAGCTGCTCGGTAATGTCAGCAGCCACCCCCTCATCATTACAGCCACGTTCTGGTCTATGTTGCCATGCTTGAATTAAGAACAGAGAAAAGTTGGAATCTAAAGAGTCCCTAATTCTTTTTCTTTTAAAGTTTGTTACTTTTATTGATTGTGGTAAGAACATTTAACATGAGATCTATCCTCTTATCAAAAATTTGTAAGTGTACAATACTGTATTGCTGACTCTAGACACAATGGTATACAGCAGATCTCTAGTAACTGAAAGTTTACACCCACTGTATGGTAATGATATTTTCCCTTCCCCTTAGCCTCTAGCAACCATTTTATAGCCATTTCTATGATGATTTTAGATACTTCATATAAGTGAAATCATGCTGTATTTGTCCTGCTGTGACTGACTTATTTCACTTAGTATAATGCCCTCTAGGTTTATCCATGTTGTCACCGTATGGCAGGATTTCCTTCTTCAAAAAAACTGAATGATATTCTACGGATCTTGACAATGATTTCTTATATATGACACCAAAAGTTCAAGCAAAAAAAAAGCAAGAATAGGTAAATGGGACTATAAAAGTACACTAAAAAGAATCTCAGTTCTTAAGTATCTTAAGAACTCTCTCCATATTAGTTTTCTCCACCCCTCTCTTAAAAAGATTTTGTTCAAACTCTACTAGTGTGGATCTAGCGTACACAAGGTGTACTTGCAGACATACCTTCCATATCCTTTCTTTGACTGCTAATAGATATTTTCCTGTTGGTTCAGGTACATCTTAATGCTCCAGGAAGTCTCTACCAATGAATTAAAGGTACTTTGTAAGTCCTAGTCCCAGGGTTAGGGAGGGATCAACTGGGAGTCTGGGTTAGTAGATGCAAACTCTTACATTTAGAATGGATAAACAACAAGGTCCTACTGTATAGCACAGGGAACTATATTCAATATTCTGAGATAAACCATAATGGAAAAGAATATAAACAGGAATATGGCAACACTGACTCAATGGACCTGAGTCTGAGTAAACTCCAGAAGATAGTTAAGGACAGGAAAAAAAAAAAAAAAAAAGATAATTAAGGACAGGGCAGCCTGGTGTGCTGCAGTCCATGGGGTTGCAAAGAGTCAGACATGCCTGACTGACTGAACAGCAACAATAATAGATGTATAGCTAAGTCACTTTGCTATATAGCTGAAATTAACACAACATTATAAATCAACTGTACTTCAATAAAATAAATATGGAAATAAATAAATAAATCCCTAGTCCCCTTGCAAAGAATCTTTTAAGACTTTATTTACTTCTAAAGCTTGTTCTTTTTGAGAGTCAGCATGATCTGGCATCTGGTCTAATCTTAATATTATACCCTAGGACAGAAGAGTAAGAAAGGATTTTTATTATTAGCTATCTATTGTCAGAAAATAATTTTTTAAAAAGGTAAAACTATTACTCTCACAAAAACTGAATACACATCAAACACTTTCTTCATGAATATTGAGAGAACTAGTAAGATATCGGACTTCCCTGGTAGCTCAGTGGTAAAGAACCTGCCTGTCAAGCGGGAGATGTGGGTTTGATCCCTGAGTCGGGAAGATCCCCTGGAGAAGGAAATGGTAAACTTTTCCAGTATTCTTGCCTGGGAAATCCCATGGACAGTGGAGCCTGGTGGGCTACAGTCCATGGAGTCACAAAAGCGTTGGACATGACTTGGTGACTAAACAATGACAACAACAAATAAGATATTACAACTAGTTCAGAGGCAAAGCCAAAGCCCAGTTATGCATATAGGTAATCAGAAATGCTGATTTAAATTTGCTACTAGATACAGAACAGCCTTTTCCACAGGGTGAAAATCAGTGCTCCCCTCCTCCCCCCGTGCCCGACACACACAGGAAAAAATTCGTTTGATTTTTCATGGACAGGAATCATTTGCATTGCTCTCAGCTTTCCATGAGTTAAAGTCTGTCTCTGTAGAGTTGTAAAGTCTTTGAAGACCAAGAAAAGACAGGTCTCTAATGAATCAGACAAACCTAGGAGGGTCTTCAAGACGATATCTTGCATTTCACTGAGAGAATACTCAATAATCTTGCACATTCAGAGTTTTTCCATTTTTTCTTGACCCTGCTATATGCTTAGATCTATAGGGATGCTGAACATTCTTTGAAATCATGGCAGGAAATCCTTGGTGGCACTGATTTCCTTTCTGCCACACTGTTATGCAGTTGAAAACAAGTTAAAATGAACATTAAGTTATCCTTGAAACTGGTACTTGCTCTGCATATGCTGCTTCTTGTCCACCTGTCCCGGCCACTGAGGTCTAGCGCTAATGACCGGACCCCAGGAGATGGTCCTGTCTTGCTTTCCCTGACCCGCAAGCACCTTCTCAGGGAGTCCACGGAAAAGAGGTCAAGGATGAAAAGGGAGAACAAGGGGCAACTCGAGTCTAGATTAGAACTCAAGGCTTCTGATCACTAAATTGCCTCAATCTTTTAGAAAAGAAGTAATTCTAGGGGGAATGCAGGGAGGCAAACTTGCTGTGTCTGTGTGTTGACCAAGATTCTCTCTTCAACCAAACTTTGGCCAGGCACCTCTCTCTCCAAGCCCCTTTCTCTAGGAAGTCCTGTCTTGGGCCTATTTGGTGTGGTTTTAGCAAGAATCCTGATGAGTCAGTTAAGCAGGAACCCCCGACACCCTTGCTATCTGGTGTGCCTCGTCCCCCATCTTTGATATCTAAGTGACCGGCCTGCCTTCCCAGGTAAGAATCTTGTTAGACCAGTTTAGCAAGAATACCCCTACCTTCGATGTCTCCTCTTAGTAATTTTCCATCCAATGGACCCTCCTGGATTCAGTCCCCACCTGTCCTGAGCACAACAGACCCAGCAGCCCATCTCGCCCTACAGAGAATGAATGCAGGGGGAGGAGATAGGGTAGCTTGCACCCCGGTTTATGTTCCATTTCCAGGTGACGTGTAACTTCTTAGCTCCAGGCTCTTTCTTTCCTCTCAGTGAAGGGGACACCAAAACAGAGAGTCTGGGACAGAAAAAGTAACGCTAGCTCTGCCATTCACTACTCTAGCTGAAGAGGGAATTTACCTTTCTTTCCCTTAGTTTTCTAGACTGCAAAATGGACATAATAAGAGTACCTATCTCATAGCATTCTTATGTGAGTTTATTAACATTATATTTATGAAATATAAACATTAGTATTTATAAAGTATTTATGTACCTTTCACATATATGTTTGGTTTTGTTATTAAATAACTATTTAATAGTTGAAAGTATTTTCTTACTCTTTAAGAGAACTATTATGAATATTTTTAACCTAGGTAAAGTGATATAAATGGTACAAAGGACATCACAAGCAGTGAAGAATGGGAATAATTTGAGGAGAGGTGCTTTTCTCTGCTCTGAGTGGTTAAATCCTCAAGAAAGCATCCTTCACTCTGTAATGTCTGCTGCTAAGTCACCTCAGTCGTGTCCGACTCTGTGTGACCCCATAGACGGCAGCCCATCAGGATCCCCCGTCCCTGGGATTCTCCAGGCAAGAACACTGGAGTGGGTTGCCATTTCCTTCTCCAATGCAGGAAAGTGAAAAGTGAAAGTGAAGTTGCTCAGTTGTGTCCGACTCTTCGCGACGCTATGGGCTGCAGCCTACCAGGTTCCTACGCCCATGGGATTTTCCAGGCAAGAGTACTGGAGTGGGTTGCCATTGCCTTCTCTCCTGTAATGTCTAGCAAGTTAACCTTGCTCTTCCTCTGAGCAAAAAAGAGAGGTAAAAGAGATGGTAGCCGACTGGGCTTCCCAGAAAGGTGACTCAGAAGTGCTCAGGGTTAACCGCTAAGTGCCAACCAAACGATGGAGTGGGGAGCCGTCAGGCAGCCAGTGTCCCCACGAGGAAGCCTGTGGAGCTGGGAAACATCTGCTTCAGGGGCCCCGGAGAGAGTGGAGGTGGGAAAGGGGGAATCCCTTTTCCATCTCTCAGCAGGCACTCAGGAGGATACTAACCAATCTCACTCTTGAGAAGCCCCCCTAGAAGAAACACATTCCTTGTTTGTGGAGGACGGTCTGGACCACTGAGGAAGCGATATCTGCAGCTTGTAGGTGAGAGAAGGGGCTGCCCTCTGCCCTCAATGTCTTAAACGCTGAGACTGTTTCCTGGAAGAACCACTCCAAGAGTACAGAAGAAACCTTAGAGATGAGAACCTGATGGGGAGAAAAGTCCTGGGAGGCCCAGGCCATTCTGGATCTTGTGAGAAGGAAAACACATTACAGAAAGCAGCCAGTCTCCTACCCCCTCCCTCCACCCAGGGTGAGGACAGAGGGGAGAAAAATCACCTTAAAATACAACTGCCTCTGGGAATGACCACAGGCAAGGAAGCTCAAGTGTTTCCCCATGTGGGAAATGTGTACAGTAAATTGGATCAATGAGTTTTATCTGGTTGTAAAAGGGTTCAGGCCAAGAGGTGTCAAAATTAATTCTTCCGAGGAAAGTTGTTTAGCTTGATAACTGGGGAGCTCCCGCCACTGATAAGTGTCATGCTACTGTTCACACTACTTGTGACAAAGTAGTGTGATCAAGAAGGCCTCTCTCTGCTTGTGCTGTGGATTTCAGTTGGTTGGTGAATTAACAGTCCCCTTTTCCTTAATGCCACCATCATTGTTCCTGGCAATCACAGGGTGGTCATTCCATCTTATGTAGAAGATGTTGATCTCCTGAAAGCCAGTTCTCCCCGGGGATTAGAGAAAAGGTCTCTTTGGGGCAGGGGGAGCCACAAGATGAAGAAAGGAAGGAGAATTATCTCATTGCTCACACCACTGACATCAACCCAGATAAATGAAAATATGTAGGCGGAGGGGAAAACTGAAGACAGAGGCTACCTGGACTTTCCACCAGAAGCTGGAGATAGAAACTCTATTTCTGTACTAATCTGCCCTCTTAATGCCTGCTTCAGATCTTTCAAGTTTTACCTACTCCCTTCATGGGCTTCCTAATAGCATGCTGCCTCTCCAGAAATCTTTCTGAGAATTAGTATTACTTCTAGAAATTAGTTTGGGCTTCCCCAGTGGCTTAGATGGTGAAGAAACTGCTTGCAATGCAGGAAACCTGGGTTTCATCCCTGGCTCGGCAAGATTCCCTGGAGAAGGGAATGGCTACCCACTCCAGTATTCTTGCCTGGGAAATCCCGTGGACAGAGGAGCCTGGCGGGCTACAGTCTATGGGGTCGCAAAGAGTCTGATATAACTGAGTGATTAACACTAAGAGAGGATTAAGCAAAATAGAATGAAGCATAATTTTTTTCACTAACTTACTTATGTCACTGAATGATTGTTTTTTAACATGGTCTAAAACATTTTCCAAAGAATATTCCACTGTAAGACATTAATAAATAACATACCCCAGGGCATGGTCAAATTTTGAGGAATACAGGGTTAATATGAATTATATAGGTTTCTTTGTGGTAAGATTGCTCAAGTGAAAGTTGCAGGAAAGTGAAAAGTGAAAGTGAAGTTGCTCAGTTGTGTCCGACTCTTCGCGACGCTATGGGCTGCAGCCTACCAGGCTCCTACGCCCATGGGATTTTCCAGGCGAGAGTACTGGAGTGGGTTGCCATTGCCTTCTCCCCTGTAATGTCTAGCAAGTTAACCTTGCTCTTCCTCTGAGCAAAAAAGAGAGGTAAAAGAGATGGTAGCCTACTGGACTTCCCAGAAAGGTGACTCAGAAGTGCTCAGGGTTAACCGCTAAGTGCCAACCAAACGATGGAGTGGGGAGCCGTCAGGCAGCCAGTGTCCCCACGAGGAAGCCTGTGGAGCTGGGAAACATCTGCTTCAGGGGCCCCGGAGAGAGTGGAGGTGGGTAAAAAAGAGAGGTAAAAGAGATGGTAGCCTACTGGACTTCCCAGAAAGGTGACTCAGAAGTGCTCAGGGTTAACCGCTAAGTGCCAACCAAACGATGGAGTGGGGAGCCGTCAGGCAGCCAGTGTCCCCACGAGGAAGCCTGTGGAGCTGGGAAACATCTGCTTCAGGGGCCCCGGAGAGAGTGGAGGTGGGGAAGGCAGAAGAGGTGGGAAAGGGGGAATCCCTTTTCCATCTCTCAGCCGGCACTCAGGAGGATACTAACCAATCTCACTCTTGAGAAGCCCCCCTCGAAGAAACACATTCCTTGTTTGTGGAGGACGGTCTGGACCACTGAGGAAGCGATATCTGCAGCTTGCAGGTGAGAGAAGGGGCTGCCCTCTGCCCTCAATGTCTTAAACACTGAGACTGTTTCCTGGAAGAACCACTCCAAGAGTACAGAAGAAACCTTAGAGATGAGAACCTGATGGGGAGAAAAGTCCTGGGAGGCCCAGGCCATTCTGGATCTTGTGAGAAGGAAAACAAATTACAGAAAGCAGCCAGTCTCCTACTCCCTCTCTCCACCCAGGGTGAGGACAGAGAGGAGAAAAATCACCTTAAAATACGACTGCCTCTGGGAATGACCACAGGCAAGGAAGCTCAAGTGTTTCCCCACGTGGGAAATGTGTACAGTAAATTGGATCAATGAGTTTTATCTGGTTGTAAAAGGGTTCAGGCCAAGAGGTGTCAAAATTAATTCTTCCGAGGAAAGTTGTTTAGCTTGATAACTGGGGAGCTCCCGCCACTGATAAGTTACAGAGGGGAGAAAAATCACCTTAAAATACAACTGCCTCTGGGAATGACCACAGGCAAGGAAGCTCAAGTGTTTCCCCATGTGGGAAATGTGTACAGTAAATTGGATCAATGAGTTTTATCTGGATGTAAAAGGGGTCGGGCCAAGAGGTGTCAAAATTAATTCTTCCGAGGAAAGTTGTTTAGCTTGATAACTGGGGAGCTCCCGCCACTGATAAGTGTCATGCTACTGTTCACACTACTTGTGACAAAGTAGTGTGATCAAGAAGGCCTCTCTCTGCTTGTGCTGTGGATTTCAGTTGGTTGGTGAATTAACAGTCCCCTTTTCCTTAATGCCACCATCATTGTTCCTGGCAATCACAGGGTGGCCATTCCATCTTATGTAGAAGATGTTGATCTCCTGAAAGCCAGTTCTCCCCGGGGATTAGAGAAAGGTCTCTTTGGGGCAGGGGGAGCCACAAGATGAAGAAAGGAAGGAGAATTATCTCATTGCTCACACCACTGACATCAACCCAGATAAATGAAAACATGTAGGCGGAGGGGAAAACTGAAGACAGAGGCTACCTGGACTTTCCACCAGAAGCTGGAGATAGAAACTCTATTTCTGTACTAATCTGCCCTCTTAATGCCTGCTTCAGATCTTTCAAGTTTTACCTACTCCCTTCATGGGCTTCCTAATAGCATGCTGCCTCTCCAGAAATCTTTCTGAGAATTAGTATTACTTCTAGAAATTAGTTTGGGCTTCCCCAGTGGCTTAGATGGTGAAGAAACTGCTTGCAATGCAGGAAACCTGGGTTTCATCCCTGGCTCGGCAAGATTCCCTGGAGAAGGGAATGGCTACCCACTCCAGTATTCTTGCCTGGGAAATCCCGTGGACAGAGGAGCCTGGCGGGCTACAGTCTATGGGGTCGCAAAGAGTCTGATATAACTGAGTGATTAACACTAAGAGAGGATTAAGCAAAATAGAATGAAGCATAATTTTTTTCACTAACTTACTTATGTCACTGAATGATTGTTTTTTAACATGGTCTAAAACATTTTCCAAAGAATATTCCACTGTAAGACATTAATAAATAACATACCCCAGGGCATGGTCAAATTTTGAGGAATACAGGGTTAATATGAATTATATAGGTTTCTTTGTGGTAAGATTGCTCAAGTGAAAGTCAAAGAGAAGTCGCTCAGTCGTGTCCAACTTTTTGTGACCCCATGGACTATAGCCCATGGGATTTTCCAGGCAAGAGTACTGGAGTGGGTTGCCATTTCCTTCTCCAGAGGATCTTCCCGACCCAGGGATTGAACCTGGGTCTCCTGCATTGTAGGCAGATTGTTCAGGGTCTTTAATAAAGTGATGGGTATTATATAAATCAAGATGATCTACCTAATGAATAGCAATTCCCAAGCTTACTCTTGGAGTTTCATGACACAAAAGTGAGAGAAGGAACATGTTTTAAGATAGACCGGTTATTTCTCAGCTGGTGGATTTCGTTATTTGGAAGGTTATTTCTATATTGATAATTTTCACCAGGAGCACACCACAGGGTGACATCATGGGGCAGTGAATTGACTCATGAGTCAGGAGATGTGACTTCTAGTCCTTCTAGTTCTTACCAGCAGAGGCAAGAGTGCTAATTTGCTGGGCTTCAATTTTATCATCTGTAGAATTGGAGAGTAGAGGCTTTACTTTCTTTGCAGGGCAATGGTTGGGATTGGGAATCAAATGAAAAGTCTGAAATAACACAAACATAAATTGGTGGCAGTTGTGATGCCTGGGCTGAGAAATCACCTATCTTGTTTGTCTGGATGATGCCTTGGGGCAACCCTGCCTGTTTCTGTTCTTAATCTATTCTGTATTATCAACAAAAGTCAGAATACCTATTTGGCAAAAAGCACTGTTTGCATTGAACCTAGAAGAGCTATGCAGTCTTCTGGAAATGCTTAAATTCCCTAGCTGGGTGTGGTGTCATCAATTAGGGGTATTATGCAAATACATAACTCACTCTGCGTGTCTGGACAAGTTCAGTCTGCTGGCTTTTTCCACCCGTTGTTTATGGTCATTAATGAAAGATTTCCTTGTTAAATGGACCAGTGGAGCAAAACTTGTGCCTTCAGGAGCAGAATTTGATATCAGGCATATCTGCCTATCGCTTCTATGAACTCCACTTTCTTCCTTCAAGATCTGGTTTTGACTACTTTCCCAAAGGTAGCATTGGTTTGGGTCACTCGAGGATGGCCCTGGACATTTTCAGACTGGGAATCACCCACCTGTGTTGTCTAAGACACTAGTACTAAGTCACTTCAGTCGTGTCCGACTCTGTGCAACCCTATGGACCATGGCCCTCTAGGCTCCTCTGTCCATGGGATTTTCCAGGCAAGAGTACTGAATTGGGTTGCCATTTCCTTCTCCAGGGGATCTTCCTGATGCAGGGATTAAACCTGTGTCTCATGTCTCCTGAATTGGCAGGCAGGTTCTTTACCACTAGCGTGACCTGGGAAGCCCTGTTGTCTAAGGGTATCATCAAACCTGCACCAGAAAAGGATGTGTTTCCAGAGACATTTGAGTGTGGCAATTGTTGAAGCATGTGTTCTTGAAAGAGGTGGGTCAGGTAAACAAAGTTGGGAGTCAAGGGCATAGCATACCAGAAAACCAGAGCAAATATGGTTGTAGCACAACTTGAATAATAATACTGTTCATGGCAATTACTTTGTATCAGGCACTGTCCTATGCACTTCCCATAGTTTAAGTCCTTTAAATCTCAGCATAGCACCATGGGGTGTGCCTTTACTAGCCTGATTCTAGACATGAGGAAAGCAGCAAGTTTCCTATGCCCTCTCCAGGGCCTTATTTCCAAGGATAATAAGTGATGTCCCCAAATGATGGACGTATCTGGCAATTGACCTATGCTACCCATAGTTCTGGGTGACTCTCCTGGCTACGGTCAGTTGATTCCTGGATAAATATCTGATACAAACACAGCCAACTCATTGGCAAGTCATAGACACTCAAGAATTTGGATTGGGAGTCATAGAGATAGGGGTATCCACCAAAGCTCTAGGGACCAGGCAGCCAGTAGATGAGAAAGTAGGAGGAGCTCTTCCACCGAGCAAGGCAAAGAAGGAAAGAGCCACGTGAAGCTAAGAAATGTCAAGACTGCTTAAACACTCCAATTCTGGGGTCTCACAGGCCACGGTTCTACTCTGGACTCAGTTATCTGTGAACATGGACAAATTGCCTGGCTTCTCTAGGATTCAATTTCCTCCTGTTATAGGAGTGATGGTATTGCATCAGGCAAATTGCTCAGCACAGTGCCTGACACAGGATATGCACTCAAAAGAATAGCTATTATCATTATTATTACTATTTCTGATGGATTTTCAGTTCTCCCAAGGCTTGACTTAATTTGTTTTCTAAGATTCCATCATCTCGTTTACTTATCATAAACCTCCTTTTACTTGAGTGAGATGACAGAAATGCATGAGTTGTCAAGTAACAGCAATAACCTTCTCTCTCATTTTTCAAAAACAAGCTTAATTTTTACAGCAAGACTGATCAGATGGCACAGAAATTCCCCATATATCTCTAACCACACTCATGCGTAACCTTCCCCATTACCAACCTCCTCCAAAGTGGCACATTTGTTATAACTGATGAACCTATGTTAACACATCATCACCACTCAAAGTCCATAGTTTACATTAGGGGTCACTCTTGGTGTTTTATATTCTATGGGTTTGACAAATTAATAATGATATGTATCCATTCTATAATAGCGTCACACAGAGTAATTTCCCTGGTCTAAAAATCATCTGTGCTCCATCTATTCATCCCTTCCTCCCTACAACCTCTGATCTTTTTACTGACTCCATAGTTTTGCTTTCTCCAGAATGTCAAAAAGTTGGAATCATACAGAATGAAGCCCTTTCAGACTGGTTTCTTTCACTTGGTGATACATGTTTGAGCTTCCTCCATGTCTTTTCATGGCTTAATAGCTTATTCCTTCTTTGGTACTGAGTAATATTCCACTGTGAAGATGTAACATGGTTTATCCACTCACCTACTGAAGGACATCTTGGTTGTTTCCAAGATTTGGTAATTATGAATAATTTAGTTCAGTTCAGTCACTCATTCATGTCCAACTCTTTGTGACCCAGTGGACTGCAGCATGCCAGGCCTCCCTGTCCAACCATCTCCCAGAGTTTACTCAAACTCATGTCCATAAAGTCAGTGATACCTTCCAGCCATCTCATCCTCTATCATCCCCTTCTCCCACCTTCAATCTTTCCCAGCATCAGGGTGTTTTCCAATGAGTCAGTTCTTCACATCAGGTGGCCAAAGTATTGGAGTTTCAGCTTCAGCATCAGTCCTTCCAATGAATATTCAGGACTGATTTCCTTTAGGATGGACTGGTTGGATCTCCTTGCAGTCCAAGGAATTCTCAAGAGTCTTCTCCAAAACCACAGTTCAAAAGCATCAATTCTTCAGTGCTCAGCTTTTTTTATAGTCCAACTTTCACATCCATACATGACTACTGGAAAAACCATAGCCTTGACTAGATGGACCTTTGTTGGCAAAGTAATGCCTCTGCTTTTTAATATGCTGTCTAGGTTGGTTATAACTTTTCTTCCAAGGAGCAAGCATCTTTTAATTTCATGGGTGCAGTCACCATCTGCAGTGATTTTGGAGCCCCCCCAAAAATAAAATCTAACACTGTTTCCACTATTTCCCTATATATTTGCCATGAAGTGATGGGACCAGATGCCATGATCTTTGTCTTTTGAATGTTGAGTTTTAAGTCAACTTTTTCACTCTCC
Organism: Cephalophus harveyi; assembly: GCA_006410635.1. NCBI lineage: Eukaryota > Metazoa > Chordata > Mammalia > Artiodactyla > Bovidae > Cephalophus > Cephalophus harveyi. The sequence goes on along the minus strand of SJYT01035244.1, from coordinate 530,859 downwards.
TCTTTCACTTTCATCAAGAGGCTTTTTAGTTCATATGAAATTGTGAATAAAGCTGATATAAATATCCATGTTTAGGTTTTTGTGTTCATAAAATTTCAACTTACTTGAGTAAAAATCAAGGAGTATCACTGCTGGATCATGTGCTAAGAGTATGTTTCGTTTTTTAGGAAACTTCTAAACTGTCTCTCAAAGTGGTTGTGCCATTTTGCATTCCCACAAGCACCAAATGAGAGTTCCTATTAATTTCTATCTTCATCATGTCAGTGTTAAGGATTTGGCTACAACCCTCCCCTTTTAAGCTCAGCTCTTTAGAATATGGTCTGGGGCATGTATAGGATTGGTTCTTCATAGAATCACAACAAAACGATGGCAATATAAGTTATTCACTTTCCCTCCATTCCATCTCCTTCTTTCCTCATCAGGTATGGCAATATAGTATCAGTGATTTATTATATCCTTACTGTGTACTCAATACTTCACTGGACTTTGTGTATGTGCATGTGTGTGTACACGTACATGTGTGTATGTATGTATGAGTGAGAGAGAGAGAAGAGGAGAGAGAAAGAAGCCCTGTTTCTGGCCAAAAGAGTTGATGGGTTTGTATGAAAAACTAAAGTAGCAAGTTCCAAACAATAAAAACCCTTATGACAGTATATCAAGTACAATACAATTCTTTAGAGATCAGTGATTCTTAAATGAGGGTCCATAGGTACACCAAGAAACAGGCAAATCCAAATCCAAACCAAAAAGACAGATTTCCCATCCTCACTTCCAAAATTTCAAGTCCAAACAATCTGAGGAGGGGGATAATAAATATTTTAAGAACTCTTCTGAAAATTTTGCTTTGCCCTGGATTTCAGAAGCACTGTTGAAGTATACAGTTAGGCTTTCTGGGGTTCAGAGTTGTCTAGTATGTCTTGATAGGAGGTTGGAAGTTAGACTTGGATCTTAGAAGATGTGAGCTAGAGAAACAAATGAGGGAAAGATTCAAGAAAATCAGGAGCATATGCAGGGAATTTGGCCTCTTCAGGGCTGGCAGGCGGATGAAGGAACAAGACTTATGAAACAGAAGCAGCAGGCCCAAAGGGGAGAACCACTGGAGTGGCATGCTTACGTTTTGCATTTATATTTGCAGAGTCAGCATCATCTTGGCCTATTTTTGTTGCAGTCTTTTGTGAGGTGGGTGGAGCAGTGCTCCTCTTGGCCCTGGTGGTAAAGCGAGGTAACCTCGAGTTAGCTCTGAGATGGTCTCATTTCTGCTCTTAGTCTCTGCTGTCTGTGCCACAAAGTAAAACCAGCCCCAAGTGAGAGAAGGGGACCAGTGGTGTTAGCTGCAGTGCTACCTCATCTTTGCAAGAAAGTTCTGGATTGACCTGGAAAAGTCACTTCAGGCCAACGTGAGCCCAGCCTGGGGCTTGGTGGTGGCCTCCAGGAAGTTGGCAGCTCAGCTGACTCACTTGGTTTTGTGGTGCTGACAGTCTCTACAGGACAGGTTTATGGAGGACACAAGAGTCTTAGCTCAGGAAGGCTTCTGAGAAACTAGACCATATTTAACAGAAACATTGGCCCTCTGTCTTTGTTATATATAGCTGCGCGTGAAGCAGGGCTGCCGGCTCCCTTCTTTCCAGGGACCAGCCGCCTGTGTACTGGTCTGACGTGGAGTCTGTCTTTTCTGAGGGATCTCTTCCTCGGGGACCTGGCCTCCTGCAGCTTTCCCCCACATGCTCTTCTGGGTGTTATCCCAGAGCCTGGACATGGTCTTTCGAACTTTCCCTTGTCAGGTCTCACCTATCCTGTGTTATTTGAGATCAAGCTCAGATCAGATCTATGCAGGGTAAGCCCTGTAGCAAATATAGCAAATGTTATAGCAAATTCTATAGTGCTGGAGGCTGTGACTGCTCTTGGAATCAAAGCATTGAGGGCCCAGGGACTGACACTATCAACCATGATTAGAATTTCTGATATTCACTGACCTTCGTGGCTATCTAAACACAGAGCTCCTAGAGATATCCTGCCTTAGCTGAAGTCCCACAGTGAGGGTATCTTGCTTTGTGATATGGAGGGAGGGGAGAAATGGTTTCTCAGTAGAGGGCCTTTCAGGCCCTGTAGCCTTTAGGTCATCCTCCGTGAGGAGCTGCTGTTCAGTCACTCAGTGTGTCTGACTCTTTGTGACCCCATGGACTGCAGCACACCAGGCTTCCCTATCCTTCACCATTTCCTGGCGTTTGCTCAAACTCATGTCCATTGAGTCGGTGATTTCATCCAGTCATCTCATCTTCTGTTGCCCTCTTCTCCTCCTGCCTTCCATCTTTCCCAGCATCAGGGTCTTTTTCAAAGAGTAAGCTCTTTGCATCAGGTGGCCAAAGTACTGAAGCTTCAGCTTCAGCATCAGTACTTCCAATGGATATTCAGGCTTTATTTCCTGTAGGATTGACTGGTTTGATCACCTTGCTGTACAAGGGACTCTCAAGAGTCTAACATATTCAGACTCAGGTATTCTTTACCTCCAGTGTTCAGGTATTATCTGCCTTATTGTCATTGTTCTCCCCAGCCCTCATGCTGCAACAGAACAGCAGTCCTATGACTGAGAATCTCAGTGAGCCACGCTCTCTTACTAGAAGTGAAGACAAGAATATTTACTATGTGAGAGAGATTTTTTTCTTCCTCTCTGTATGCACGGACTTGATGTCATTATTGGGGAGCCCTAGGTTGGGTGTGTACTCAGGTAACTCATGAGGAGGAAACATCCCTTTAGGGAGCATCATCTTTCTCATGGAGCATGAAATAGTCCCCAGTATTAGACTTATAGGATAGCAGGCCTTCTTTTGAATAAACTGTGCCACTGAATAAGTGAGTCCACATTAGTAAAACAAGTCCGAGTTCTCCGGAAGGGTTTGTGGCATTGTTTAGAAATGTGTTGGACCTCCATGATAAGCAGTGAAGAATCTCACTGTGCCAGTTCACGGGGTCGCATCTCTGAGGGGCCCAGCATAGATGGGACCTCTGAGGGGCATTCTATGAGGTGCTCTACGTTCCTTGCATATAAGTTCCTTGAGGCATGAAGGTGAAGGCCTCATTTGTCTTGTTCATCATGGTGTCCTCAGTGCCTGTAGTAGTTGCTCAATAAACACATGTGGGATAAATGAACTGTTTGTCTTTGATGGACCAAATACGGTGTTAGAGGTATGAGTTGGGTAATATATGGGTGCTATGCTTGAAGAGTTCTCAGGCAACTATGTAAGGCAAATAATAGGGGAAAAAATACATAATGTAGTTGTTGTTCAGTTGCTAAGTTGTGTCTGACTCTTTGCGACCCCATGGACTGCAGCACACAAGGCATCCCTGTTCTCCACTATCTCTTGGAGTTTGCTCAAGTTCATGTCCACTGAGTTGGTGATGCTATCTAACCATATAACTATAATATAGTAACATAGATATATAAAGGTCCCAAGGGTGTTTGAGGAGGGAGTTAATTGTGTTAGGGGGCATGCACGTGGATCAGTGCTTTATGCAAGAGGCAAACTTGACAGGAATATGTGAAAGTTTGAGAAAAATGAGAAAGATTGAGAAACGTTATACAGTCAGAAAGACTTTATGCTTCACCATAAGAATGGGAGACAAGATGGACCTTGGGAGAGAAGCACAACACAAGCATGGTTTCTATCACTGAGGAACTCTCTGTAAAATGGAGGGTCAGGGCAGATCTCTGTGAAGGAACATTAGAAAGCATAGTTACAGGATGTTACAATGGGACCGTTCCTACCTCTGTTGTGATGAAGTACCAACATAATTATCAGCTGCCAAAGGGAGTTCAGTTCAGAAGAACTAACTCTGAGGCTGTGTCGCGTGTGTTCCAACTCCTTTGGCTGGATCAAAGACTTTTCAGGGCAAAGCTGCTGTAAATGTTGCCCTGTGTCCTATGGACCAGATGAATGCCACTTGGGAGAAAGATGAGACGGAGCCATCTCAGCTCCTGTCCAATCAGAGAGGTCCTGTCTTGAGAAGAGAGGAGAAATTCCATTGAAATCAGCCAGAGATGCATTGCCCAATGCCCAGGGGATGAGGGAGGAGCTGTAAGAGGCCACCAAGAATAGAGATGTATTCACCAGGTCAAACAAGACTGAGAGGAGATAAACCTAGAGAAAGAGGTCTCCTGCCCAGGGCCACCAACAGTAGCCAAGTGCCAGGCCGGGAGAACATGCCCTCCCGTCAGGTAAACACTGTCCTAGCCCACACCTCTCCCCACTCCCTCCTCTCTTTTCCGCACGATGGTGAGGGGGTGAGGAAGATCATGAAGTGGAAGGCTAAAGTGTCAACCTCTTTCCCCACTCCGGGGTCCCAGCTTCAGACAGACCCGGTGAGAAGGGCTTCAACACTAAGTTTAGCTTCTTGACTATCGCAGAGACTTGGACATTATCATGAGAATGTCTTTGTGATTTAAAGTGACTGTAATGCGGTTCTGTTCTCTAGGAGAGAGCAGAAAATCCACAGTACTTGGCAAGGTTTTTATCTAGAGGCAGGAAAAGTAAACCCACTGAAAAACCAGTAAGCAACAATGGGAGACACTTGTACTGTCACTGGGAATGTAAATTGGTGCAGCCACTACAGGAACAGTATGGAGTTTCCTTCAAAAATTAAAAATAGAACTATCACATGACCCAACAATCCTGGGCATGTATCCGGACAAAGCTCTAATTTGAAAAGATACATACAACTCAATGTTCATACCAGAACAATTTACAAGAGCCAAGATATGGAGACAACCTACATGTCCATCAACAGAGGAATGGGTTAAGAAGATATGGTATACACACATACACACACACACACACACACAATGGGATATTACACAGCCATGCAAAGAATGAAAAGATGACATTTGCAACAACATGGGAGGACCTAGAGATTATCGTACTAAATGAAATAAGTCAGAGAAAGACAAATACTATATGATATCACTTACATGTGGAATCTAAAAAAAAAAAAAATGATACAGATGAACTTATAAAACAGAAACAGATTCACAAAGAAATCAACTTATGGTTACCAAAGGGGAAAAGAGGTAGAAGGGATAAATTCGGAGTTTGGGATAAGCAGACATAAACAATTGTATTTTAAAAAGATAAATAACAAAGTCCTACTATATAGCACAGCGAACTATATTCAATGTCTTATAATAATCTATAATGGAAGAGAACCTGTAAAATTATATATCTATATGTGAATCACTTTGCTACATCAGAAACTAATATAATAATGTAAATCAACTATATTTCAACAACAACAACAAAATAGAGACAAAACCAATTCTGAATAAATTATAAGTACTTATTCAACATGCCTGTTACATATGCAAACTGTGCTTGGCTTGCATCCAGTGTTCAATAAGTATCTTTTTACTGAGTAATGTCAAAAGGTTTAACCATTGTACCAGAACTCTCTACATGGAGACATAGAAATCACAAGAGCACCAAAAGTCAAATCTAGAAGTTGTGTTTTAGTTGCTATGAACTCTTTAAGCACTGTTAACTATCTGACCTCAAAAAGTCATGATTACAGAGTGCCAGCAGTGACCTTGTGGCCTTTGAGTAGAGTATCTGCTGCTGCTAAGTCACTTCAGTCGTGTCCGACTCTGTGTGACCCCATAGACGGCAGCCCACCAGGCTCCCCCGTCCCTGGGATTCTCCAGGTGAGAACACTGGAGTGGGTTGCCATTTCCTTCTCCAATGCATGAAAGGGAAAAGTGAAAGGGAAGTCGCTCAGTTGTGTCCGACTCTTAGCGACCCCATGAACTGCAGCCCACCAGGCTCCTCCGTCCATGGGATTTTCCAGGCAAGAGTACTGGAGTGGGGTGCCATTGCCTTCTCCGAGTAGAGTATCTAGGGAGTCAAAATCCTTATATGATGTTCCTTTGTGGAAGAAAACTAACAATCAGTAACTCCTGCTCTTCCATGTCTATAGAAAACACACAAAATATGTTTGAAATCTCTTCACAAGTAAGGATACAATGCTACCTCAGCATTGCCCTGAAGATGCTTCCTTTGCAATTGATAGAAGATAAGAGGTTAAGACCTTCTCTGAGGTTTCATCAAAGGAGATTATGGTGAGACGGCTCATCCATTCATTTTGCCCTCCTCCTACAGTGCTTTCTTCTATCCTGCAGAGTCTGAGTGTCTAAAAACTACATTTTCTCAACTCCCTAGAAGGTAGGCTTCCTGAAGTGATTCAAATTTGATGAATTAGTGACACTCATGCAGATCTGGAAGACAGTCATGGGTCAGGAGCCATGCTTCTGAGGGCCAAAAGTATGTGGACCTTTTCAGAGTCTATTTCTTTCATGGGTGGTGAAAGGCAGAGGATGGGGCATTTATTCATACTGTAGCAGGTGTGTTATAATCTGAGGCTGGCAGTCGTGGAGAATTCCAGGTCTTAGAAGCTTCCTGGTTGCTGTGGCAGCAGCGTGATTCTGCTGGAGGTAGCTTCCTGGTTAGGGAAGAGGCGGCAGCTCCCTTGACGGGCCAGTTCTGCAGCGTGCCTCTGGAGTCTTTCCTGACAGCTCAACCTAGAATTTGTTTCTTCAGACCGCACTGTGATTCTACAAGCCATTTACTATCTTGAAACAAATACCTTCCTACTTAAGCTTGTTAGAAGGGACTATGTTTTCTACCCTTGAACCCCAAATGGATACGGCATGGCATGTAAAAAACAATAAAGAAAAAAAAATCAAAATATGTCTGAGAAGCTAAAGATGGGGAGGAATAAGAATAAGAGAGAACTGTTTTATCTAGAGGTGGTGGGTAACATTCATCTTTTCATCCACTGACCCATTCATCCCATATTTTCTGAGGTCTTTCATATCCCAGACACTGGGATCAGCAAGCCATTCACTAGAGAGGTGGGGCTGGGGACAGTGGAATCCCATATTCCCAGCGTTCAAAGTCTCATGGATTATCTTTCTCTCATTATTCTCTCTATCTGGCTGAGAACATTGTTTACACTTCTTTTCATTTAGTGACTTGAGTGACTTGCTCAACCAAAGTATTTGGTTCCTAGAGAGCTAAAAGCCCCAGGAGCAAAGCTCTGCCCTCAACTGTCCAGCCAGAAATACTAGTGATTGAGTTTTTCCTATCAGCTACACCACTAATTAACTAACAAATAGAACCTACAATTAATGATATCTTAAGATCAGAATTTAGTCCCCACACATGAAGAACGAGTTCCTGCCATCTATCAGGACAGCAGATTCCCCTCTAATTTCCTTTGTGTCAGGATAATGCATGTGTTTGGCAGCCATGGAGATGTGCTGCTCAGATCTCTCTTTAAGAGAGAACTTGTCATGAGGCATGCTGTTGCGGTGTGAAACCCATTCAGCAGTGCCCAGGCAGCATGGGCCATCACTGAGCTCATCAGGGATGAGGGCCAATCACGTCTCCTCTGTCAGCAATCTGAGCCCCCAAATATTCTACCCAAGCCTCTCTTCTATTCCTCTCCTGTCGGGTGTCAGACCTCTATCACTGTCTGAAGCCTTTCTGCCCTCTTTCTCTTTCATTGGTCTTACCTTCAACAGATTTCTTGGACTCTCAACTCTGTCTTTGGGGTACCCAACTAGCCCACTGTGCAAAAATATCTTGTCTCTTCAGAGGTTTACCTATTTATCACTGGAGAGATTTCCCATTTGTGTTTGTCTTTCTTTTCTCTGATAAAAGACAACTTGAGGCTGCCCAGATAGCTCAGTTGGTAAAGAATCTGCCTGCAATGCAGGAGACTCCAGTTCAATTCCTGGGTTGGGAAGATCCACTGAAGAAGGAATAGGGTATCCACTCCAGTATTCTTGGGCTTCCCTGGTGACTCAACTGGTAAAGAATCTGCCTGCAATGTGGGAGACCTGGGTTTGATCCCTGGGTTGGGAAGATGTGAAAGGAAAGGTTACCCACTCCAGTATTCTGGCATGGAGAATTCCATGGACTACAGTCCATGGGGTTACAAAGAGTAGGACATGACTGAGCGACTTTCATTTTCACTTTCTTTTCCTTGAATGAAGACTCTGGTTTCTCTAATGTAGACCCACCTCAATTCCAGCAGTAAAGGAGTGAAAAGGGACCTTTGCAAGCAATCAGAGTAAAATGAATAAATGAGGGGAAATATTGGGTAACTGGCATTTGGCTCAAAAACATCCCTGACCCTGGCACAGATTGACAGAGCCCCGAGTTGCCCTTCATGGAGCCGGATCTTCTGTTGTGATGGGAACAGTCACCAATGGACATTGGTGTATAGGCTCCCCTCTAGCATATGCTGTTCAAATTGTTTGCACAGTGAAAAACTGACCAAGAAGGAATGCCTTGGCCAACATCGGTACCCAAAGTGAGCTGCTTATTCTCTAAGGTCCAGCTTGTCGTCTCCTTTGTGAAAGCTTTCTGCTCTCTCGGGGAGCATGGCCCAGCCCTGCAATGCTCTTACTGCTTGCTGGGTGGACACAGTTCTCAGGATGCAAGGGGATTATGGGAACGTGTGACTCCTCCCTGGCTAGGCTGTGAATCTTAAGGGAGGGATGGTGTCTCTCTCAGGAATCTTAACATCCTCCTCATAGGTGTGGACCTGACACTTTGTAGGTGACCAGTAATTGTTGGGTGAGTGGAAGGTGTCTGCTTGTCTAGAACATGGCAATGGGCTAGACCCTGGTTAGGAAGTTCTCTGGCCTGTGATTCCAGGCTCAGCCCAGGGCATTCCTGTACATCCAGTTGGTTCAGTGAGTACTGACCCCTGTTCACAGCATGCGGATGAGTAAAGAGAAAAGGTAGGTGGCCAGGCTGGGCTGCTCATTGTGTTTCAATGTCCTTATATATAACTCAGGAAATCTGGTTAGTCTGTAAGGACTTTCTAGCACCACGACTCCAGGTATATCTGTGTCTGAGGACATGTAGCTGTGTCATCTGCCAGCATGTCTGTTTCCAAGGAGGATGCATCTGATTTAGAGATGACATCTCACTCACTGTGACATGAAAATCCTCCATAACTACTTGCCCAGGCCAGGGAGGAGGGACTCTTCTGGCTACAGTAATAAGCTGTCACTTATACTCAGAACTGAAGGGTCATAAAGAGGAAGAGGAAACATTGATTGGGTACCTACTATGCCTGCTAGCTGCTTTTACAAATGCTATTTGAGTTTTGTCTCAGTCTATGACAATTCTGCAAAGTTAATAAGATCCCTCATTTGAAAAGTAGAGAAATGAGACTCAGTGGTTTAAAAAATCTTGCCATGCATCACACAGCTAGTGAACTAGTAGAGGTGGGAGTTCAAGCCAGGTGTCTAGACCTCTAGACTGATCTTCCTCCTGCTGTGATTCCAGGCAGATGGCAGGTGTAAATGAAGGTCCTACCCTGGAAAGTCATGGAGAGAGCTGGGAACTTAGGGAATGCTGCAGGTAGAGGGTGGAAAGCAGAGGGTTTAAAGGGTAATGGAGTGAGACAAGGCTGGCATGGTATAGTGGGTGTGCACATCAGCCAGGGACAGTAAGCTTGATGTAACCAGAGAACCATAGACAGTTCCAAGTACAGATTGAGATACTCAAAATCATGTATTATGAAGGTTAACCTGGCTTTGAAGTAACATACAGATTGCCTAGGGGAAAGATTGAGAGACTTCTTACAAAACCTATGGAAACAGCCTTCCTCCATGATGACTCATTTAACAGACAAAGGGCCTCTATGTACAAAACTCCTGAGTTGAGCTCCACACTAAAGGATACAGAGATGAAATAGACATGGGTCTGCCCTCAAGGACAAAAACGGTATGGACCTAACAGAAGCAGAAGAGATTAAGAAGAGGTGGCTAGAATACATAGAAGAACTATACAAAAAAGATCTTCTAACCCAGATAACCATGTTGTTGTGATCACTCACCTAGAGCCTGACATCCTGGAATGAGAAGTCAAATGGTCTTTAAGAAGCATCACTATGAACAAAGCTAGTAGAGGTGATGGCATTCCAGTTGAGCTATTTCAAATCCTAAAAGATGATGCTGTGAAAGTGCTACACTCAATACGCTAGCAAATCTGGAAAACTCAGCAGTGGCCACAGGACTGGAAAAGGTTAGTTTTCATTCCACTCCCAAAGGCAATGCCAAAGAATATTCTAGTTCAGTTCAGTAGCTCAGTCCTGTCCGACTCTTTGCAACCCCATGGACTGCAGCACAATAGGCTTCCCTGTCCTTCACCGACTCCTGGAGCCTACTCAAACTCATGTCCATTGAGTTGGTGATGCCATCCAACCATCTCATCCTCTGTCGTCCCCTTCTCCTCCTGCCTTCAATCTTTCCCAGCATCAGGGTCTTTTCCAATGAGTCAGTTCTTCCCATCAGGTGGCCAGAGTTTTGGAGCTTCAGTTTCAGCATCAGTCCTTCCAATGAATATTCAGGACTGATTTCCTTTAGGATTGACAGGTTTGATCTTCTTTCAGTCCAAGGGACTCTCAAGAGTCTTCTCCAGCACCACAGTTCAAGAGTATCAACTCTTTGCCTCTCAGCCTTCTTTATGGTCCAACTCATCCACACGTGACTACTGGAAAAACCGTAGCTGTGACTAGATGGACTTTTGTTGGTAAAGTAATGTCTCTGCTTCTTAATATGCTGTTGCTGCTGCTGCTGCTGCTGCTAAGTCGCTTCAGTCGTATCTGACTCTGTGCAACCCCATAGACGGCAGCCCACCAGGCTCCCCTGTCCCTGAGATTCTCCAGGCAAGAACACTGGAGTGGGTTGCCATTTTCTTCTCCAATGCAGGAAAGTGAAAAGTGAAAGTGAAGTTGCTCAGTCATGTCCGACTCTTTGCGACCCCATGGACTACAGCCTACCAGGCTCCTCCATCCATGGGATTTTCCAGGCAAGAGTACTGGAGTGGGGTGCCATTGCCTTCCCCAATATGCTGTTAGGTTGGTCATAAGTTTTCTTCCAAGGAGCAGGCGTCTTTTAATTTCATGCATGCAGTCACCATCTGCAGTGATTTTGGAGCCCAAGAAAATAAACTCTGTCACTGTTTCCGTTGTTTCCCTATCTATTTGCCACGAAGTGATGAAACCAGATGCCATGATCTTAGTTTTTTGAATGTTGAGTTTTGAAACAGCTTTTTCATTCTTCTCTTTCACTTTGATCAAGAGGCTTTTTAGCTCCTCTTTACTTTCTGCCATAAGGGTGGTGTTATCTGCGTATCTGAGGTTATTGATATTTCTCCTGGCAATCTGGATTCCAGTTTGTGCTTCATCCAGCCCAGCATTTCATATGATCGTGGTTATCTGGGTCATGAAGATCTTTTTTGTATAGCTCTTCTGTGTATTCTTGCTACCTCTTAATATTTCTGCTTCTGTTAGGTCCATACCATTTCTGTCCTTTATTGTGCTAATCTTTGCATGAAATATTCCTTTGGTATCTCTAATTTTCTTGAAGAGATCGCTAGTCTTTCCCATTCTATTGTTAGACAGAGTGCCTTGAACTATGGACAGAGGTTCATGACATGGTACAATGATCAAGACCGTCCCCAAGAAAAAGAAATGCAAAAAGGCAAAATGGTTGTCTGATGAGGCCTTACAAATTGCTGAGAAAAGAAGAGAAGCTAAAGGCAAAGAAGAAAAGGAAAGTTATACCCATTTGAATGCAGAGTTCCAAAGAATAGCAAGAAGAGATAAGAAAGCCTTCCTCAGCAATCAATGCAAAGAAATAGAGGAAAACAATAGAATGGGAAAGACTAGAGACCCCTTCAAGAAAATTAGAGATACTAAGGGAACATTTCATGCAAAGATGAGCACAATAAAGAATGTTCAAACTAGTGCATAATTGCACTCATCTCACACGCCAGCAGAGTAATGCTCAAAATTCTGTAGGAGAGGCTTCAACAGTACGTGAACTGAGAATTTCCAGATATTCAAGCTGGATTTAGAAAAGGCAGAGGAACTAGAGATCAAATTGCCAACATCCATTGCATCTTAGAAAAAGCAAGAGACTTCCAGAAAAATATCTATATCTGCTTTATTGACTATGCCAAAGCCTTTGACTGTGTGGATCACAGCAAACTGGGAAATTCTCAAAAGAGATGGGAATACCAGACCACCTTTCCTGCCTCCCCAGTAATCTGTATGCAAGTCGAGAAGCAACAGTTAGAACTGGACATGTAACAATGGACTGGTTCCAAATTGGGAAATGAGTATGTCAAGGCTGTATATTGTCACTCTGCTTATTTAACTTATATGCAGAGTACATCATGTGAAATGCTGGGTTGGATGAAGCACAAGCTGGAATCCAGATTGCCAGGGGAAATATTAATAACTTCAGATACGCAGATGACACCACCCTTATGGTAGAAAGTAAAGAGGAACTAAAGAGCCTCTTGATCAAAGTGAAAGAGGAGAGTGAGAAAGCTGTTTCAAAACTCAACGTTCAAAAAACTAAGATCATGGCATCTGGTTCCATCACTTCAAGGCAAATAGATGGGGAAACAATGGAAACAGTGACAGAGTTTATTTTCTTGGGCTCCAAAATCACTGCAGATGGTGACTGCACCCATGAAATTAAAACATGCTTGCTCCTTGGAAGAAAAGCTATAACCAAACTAGATAGCATATTAAAAAGCAGAGATACTACTCTGCCAACAAAGGTCCATCTAGTCAAAGCTATGGTTTTTCCAGTAGTCACATATGGATGTGAGAGTTGGACCATAAAGAAGGCTGAGAGGCAAAGAGTTGATACTCTTGAACTGTGGTGTTGGACTCTTGAGAGTCCCATGGACTGAAAGAAGATCAAACCAGTCAATCCTAAAGGAAATCAGTCCTGAATATTCATTGGAAGGACTGATGCTGAAACTGAAGCTCCAAAACTCTGGCCTCCTGATGGGAAGAACCAACTCACTGGAAAAGACCCTGATGCTGGGAAAGATTGAAGGCAGGAGGAGAAGGGGATGACAGAGGATGAGATGGTTGGATGGCATCACCAACTCAATGGACATGAGTTTGAGTAGGCTCCAGGAGTTGGTGAAGGACAGGGAAGCCTGTCGTGCTTTAATCCATGGGGTCACAGAGAGTTGGACATGACTGAGAGACTGACCTAAACTGAACTGCCCTCAAGGTGCTTACTATCTCATAGAAGAGATGCATTACCAAGACTATGTGTTCTTATATTAATAGATGTCAGTGCTAAGGAAGAATAGCCATCTTTCCATTGGACAAACCCTTTCTTTTTAAAGGGGCCAGAAGTGAGCTTTTGGATATCTCTGTGTACAAATTATGGCTCTCTGCCTTTTTCCCTTCTCCTTTAAGCCTCCACTCTCCTTTCTGTGTGGGTCCAGGTATCAGAGAGTGCACTCTAGCCTCTGTTTGGACTGTGGTGCAGAGCTCTTCTCCCTGGCATCCTCATGTGTGATTAAGGGAGCTCCTTACTGGCTCCTCCCCTTCTCCACTGAGGCCAGGAATTCTTACATATCCAGGTGCCCTTAGTTCACTACTGGCCTTGAGTCCCTTGGTCTCAGGAAATGTGTGGCTCTTTCCTGTGTTTTGTCTTTGGCTTAACTCATCTAATGTTTGTTACTCCATCGGTAGCCTGCACGTCATAGCTGGACCTTACCTTCAGTCACCCACGGGGTACTTAACCATCAGTTCTTGGATGTTTAAATAGCAGTTTTAGGAGGGACACTCCTAGCTTTTAAATAGATCTTGGGGCTTGGTTGGGGGTCCAGTGGCCAAGACTCTGTGTTCTCTATGCAGGGGGCCCCAGTTCTAGATTTCACATGCTGGCCAGGGAACTAGATTTCACATGCTGCAACTAAAGATCCCATGTGTTGCAATGAAGATGGAAGAAAGATCCTGTGTGCCACAACTAAGACCTGGCAGAGGCAAGTAAATAAATAAAATGAATATTAAAAAATAGATCTCCTTTGAGTTGGACATAGAGGCAATAGAGAAACTGCCACATTATTCTTTTGCTTCTTCTGTATGTTTAAACCTTTCCTCTGTACCCAGAATCATGGAGAAGTGGAGCAGGAGGCAGGGTTGTTTATTTGCTCATCAAAATTTTACAGAATGCCCTCTGCCAGGCGCTCTCCTCTCTGGGAGTCCAGTTACTCAGCAAGGAGCTGCCACTGGTTCACTTGGTGCCCATGCCATTAGCTCTGAGTGGTTGAAAATCATTCTATCTTCTTCTCTAGAAGTCTCCCTCCTTCTTAAGAACCACCTGCATCGCACACAGTAACTACTAGGGAGAAAAATCCCATGCGAAAAGAACTCTGAGGCCAAGAGGAATTCCAAATGAAAAATTAACAACAGACTTTTTACAAGGCTCTGTACCCTGGCTGTTGCCCTTGACATTGACTTTTCCTTACTGAGGGACCCAGGGAAATATTTGTGCTAATACTGATATGATTGCCCTTATCATCACTACCTGACTGTGGAGTTCCACACACTACAAGGAGCTATTTGCACGTAGTTCTAAGTGGAGGCCTTCACAAAATCACCCAAATTGCGATGTGGAGGAGGAAAAGCTTTGAGCATCAGAAGGGCCGGGTTTTGGTCCCCCTTGTGGCACAAGGCAATGGCAACCCACTCCAGTACTCTCGCCTGGAGAATCCCAGGGACGGGGGAGCCTGGTGGGCTGCCGTCTATGGGGTCGCACAGAGTCGGACCCGACTCAAGTGACTTAGCAGCAGCAGCAGTGGCACTTTGCCCTCAGTCTCTGTGTTTTCAGAATGGGTTGGGAAAATGAGTTTGTATTTTTGGTTTGGGATTCTGTGATCCTGATTTCATCACTTTTTTTTTCATATTCTACTATCACTGTTTTCTCCCTTCTTCTTATTTTAACCGTCTTCTCTCTGTGTCCTCCTTTCCTCTCTCTCCCTCCCCCTGCTTTAATCAGCCTAGCCTACCATTAACCCTATGGCCTTAGTTTACAAGAAATAGCTTCTGGAAAACAGTTCACAAAACACAACTGTTATTCCAAGCTCTGGAACTCAGACCCTTTTCTCTTTCCAGTCCCTGAGCAAGTGGGCATCAATCTGCTTGTTTTCCTCTTAGCTGTGAACTTTAAAAGAGGTTTTAGGGGAAATAAAAGAAGGCAGAAATAAATTATGTTTTGCCAGATTCTTCTGTTCTCCAGGCCTCTCTCGTTGTCACACAGTTTACCTGGGCTGTTTATTACAACTTCTACCCAACAGGGTAGAAAGATAAGCTTGTGATGACCAAAGGTCATTTATTACATTTTTAATTGATTAGAACATCATGCTTGAAGCTGCATTAAATTACGAGTTTCTCAAGGACACATGGCACAGGCCTGGCACATAGTGGGTGTGCATGGAGCACTTTATTTTGGACTCAGTGATATTCAAGGATACATTTCTTGCAACTTTCTCAGAGACAGAGGCTATTGATGATAATTATATTTTAAAAACAACACTGGGATACACTGTTGGCCATGTAGGTGTTTCGGATTTTGGAACTTACAAGAAATTATGAAAGTATAACTATTAAATTTGCTTTGTTATGCATTAAACTACCAGTCTCCTCTGTTCATGGGATTTTCCAGGCAATAGTACTGGAGTGGATTTCCATTTCCTTCTCCAGCAGATCTTCCCGACCCAGGGATAGAACCCAGGTCTTGCACATTGTAGACAGACGCTTTCCCGTCTGAGCCACCAGGGAAGTCCATATTGAAAAGAATATGTATATACAAATTGGGGTGATATCAGAAAATTGAACAGGTTATGTCATGCTCATGACTTGCAGGACCAGAAGCTACAACATGTAAAGGATTTAAAAGTAACATCTTAGAAGAAGCAAATACAAATATTGTCACGTAGTGAAGGCACAACTCAGGAATGGCTGCGGGATTGGCACGGGCACTAGCTAACGCATCTGTGGAACTTCTGGGTTCCAGTTGGGAGCAGGAATCATATAGAAGCTTCTTTCTGTTTAGTCTCAGGTGGCTAGAGGGGATGACCCTACCAAAGTATGTGAAACATGAACAAACAGAATTCATATTAGTAAGCTGGTGTTGCCAGCTTAGGGAAGCCAGCTGTTGGGGGATTCCCTAGGGCTCAGATGGCAAAGAATCTGCCTGCAATGCAGAAGACCCAGTTTTGATCCCTGGTCAGGAAGATTCCCTGGAGAAGGGAATGGCCACTCACTCCAGTATTCTTGCCTGGAGAATTCCAAGGGCAGAGGAGCCTGGTGGGAGCTATAGTCCATGGGGTCGCACAGAGTCGGCCACTTTGTTGTCTCAGCCTCACTTTCTGCTATTTCTGACCAACTGGGATTTAGGGTTAGGATCCTGGAAGATGACGTAAGGAAATGGAATGTCTCTCAGTACCTTTTCTGGGTATTGAAGCGCCTTCAGGAAAATTTCATTCTAATCCTCATCACCTGAACACAATGAAATGACAGACATCCAGGGCAATATTCTACTCTGTGAAGGCTGCAGCTAAGGTGTACTTGTCTGGAGTGACACCGCAGAGGCGGGGAGGAGGGCTGGCTGCGCTTTCCTGATGCTAGAGGGTAGCAGGGGCAGGGATGCTCCACAGGGCTCTGCAGCACGCACAGCCCACCCACTGAGGGCCAGCTGCCCGTTCCTCTTATCCAATTTGGCTGCCTTAGTCTCCTAAGCCTCCCTGCTTCTGCTATTCTCTCCAATCTGTTTCTCACAGAGCAGCCAGAGCCTTCTGATAAAAATGCACAGCAAGCTATGTCAGCTCTTGCAGTAAGCTGTCTGGTGTTTTTCCACTGCATTCAGGATATCATGTGAGCACATCACTTTCTTACTCTGGTCTGGTTCTTATATTCCTACTCTGTATGCAGAGATCTTTGAAGCTGTGGCCTTCACCCACCTCTCCAGCCTCATCCCGGGTTCCTTTCTCTTTCTGGACTGTACTCCGGGCACGTGGCCTTTCCTCTCTCCCTTGAACATGTAGACCATGTTCCTGCCTCAGGGCCTTTGTACTCTATCCTCAGCCACCCTGACCTCAGTTCTTTGAATGACTGCCTTCTTCCCATCCTCCTGGTCTCAGCTCAATGACACTCCTCTTGAGATCTTCTGTGACCTCCTATCTAAGTGAACTTAGGAAGTCTCTCACAATCACATTGCCCTATTTTATTTTCTTAATAGTCCTTATCACTTCCTAAGATTATTGTGTTTATTTAATGACTCACTAGTTTATCGACTGTTTTCTAACATTAGACTGAAAGCTTCAGAGAATGGGCTTGTAACGGCATTGTACACTATTATGTATTGAGAGCTAAGTTCCTGGCACGAACTAGGTCCAGAATAAATAGTTTTGGTTGGTGTTGATAAATGATGAAACTTAACCCATTCTCCCATCCCAACTCTGGTACCGACAGGCTCTGTGGATGGGACATACCTTTCCTTTGTAAAGGGGGTTGAAATGTCTGTTGACCTTGGAGGAAGGGCCAGTCCAGGACACACATTAACACACTTGAGGCACTTAGTTTTAGGTGGGGCTCATGCACAGCATCTAATATCACTCAAGAGGGGCAGTATGGTGGTCTCCAAAGACAGCCTCCACTAATTCCTTCCTTCTTACATATAGATGCCACTTCGCACATCACGAGGTGGAAACCATTTCCCCACTCCTTGAATCCCATTGGACTAATGATTTGTTTTGATGAATAAATAGAATACAGCAGAAGTGATATTCTGGGACTTTTAAATCCAGGTCTGGTAGAATTGGCAGCACCTGTTTTATCCTTTTTGGGAGTCAATTTCCATGTAAGAAGGCCAGTATCCCCAAGAATGCTTTGCTTTGAGGAAACCTGAGCTATCCACGTAGAGAAGTCCCAGGGAAGAGCACTGAGGCACCAGATATGTGAGTGAAACAAGGGACCCTGCAGTCCAGGCTGTAAATGCAGCCCATGATATCTGAAATGGAAAAGCCTACCAACTCAGCCAAGTTAACCTACAGAATCACGAGGAATAAATCGTTAGGCTTTTAAGACCCCGGAAACTTGGGTGAGGTTTGTTATGGAGCAGATAGCTGTCAGCCAAATTCTGAGGCTTGAAGAAATTTGGAGCTTCTCAAGTATTAGTATGCAAATAAATCATCAGGGCAAATTGTTAAAGGTAGGTTCTGATTCTGTAGGTCTAGGGTGGGGTAGAGATTCCACATTTCTCATTAGCTCCTAAGTGATGTGCAAACCAGTGACAAGAGTGCCTGGACTATACTTTGAGGGGCAAGGCCAGTTCCTAATTTCCAGGAAGTTCCATACTTAAACCATGTTAGAAAACCCCAGGTTTTTCCCATGCATGTTTGAGTAAAGACTATTAAGAAAAGTGTTCTTGTCAAGTAAGTTTGGGGAACACCACCTACTCCATTCTGCTACTAGAGACTCACAACATATATTAGTTAATTCAAAGCTCTTAAGAGTTCCTCCAGCAAAGAAACCTGTTCCGATATAGCACAATATTTCCTGAGTATTTGATGTCTTAGAGAACTAGTGTTCTGGGGGACATATTTATTGTTGTTTAGTTGCTAAGTCATGTGTGACTTAGTGTGTCAGACTTAGCAGCCCCAACTGACTTTTTGTGGCCCCACGGACAGTAGCCCATCAGACTCCTCTGTCTCATAGACTTACCAGCCAAGAATATCAGGGTGATGGGATGCCATTTCCTCCTCCAGTGGTACATACTTGCAGAAGCACAAAACCACCTTGTTTTTTAAAAAATCAACTCAGCTAGTTTCTTATTGTCCCTCAACAAGGAATTCTTATGTTACGTAGTTTTGCAATCCAGAATCTTTCTTCCTTAGCTCTAACCTAATTCCTTACCCCTTGCTGCAGTGTAAGATGTCTCTCTTCATTTCTCACAGAACGGGAGGACAATGCATGTCTCTGTTATCTAACCCTTTCTCTCCTTGAAATTCTCTCCTGCCTTGTCAAAGTCCTGGATCTTCCAGTTCTTTCAGTTTTTCTTTCCATTTCCCAGCACTTCATTGTTCTTTTGCCAAGCCAAGTGACCTTGGATTAATTTCTTGACATCTCTAAGTATAAATGTCCTCACATGTAAAATGAGGTACCTTCATTGTAAAATCAAGATACTCCTAGTTCTGGGGTGAGTATTAAATGCACCAGTCTCCAGGAAGCACTTAATATAAGGCCTGCAAGTTTTAAATTACTCAGTAAATAACAGCTCTTGTCATCACTGTTCTGGGTCTGAGTACCATTTCTTAGAGCCCTGACTCTCTAGCACTATGGGTGTTCACGTCCCACTGAGTCTGGGAGTAGGTAGGAGATGGGGAGGTGGGGGGCAGGGGGACATGTGGCTGATTGAAACTCATCTAATTCCATAGTCTGATTTGAGCTGCTATTCTTAGCTGCCTTCACACCAAATCTTTCCCCCAGTACTGCTGAGCAGCTTCAGAAAGTTCAGGCTAAAGTTAGATTCTGAATCTGTGTCTCTGGAAGTCCACCCACTCCTCATCTCTGGAAGCTGTTCTTTGGGGCTGACACTGGCATTTCAAGGGTTATCTGCTATTTTTACATTTTAATCATCTCTGTGCTGAAAGAAGTCACACATTGCCCTCCAGAAGCCAGACTTTATACTAGTAGGTTTTACACCGAAACACGGTTCTGAACATCACCACTCCCGTTTACCCCTTTATTCCAGAGACTCTCTGTAAATAGGGTTGAATTCCTCACTTCTTCTGTTCCTCATTTGCTTAGGAAAGAGCAGGCAGCTTCTCATCCATATTAAAAACCTATGGCACTTTTCTCTTCACTGGCTCCTCTCTCCTGCCATTTGCAGACCCCACTAATAGCATCACACTGTAAGTCTCTGCTCTTATAAAAAATGCACAGGGGTAACTCAAGCTGTCCTTAGTTCTCTCTTCCTTGGCCTTAAAAGGAAGTAGCTCTGGTCACAAGACAAACTTCCTTCTCCATGAAGTGGGAGAAAAATCTGCTGGATTTTGTTTGCGTTCAAGCCTGATATGATTTCCTAGTATGTGCAGATATGATGTAGCTATTATTATATTTCTTTGTGAGCACCAGTTGCTGTCCTTCACAGAGGCTAGAACCCAAGCCAGGACTGAGGGCAGTGAGTGCTGTACTTGAAAGCAGCGATTTCAGATTTTCTCTGTAAGGAACAGAGAGGCTTGTATTTCCATGTAACTTAAAGATGGAGAACTCGACATGAAATGGCTAGGATTTAATGTTGCTAGTGTGCCATGCATTGTGCTAACCAAAAATGTAGCATATAATCTTTATTCCTTTTTTACAGGAGATATCTAAGAATCTAAGGCTTAAAGCAAGTGATGTAAATTGTCCTAGGTCACAGAGCTGGTCAGTGAAAGAGCAGATTCAAACCAGGGGCACTCCAGCTACTCTGATGGAAAGTTCCCTTGAAAAGCCAGCTGGGGCAATTCCAGGGGGAAATACAGAGGTATGGCTTCTGGAGGGCTGCAGGGCCCTTTTGTGCCACTTAGCCCATTTCCCCGCCTGCAAAGAGCGTATCATGTGGCTGGTCCACTAAGACATGGTGGCTCCTTTTTGTAAGTGGCTGTGAGTTAAGGCATTGCACAGCCGAGCATTGCATTTCATGACCCTTAGACAGGAAATGTCAGCCTGAGGTTTCTGACTATTTGTGCCTAGAAAAAAAAATCTGTGTGCTGAAATTTGAACCACTGTTATTTTCTCTTTTGCTTCCCACGGATAGGAAATGAATCCAGAGAAGTTGCAACTTCAAACTGGAGTGCACATATGGTGCGAGTCTTAGGACTGCTGTGGATCCAAAGAAAGTTTTTATTACCAGTCTCATAAATTTTGCTTATTATTTGGATTATAAAGTAAAAGGAGAAAGATTTATAAGATCTGAAGAGAAACCAGAGTATGGGTTATAAAGCAAAAGATAGTAACGACTTTGATTTGAAAGTGGTTTAATCCTGTTGTTGTTTTTTTTTAACACTATTATTATTAATGGCCTTACCTCTTAAATGTGTCTCAAGGGCCAGCAGCATCACCTGGGTACTTGTTATCAAAGCAGAGTCTCAGGCCCTACCCCAGAACATAACCTGTATTTTAACAGCATCCTGAGCTTATCTGCATGCATAAAAGTTTGAGAGGCACTATTTTATGGAACTTACAGCTTGAGGGTGGGGTACAGAGTGCTTATGTGTTATGGCAATTGTTCACAATGCTGGCTGCACCTCAGAGTCACCTGGGGAGCTTGAGAATGTGTTAAAGACTGGGCCTCACTGCTCGAGATTTCGCATCCCTTTATCTGGCGTGGGTATGGGCATGGGGACACTGAAAAGCTTCCTAGGTGATTCCACTGTGTTGTCAGGGTTTAGCCACTGGCCGAGGAAAAGCAGAGGCCTGGCTCGGTGTCCACCATGAAGACACGTATTGGGTGTGAGGACAAGGGCTCCCTGCTGGACTCTAACTAAAGCAGCGTGGTTGTAGATGAATCCCAAAGAGAGACAACAGAATAAACATTGAAGTTAACAATCAAGGCTCATCATGTGTAGGTATTTTTTTGATAAGGCCATGAAAGAGTAGCTATGGGACTATATTCAGACAGAATCAGGGTTTGGAAAAACGTACCTCTAACTCAGTGAAAAGATGTTCATGGAAAGATTTAGTATCCTCCATCCAAGATTTTGGCATCTTTCATTCAGCCCATGTGCCTGTCTTAGGGTTGCCAGATTTAGCAAATAAAAGATACAGGATACTCAGTTAAATTTGAATCTCAGCTGAACAAAGAGCTATTGTTTAATATAATTTTCTAGTATGCAATAATTGGGACATATCTATATTAAAAAATTGCTCGCTACTTATCTGCAACTCAAACTTAACTGGGGGTGCTATATTTTATCTGACAACACTAACCTGTTTAAAATGGGGAAAATCCAAATTCTTCAGGACACCGTGCATATCTAAAAAGATGTCTGTGGTGAATTATGAGGCTGAGCATCTCTGCGTGTGTGTGTGTGTGCATGCGTGTGCGTGCAGGTGTATAAAGGATATTGCAGGGGTGGGGTTGTTTGTTGTTGGGAGTGAGGAGAAAGAGACAAAAGCTTCAGTAACAGTAAGGAGAACAAGAAGAATTCTCCCAGTATGTCAGGAGAAAATTCACCCAAAAGTTACAGACTAAAAAACAAAACAAAAAAAACTGAAGAAGGCTGCATAAAGGGAAATTTTCTCCATAAAAATAGATTTTTTGGTATGTAAAATTGTCGAAGGGTTATTTGCTTGTAGAATGTTCAAATGGTTTAGGCAGGTGTGGAAAGGAAAGCAAAAGTATATCATAGTCCCTTGGAATCCCCCCTAGAAGTTACTGTTCTTAACCCTGACTTCTGGGCCTCCTAGAAATCTCTTGGGCATGAATTAACATCTGTATACATGAATTATTTAATTTCAAAGAAAAGTTAAAATTTTACACCCGTCTGCAAGTTGTTCTCATTTTAATTTAACAGTACATCTTAGACATTTTTCATATCGGCATATACCTACCTCATTTTTTAATGAATATAACTTGTTTAATATTAGAAATATTTGAATGTATTATTTATTTAAAGGATATTTAAAATTACACTCTCTCAGCAGAGCTTGGTGTAAGTGGTTGCCTCTCCTCATTCAGCACTTAAATCATCATCAATATTTGTTATCAGTTCAAATATTATCCTCCCAGAGGGACCTCTCCTGATCCTCCTATAGCAAAAGTAGCTTTGTGCCCACCGACACCCTCACTTTGCCTTACAAATTACCCTGGGTTGCATTTTTTCAGTGGTATTTATCTCAATCTGAAAGGACCTAATATATTGAGTTGTTTGTCTCTTTTGATCTATCTTTTCCCACTCTTTTATAAGCCTGAGGGCAGAGATATCATTGAGCTTGTGGCTTTCTCCCCAGCACTGAAAATGTCACAAAATATACGGCAGGTACACAAAACACACCTATCTGTGGGTTAACGATGGACTAGTTGAATTGAGCATACTGTGGTCTATATAGAGGTTAAAAATGTATGGCCAAGAAGCAAATGATTTATGGAACAGGGGACAACAGATGGCAAGAACTCGAATTCAAGGCATGCTGTTTTAAGAGAGGGATAAAATCAACTCTATGGGAGCCCGTGGAAGGGAGTAAATCATACACAGTACGCAGACGGGAAAGGTGTCACTGGGAAGGAGAGTTAGAAGTGATGATTTAAGGATGAAGATGAGTTAAGGATGAGGATGGTTTAAGGATGAGGCAGGCAGGGACTGTGGACCTGGTCCTGCAGGGCAGAGAACATGTGTGGACAAAGTCTGGAGGCAGCAGCTGCCTGGCATGTTTGGGGACAGGCACCTTGGCCACCATGGCGGGAACTCAGGATGTCTGTGAGAAAGAGGAGTGGGTTGTGGAAGGTTTGAAGATCATATGGAGGAATTTGGATTTTTTGATCTAAGCCTTGGGGAGCTAGTAGAGGGTTTTGAGGTAGGAGTGATGGCTTCATAATACAGCTGATCCTTGAGCAACACAGATTTGAACTCTGCAGGTCCACTTACAGGTGTAGTCTTTTTTTTTTTTAGTAGAAAATACTAGCCTATTATCCAACCAGTGGTGGGTTGAATCTGGGGAGGAGGGCATATGCAGAGGGTCAGCACTCCTAACCCCCATGTTGTTCAAGGGTCTATTGTTTATTCTAAGAGGATAATATTAAGACTGTCAGCAACAGAAAACATTTACTGGAGAAGGGAAAGACTGGGATCGAAAAGAAGACAAGGACCTGAACTAGGGCAGACAGATATGAAGGAGCAACCTTTTTCAGATGAAGAGAATTAGCTGTGCTTGATGTCTTTCATCAAGATCAGGAATCATTTAAGAAGATCCCCTGGAGAAGAGAGTGACAACCCACTCCAGTATTCTTGCCTGGAGAATTCCATGGACAGAGGAGCCTGGAGGGCTACAGTTCACGAGGTCGCAAAGAGTTAGACGCAACTGACAAGCAACTAACACTTTCACAAACTGTGTCCTGGGGGCCAAATCCTGCCCACTAACCTATTTTTGTGAGTAAAGTTTTATTTGGAGACACACTGTTCTCTTAAGTATTGTCTCACGTTGCTTTGGTGCTCCACTGGCAGAGTTGAGGAGTTGTGACAGCTTATGGCACAAAAATCCCGAATTATTTACTACCTCGCTCTTCACAGAAAAGCTAGCTGACCCATGGTCAAGATTGACAGTATCTGTATATCCTAGATAGAGGTCACAGATGCTCAGTTCAGGGCCATCTTAAGAGAGCAAGATCTGTCCTTGTTGTCTGGGAGCCAAGGGCAACAGTTTTCCCATTATCAGCTGCTGCTGTTTGCTTTGAGCTTTGTCCTGAATTCTAGTGAAGCTGGGAGCCATAGAGCCAGCAACATGGGACACAGTTCTGAAAGGCTGATTGGGAAGGAGACTGTTGTCTGTGGCCAATGACCGAACAGCTCAACCTCCTCAGGAACCAACTTTTGCCTTTGCAGAGCCCATCAGATCGCCTCTTTCAGGACACTGCCTCCTTCAACCTCAGAGCTGCTTGCAAGCCAGTCTCTTATCCCAGATTGTATTAATACTTCCTCAAAGGACCGTGAAAAGTTTTCTGATTTTCCTTAGCAGAGTGCAGCAGTGACATGACAGCCTTTCACAATGCTGATGGCCTTTGTGTATACACACACATGGAGACCTATCTCCAATAGCCTTAGAGTGGAGAGCCTTATGTTTGCAGCAGACAGCCTTTTACCAGCATCCCTGTTGCTAAGATACATGTCAGGAGATTGATGTTTTCAAGATCCCATATGAAATCCTTCTGTTTCCTTTGTCTTAAGGATATGTTTTCATGTTTTAGGTTTTAAATTGAACCCGTGGTTGTGTCAAAAAAAAAAAAAAAAAATTGGGCTGACCCTTTCAACAAGCTGAAAATTCACTGAAACATTATTCCTCCATTAGTAATAGTGATGTAGATTTTCCATGTTGGCGAATGGGCTTACAGTGTCTTACTTCAAGGTGCTGGGTGAATGGGAGTTTCCTTGCTGACTTTTCTCAGCCTGTTTTTCCCTTTGACCTACCCACTTGAAAATCATCTCTTGCCTATAAATAGTTCATACTTATTTCTAGAGTCAAGAGTTTGTTTGTAGGTTGTTTACTGGGATGTCATCTGCCAAACTGCAGTGTCAGGCTACTCAGGGGAAAGCTAATTTCCTTTTAAAACTGCAATTCTGAAAGCTGCAAATATTTTATCTCTATCATCAATAGCAACAAAAGTATGCATACTTCATGCTGAGTGATATGCCAGCAGGCTAAATAAAAATAATTCTACTAAGCAGCTAAAAATAGATAAAATTGTTGTGAACTGACCACACTGTGGCACACACAAAATTAACTTTCAGGATCTCTGAGCCATCATCCTTCGACAAGAGGCTAGGGTGGCTGCCAGTTGAGAGAAGCAAGCTATAAGCAGTATGACTCTAAGAGAGGAAAGAAGCCGTAGTTTCAAATAAGTTTCAAATTGAAAGTGACAAGGACAGATGCTTCAACTTATGGGCAATGATTTGCAAATGAGCTATTTTGCACACAGGCAACTCTAGGTAGCATGCTTCAGGACACACAGCCTAGGGCAGTGATTTTCTCACTGAGGATGGTTTTGCCCCCACCTCCAGGGATCATTTGACAGTGCTTGGAAGCATATTTGGTTGTCACTATTGAAAATGGGGATGCTACTGGTGTTTAAAGAGGCTAAACATCCTAAGTTGCACAGGAAAGCCCTCTACAGCAGAGAATTATCCAGTTGTCAGTGGTCAAATCTAGGGATTTAATTCTTTAATGATGATTAGATATCCTCCTGTGCAATGCCTGTATGGCCAGGTACTATTACCTGCGGATTTGTAGTAAACTGTCTGTTGCTGCAGAAACTTGTCAATGGTGGGTAGTAAATGGAGGGACCGGTGACACCCATGCTCAAGGTGTCCCACCTGGGGGAAGAGATGGAACATCAGGAGTCCAGAGGGTGATGGGAGGGAAAGCCTATGGCAAGCTGGAGGAGGCTGGGCTTTCCTGGCCCACATTTGTGGAATAAAAAGTTTGGTTTGGAGTGAACTGACAAAGAGTTTGCTAGAAAATATGATCCCGTAAAGAAGGGAAAGGGAGCAGCTGGTGACGTGGTGGCAGGCAGAGAGTTCCTTACTGGGGCACAGATGGCTTCATGCTCACAGGTCAGAGCCTCAGCTCTCTCCCCTGCTCTCAGTGTGATGCTCCTTAAAGGAACCCTTTCTCTTAGGGAGGGAGACTTCCACCACTCTTGGTGCTCCCTCTGCTTGCCTTTCGAGTCTCCCCCTTCTCTATGCACCTACAGGAATGCAGGAATATGCTGCTCCCTAGGAAATCCCTGGGTAGCTCTCAGCAAATGAAGAGAACTTGGGAAATGAGATCCTAGACAGTGACAGAATCCTTTTCTGAAATTATACAAGCTTGCCGAAACCTTTCCAGTAAACACTGAAACAAGTGGGATTGCCTGCCATCAATATTAGTAAGGGGACTTCCCTAGTTGTTAAAAATCCACCACGCAGTGCAGGGGATGTGGGTTTAATCCTTGATCAGGGAACTCAGATCCCACATGCCATGGGGGCACCTAAGCCTGTGTACCCTAACTGCTGAAGTCTGTGTGCTCTTGAACCTGCACATCACAACTAGAGAGCCCTTATACCAAAACAAAAGATCCTGCATAATGCAACAGAGATCCCATGTGCCATAACTGAGACTTGATGTAGCCAAATAAATAAATAAAAATATTACTAAATATTGGCTTAGAGATTCTATTAACAGTTAGTATAATGATACTAAAAAAAATACTAATGTAAAAATTTAATTAAACTTCAATGAGAATCTCAATAGACTTTCCTCTTAGAACTGGATAAAGCAATCTTAAATATCACATAAAATAATACGTGTTCAATAATAGAAAGAAAAAGGGAATAAAAAGAAGGGGGGATTTTCTGAGTTGGTTTCACTTTATAAGATTTCAGAACATTTTGTAATCATAGAATGATGTTCTTTTCAGAATAGAGAAATAGATTAGCATGACAGAATAAAGAAACTAGAAAAGAAGTGAAACATATGGAGGATCTAATGTACTTAGAAGGTGATTCAATGAGGAAATGATAGATTTTTAAATAAATGGTCCCGGCACAACTGTTTCTTCATCTGGATAAAGGCAAAATTAGCTCTAGCTTACAGAAAGTCAAATAAACTTCAGATGACTAAAGATGTACATGCAAAAAAATTAGTGCAATGAAATACAGTAAAACCTAGAAAACTTCATTAATAATCTCAGATACAGGACATTTTCTTAACTAAGACAGGAAAACCAGAGATTATAAAAGAATAGATAAAAGAGTATAAGAATATATATACATACATATGCATACAGAGAAATAACAGTGAAGAGAGACCATAAATAACATCAAGAAACAAATAATAAATATGGGAAAATGTCATTCCAACATAGAAGATTTTATTTATAATATTTGAAGAGCTCTCATAAATTAATAAAAGACAAATCATCTAACAATAATAAGGCAAAGGATACGGAAGAAACAGTTCACTAGGGAGAAACCAAAATGGTAAGAAATACCTAAAGAAAAGTTTACATCACTAGTAGCTTGCATGTAAATAACAATAAGCTATCTACTTAGTCCCATCAGACTGGAAACACATTCTAAAAGCCAGCAATTGCTTTCCTGGGCATGCAGCCCACAGAAATAAAAGACCAAAATGTGGAGCTCTACATTCAGTCTTGTTTGTAAAAAACAAAAACAAGTGCTCATTAAGAGGGGAATAAATTAAAAAAAAAATTGTGGGCCCATCATATCATAAGATATGATGTAACTTTAAAAAGAAGAATTTGCAATCGTACCATTTGACTTAGGGGAATTTCTATGGCATTCTGTTGATTGAGAAATGTATGACACTGAAAAGCTTATATAATTTGGTTTCCATTATTGTTAAATAAGTAATGACCCATTCTTGAAAACGTATGAGTGTGCATGGAGAAAAATATACAAAAGGATACCTATTAGGTTTTTAGCACTCTGAAGGTAGGAGGTATGAAGGAGGAGATCAGCAAAAGAGAAAAAAAAGAAAGAGAAGACTGAAATACCCTTTCCTCTCATATCTATGACTTGATACAATTTATAACTTAAAAAATTAGTATTATATTTATTTATGTACTATGTATGTGTTTATTTACTTTTATATTGTCACCCTGCTTATTTAGCTTGTATGCAGAGTACATCATGAGAAATGCTGGACTGGAAGAAACACAAGCTGGAATCAAGATTGCCGGGAGAAATATCAATAACCTCAGATATGCAGATGACACCACCCTTATGGCAGAAAGTAAAGAGGAACTAAAAAGCCTCTTGATGAAAGTAAAAGAGGAGAGTGAAAATGTTGGCTTAAAGCTCAACATTCAGAAAACGAAAAAAAAAAAATGTCATGTATGGATGTGAGAGTTGGACTGTGAAGAAGGCTGAGCGCCGAAGAATTGATGCTTTTGAACTGTGGTGTTGGAGAAGACTCTTGAGAGTCCCTGGGACTGCAAGGAGATCCAACCAGTCCATTCTGAAGGAGATCAACCCTGAGATTTCATTGGAAGGAATGATACTAAAGCTGAAACTCCAGTACTTTGGCCACCTCATGCAAAGAGTTGACTCATTGGAAAAGACTTTGATGTTGGGAGGGATTGGGGGCAGGAGGAGAAGGGGACGACAGAGGATGAGATGGCTGGATGGCATCACGGACTCGATGGACGGGAGTCTGAGTGAACTCTGGGAGTTGGTGATGGACAGAGAAGCCTGGCGTGCTGCGATTCATGGAGTCGCAAAGAGTCGGACACGACTGAGCGACTGAACTGAACTGAACTGAACTGATACATATGTGCCCAAGTCAACTGTCTGGGGAAAAAAAGAAATGAATATAAATAATGATTTTCAAAACTATGCTAATGCTACCTTGAATTTATACTGCAGTTTTCTCTCAAAGAATTCTTAATGCTTTCATGTATGCCATTCATTTCATCTATTCAACTTCCTAGACAATGTGACCTTTAAATGTCAGAGCCCACAGGGCTCTCTGCCTGGCCCCAGGGATGGACTTGTGCAGTGAGAGGCCTGGGACAGCTCGCTTCCCTTTGTGTGAGTGGATCCTGGGAGCTGGACTTGGCTTCTGGGCACTTTCTGCCTGAAGGGCTCTGGGTGTCTCCAGGCTTTTCTGTAATTTGTCTGCTCCTCCAGACACAACTCACCCTCTTAGGTGAAAGGGAGAGCTTACCTGGTTGTGGATTCTGGAACCTGAATCAAGACAGAGGTGAAAAGAGAACAATCAGTCAAGGAATACCCTAAGAAATGACTTTTAGGGACTGATGTGGGAAGATCACTGAGGGAGAGGACTAGTTCTAGGAAGTAATAGATATACTGCTCAGTACAGTAGAAGCAATGGGGTGCTTCCCTACACAGGCTGAATGGGGCTGTATAAAGAGACAGCTTAGAATGCAAGAATCAAGGATGAAATCCTGATTTTACTGCTTCCTTGGAAGATTAATTGGAAGATTAACTTCTCTAAACTTGATAAATCTTTCCAAAATCATTCTTATTTATTGGATTTTTGCAAGGT
The DNA here is from genome assembly GCA_006410635.1 of Cephalophus harveyi. NCBI lineage: Eukaryota > Metazoa > Chordata > Mammalia > Artiodactyla > Bovidae > Cephalophus > Cephalophus harveyi. Next base: position 501,207 of record SJYT01035244.1, on the reverse strand, counting down.
TTTCATGAGATGGTGGCTATGAAAGCCTCATAATACTGCCTAGCACATCAGAAAAGCTTAACCAGCAGATGGTAGAAAACCAATGTAATGAAATTCTGTTAAGATAAGGCCTTGTATTTTATTTCTCCTGTCTTCCCCATCATGCTTTCTTCAAGCATTTATCAAGCAGCTATTATGCCAAACATTGGGCACTGTAAGCCTATAGCCCAATGAAAGAGATTGAGAAGAATCTAAATAATACATGATGGCTTAAGGGTTTTTTCAACTTTTTTCCAACTTTGGGCGGGGGGTACATCCAAAAAGCTGTGGATAGACAGGAGGATAATGTTCAGGTGAGCAGTAGTCAAGAAAGGCTTAACAGAAGGAATGATATTTGAGAACTCATCTGTTTGGTGAATGGAAAATAACTAGTAATTAGCATGTGTTGGCAATGGCAACCCCTTCCAGTACTCTAGCCTGGCAAATCCCATGGACAGAGGAGCCTGGTAGGCTGCAGTCCATGGGGTTGCTAGGAGTTGCACATGACTGAGCGACTTCACTTTCACTTTCCACTTTCATGCATTGGAGAAAGAAATGGCAACCCACTTCAGTATTCTTGCCTGGAGGATCCCAGGGACGGTGGAGCCTGGTGGGCTGCCGTCTATGGGGTAGCACAGAGTCAGACACGACTGAAGCGACTTAGCAACAACAGTAGCAGCATGTGTTGGATGAAGAAAATGTATGCACAGGAAGACAGATATGTTAAAAAAAAAAAAAGAAAAGAAAACCCCAAAGGTGAAAAATCATTGATATTTATAGTACTGCTTTTTATATAAAAATTAACATGATCTAACAAAAAATTTTGAACAACTGCTGCTGCCCTGAGTTAGCTGTAATGATTTGAATCCAGTAATAATACTACAGAGTAGAAACAGTTTGGTGGTTTATGGGGATAACTAAATAAATGATCAATATTTTAAATCACAACCGCAATAGCCAACCTATTGCAGCCAGTCACAGCCAAGATGGCCTCTAGTGACGCCGGCCTTCTGATTTTCAGACCCCTGCACAGCGTCCTTTCACAGAGCAGGGTTGGTCGGTGGGACCAATAGAATATGAAAGATGTATGTCACTTCTGAGATGAAGTGACATAAAATTTGTGGCTCTGTCTTGGGCTCCATTTTTTTTTAAACTGTTTTTTGGATCACTCTAGGGGAAGCTGGCTGCCAAGCCATGGGGGCATTCAGGCAGCTTCTGGGGAGGCCCATATGGAGAAGAACAGGTCTGCCAACAACCATAGGAGTGAGCTTGGAAGCAGAGCCTTCAGCAGTCAAGCTTCAGATAGCTGCAGCTCTGATTGACAGTGTAAATGAAACTTCATGGAAGCTGCGAGATTGGCACCCCACTCCAGTACTCTTGCCTGGAAAATCCCATGGACGGAGGAGCTGATGGGCTGCAGTCCATGGGGTCGCTAAGAGTCGGACATGACTGAGCAACTTCCCTTTCACTTTTCACTTTTCATGCATTGGAGAAGGAAATGGCAACCCATTCCAGTATTCTTGCCTGGAGTATCCCAGGGACAGAGGAGCCTAGTGGGCTGCTGACTATGGGGTCGCACAGAGTCGGACACGACTGAAGCGACTTAGCAGCAGCAGCAGCAGCAGCGAGATAATAAATATTTGTTGTTTTAAAGATAATGTTTTATGCAGCAATAGATACTTGTTCTCAATTTTTTTATCTTTCTCTGCATCAATGACCTATGCTATGTGACATTGCTGTTTCTCCTACTAGAGGTAGAATAATTTCTCTATTCTATTGATGTTGAGCTTGGTGGTGCAATTTGCTCTGGCCAGTGAAATGTGGGCATTTGTAAAAGTTTGTTCATTTTTGGTTATCAGGCCTTAAGTGGTATCATGTATTTCTGCCTGTCTTTCTTGGAGTTCCCATCCTCCTCTATGAAGAAAGCTAGTAACTACTGCCCTAAAAGCTGATGCCATTTCAGCCTAGGTCCCATAAGGGACACACATTCACAGAGGCCACTGCAGCTTATTTGCAGGCCTGGGAGCCTGAGAATAAATTAGTGTTGTTTCAAGTCACTGAATTTAGAGTGATTATTACACATAATTGGTGTGGAAATAAATAATTGATGTTATCCCTTTAGACATGTCAGCAGCAAGGAGATGTGAAGACCAGAAATGGTCAATGAGAATGGAAATCCAGGTCATGCCTACATTTGCAAGGGCCTTGAGAACCAAGTTTAGAATTTATTTTGTAGGGCATTCAGGACAATTAATCTTAGAAAGAACACGTTTGTGACAGGGTGGAGAATGGATTCAATAGAGCAAGACTAGAGACCAAAGACTGGGTAGGAAATTTTGCAAGAGTCCAAATGAGATGTGACAAGGGCCTGAATTAGGGCATGGGCAGTCACAGGAGAGGACGGATTTAACCTGGAGACTATCTCCTGAAACGACTTGTCTGTTCACCAGGGAATGTGTGGGGAAGAAGTCTCTCACTGCACATTTATGCCTACATTAAACTAGGAAGCCCATTGGTTGGAAGGGTCAAAGAAACCCGATTAAATTTCCAGGCAGATCTCATTATTCACTCCTCTTGGATTTAAGGAATAAGTGCAAATTAGTCCTTAGAAGTTTGGGCAAATCCACTGTCCGATGCTTGCTGGGTACATCTGAGCCTACAATGGGTGTTCAAAGGTCCACCCTGCTCAAGACAACACTTCTTTTGCATACATATAGGTCATGTCCTTTCCTCTCCTTGACCGTACTCCATCCATTTCCTCCAAAGTTAGAGAAGTACAGATTAGCTGTAGATTTTGTTGGTAAATGTACTCTAAGGTGGAGTTCAGAAATTGCCCAAGGGAAACTTGGTTGGAGTAGGGCCAAAGGTTCCCTGAGAAATTTCCTAGTTTTTTTACCACTGGATACAAATTAAAATGAGCATTCCAAATAGGATAGTTTTGGGGGACTTTCCTCTTCACTCTAAAGACACAGTTGGGCTAGCAAAATTTGGATCCATCTGCCATCTTCTACACACTAACACATTAGCTGGGAGGACTCTTTATGTTACTGCCCAAGAGTGGGAGATCTCTTAGGCTGATTGTGATGACCATTCCAATGTCTTGGAACAATGATGTGTGTTTCTCACAAGTGGGTGTATGCTAAACAAAGCCCAATAAATATTGTTAATATGAACTAGTCATAGAATGAGACTGGCTTTAGTCCACATCTGTCTGAAAGTGAAAGTCGCTCAGTCGTGTCTGACTCTTTGTGACCCATGGAATTCTCCAGGCCAGAATACTGCAGTGGGTAACCATTCCCTTTTCCAGAGGATCTTCCCAACCCAGGGATTGAACCCAGGTCTCCCGCATTGCAGGCAGATTCTTTACCAGCTAAGCCACCAGGGAAGATGACAGAATCGCAAAGCTTATATTCTTAACAGTGAAAGTAGAGTTGGGGAAATTTGGAAATGGACCAGGGATTTCCAAATGTGAGAGACTTGGAGCTATGGGAGGGAGTATCGTGTCACTAGAATGTCTTGTGATCTAGTCTCAAGCCAACTTGTGATGTATTATTAGTAGTAAAGTGTAGTTCATTGGCTCTCTGCCTCAGTTTTGTCATATGGAAAACTGTTTCCTATAGAAATTTCCCTATGGGTCTGTTGAGAGAATTAATCAGCATTGACAAAGAATTTACGAAGACCTTTGAAAACTGGACAGCAGCTAAAGGGTGCCGTATAGCAGCCATTTCCTCCAGGTGAGCGAGGAATGAGTTAACTGTGAATGTCTTTGGTAGTTAAACTCTGGAGCCTGATACCAAAGAGATTAGGAACAACAATAATTTTTGGTGCGGTGTAAAGTAGCAGGTCTGAGAACTGGTGGAAAGATTCAGGGCTTCTCTCATCCAGGAGATGAAAATGACTTGAAGAGGAGTTTGAGTAAGCAAGAGGTGAAGTACAAAGACCCACTGTAAAACCACAACCACCTGTCACCCTGAACATCACACAATGGCTCTGCAGTCATTTTCTCTGGAAACAGTGCCGTTAAGTCAACAAGGGCTGCCGATGCCAGTGATGGCAAAGACCCCGGAGTCATGTGCACATTAGCCTCAGTGATAAGACTGGATGTGGTTGTTCTAAGGTCTAAACACAACACTTCTAACACACCACTTGCTAGGATTAAAAAAACTCTGTTGCATTTCTTATCTAGATCAGAGACTCTGCCAGGAGACATTTTACAGTACATTTCACAAGAAGGGTCCTGCTTTGGGGAGGAAAACAGGGAGAAAGCAAGTACTTAGAGAATCCAATAAGGGAATTAACTTAGGACACGTTGATTTTCTTGCACTCTGGGGAGTCTCACTTGGAGGATGAAGAGGAGGGCAAAGAGGTGAAGTGACTGCCTAAGGTCATACAGTTTATCTGTGGTCAAGCAGAAGCCTAGCCCCAGGTCTTCTTATTTATTATTATTTTTTTTTTTTACTGTTTTACCACTTTTGTTGCTGACTTCTTATTATTGATGATATCCCAATCTGACTCCAGAAAGAGGTCACTGCTCCCTTCAAATGAAGTAGACAAAGCTGCTCCCCACTTCCTTTCTCCCTCCTGAGGAATTGCTCAGATGTCTCCCTGACTCCACCCAGGGGGTGGTGGGGGTGGCATCTACCTGAACTTCTTATCCATCAATCTCACTGGACCGGACCATTCTCTTCTACATACTGCCGCTCCCCTCAACCTCTCCCTAGTAGCCCCAAAGCTTTTACACTTGTATTTTATCTTCCTCAAGGAATATTGGAATTTTACCAGTTCTTCTAATACGAGAATCCAAGGGGTGATCAATGGGAGAAAGCAGGTACTTAGAGAATCCAATAAGGGGATTAAGTTGGGACAAGTTGATTTTCTTGCACTCTAGAAAATCACACCTTATAGCTGGCCCCTTAGCAAACAACTAAACTTGAATTCTACACCTTTGACTTAAAGGAAAAGGGAACATAGTTGTGGATATGTTTTGATAAAAAGTAAATTAGTAATATTATAGTGACAACCCATTCTGTGAGATACTAGGCAGAGAAGTACAAATAGAGATAGGCAACCATGAATATGCTGGCTATATGGCAGTTAGCCTACAGCAAAATATAAATAAAGTTAGAACATAATTGTTCATATCCTACCACCTACTTGCTAATGTCTATTAATTAAATGGGGCATGATATCTTCTCCAAAATACAATTATTCTTTTTATACATCATCACACCAGAGAATAACAACTGGACTCTTTCTAATATTAACCTTTGTAATTCTGGACAAATAATTTGTCTTTCCTGTACCCTTTAGTCTTGGTATCTGTAAAGAAGGCTAATGCCTTATCCCATTTTAAAATAAGGCCCTTTGAACTTAATCTCCCCTAAATTTTCTTAGATCAACTATATCAGTGATATGTTGCCACACTAATGTTGAATAACAAACAACTGCAAAAATCTCCAAGGTTTACCATGACGATCTTGTCCGAGGTTAGGTATCCACTGTGACTGTCATGAGCCACATTTGAGCCAAAACTCCCTTCATCACCCACCCTCCATCGGAACCCTGCTCTGACTAGTGGACACAGTGGTGATTTGGATCTCCAGAAACTACTGAACATCCAATAATCCCTGAAAGTCTGATCATTTGTCCTTTTCCAATGCACAGTCACTTTGATAAATGGCCAAAGGTGCCTTTGGGGGAAATTAGAAGAATCTATAATATAGTTTTTTGGTTTCTATAGGCGACCAAATAAGGGGGCTTTTACTCTTATTCTTTTTTTTTAATGTTTTAATGAATGAGAGAGTACATTTTATTTGTATTTGTTTATTTATTGGCTACACTATGTGGCATGTGGATCTTAGTTCCCCGGCCAAGGACTAAATAATCCATGTCCCTGCATTGGGAGCATGGAGCCTTAACCAGTGGACTGCCAGGGAAGTCCAAAGGGGTTCTTATTCTTTTTTATTTTTTAATTAACTAATTTGGCTACATCAGCTCCTAATTGTGGAATGTGGGATCTTAGTTCCCTGACCAAGATCTGGGATTGAACCCAGGCCCCCTGCTCTGGGATCACCAAGTCTTTGCCCTTTGGATCACCAGGGAAGTCTTAGGGGCCCTTTTCTTAATTTAAGGGGTTCTGTGTACTAGCTAAAGTCTGGGAACTGATTGTAATTGAAATTCCTTTTGATGTAAAGTGGTAAAATAATCCAGTTCCTTTGGTGTTTATTGTTCCTCTTCATGTGCCACACTTTTTTGTACCTTGTCTTCTTGGATCTTCTGGGAATTGAGTCAAGTTATTGGAGAAGTAAAAGTTGGTGGGATTAAGTCCAAAGGAAGATCAGCAATCTCTTGTAATGCGAAGTATATCACGGAAAGTGATTACAGGTTCTCCAGGCAAAAGGATATTAACCTCCTCAGAGAGAGGGAAGGAAGAACTGCTTCTACAAGCAAAATAGGCTCAGTAGAGTTTTTGAGTTCAAGTTGTCCAGCCCCACTGGAATTTACCCATAAGTCCCATCCCATTATTCAGAGTCCCACTTTTTGACAATTATGACTCTAACTTTCACTTGGAAAACTATAATGTAGGGAACTCATTTTGCATTGTAATAATTCAGCCACCTGCAAGAATAGACTTTGGGTGTGATTCCAGAAATCTTGACCTTAAAGGCAGAAGACTAGTGGAGGTGATGGAATTCCAGTTGAGCTATTTCAAATACTGAAAGATGATGCTGTGAAAGTGCTGCACTCAATATGCCAGCAAATTTGGAAAAACTCAGCAGTGGCCACAGGACTGGAAAAAGTCAGTTTTTATTCCAATACCAAAGAAAGGCAATGCCAAAGAATGCTCAAACTACCACACGATTGCACTCATCTCACATGCTAGTAAAGTAATGCTCAAAATTCTCCAAGCCAGGCTTCAGCAATACATGAACCATGAACTTCCAGATGTTCAAGCTGGTTTTAGAAAAGGCAGAGGAACCAGAGATCAAATTGCCAGCATCTGCTGGATCATCGGAAAAGCAAGAGAGTTCCAGAAAAACATCTATTTCTGCTTCATTGACTATGCCAAAGCCTTTGACTGTGTGGACCACAATAAACTGTGGAAAATTCTGAAAGAGATGGGAATACCAGACCACCTGACCTGCCTCTTGAGAAACCTATATGGAGGTCAGGAAGCAACAGTTAGAACTGGACATGGAACAACAAACTGGTCCCAAATAGGAAAAGGAGTATGTCAAGGCTGTATATTGTCACCCTGCTTATTTAACTTAAATGCAGAGTATATCATGAGAAACGCTGGGCTGGAAGAAACACAAGCTGGAATCAAGACTGCCGGGAGAAATATCAATAACCTCAGATATGCATATGACACCACCCTTATTGGCAGAAAGTGAAGAGGAACTAAAGAACCTCTTGATGAAAGTGAAAGAGGAGAGTGAAAAAGTTGGCTGAAAGCTCAACATTCAGAAAACTAAGATCATGGCATCTGGTCCCATCACTTCATGGGAAATAGATGGGGAAACAGTGGAAACAGTGTCAGACTTTATTTTTTGGGGCTCCTAAATCACTGCAGATGGTGACTGCAGCCATGAAATTAAAAGACACTTACTCCTTGGAAGGAAAGTTATGACCAACCTAGATAGCATATTCAAAAGCAGAGACATTACTTTGCCAACTAAGGTCCATCTAGTCAAGGCTATGGTTTTTCCAGTGGTCATATATGGATGTGAGAGTTGGACTGTGAAGAAGGCTAAGCGCCAAAGAATTGATGCTTTTGAACTGTGGTGTTGGAGAAGACTCTTGAGAGTCCCTTGGAGTGCAAGGAGATCCAACCAATCCATTCTAAAGGAGATCAGTTCTGGGTGTTCTTTGGAAGGACTGATGCTAAAGCTGAAACTCCAATACTTTGGCCACAAGTCACGCAAAGACTTGACTCATTGGAAAAGACTCTGATGCTGGGAGGGATTGGGGGCAGGAGGAGAAGGGGATGACAGAGGATGAGATGGCTGGATGGCATCACCGACTCGATGGACATGAGTTTGGGTGAACTCCAGGAGTTGGTGATGGACAGGGAAGTCTGGTGTGCTGCAGTTCATGGGGTCGCAAAGAGTTGGACATGACTGAGCAACTGAACTGAACTGATATATATGTTTTATGTATAAATACATGCATACACGAATATTCCAAAGAATAGCAAGGAGAGATAGTAAAGACTTCCTAAGTAAACAATGCAAAGAAATAGAGGAAAACGATAGAATGGGAAAGACTAGAGATCTCTTCAAGAAAATTAGAGATACCAAAGAAACATTTCATGTAAAGATAGGCACAATAAAAGACAGAAATGGTATGGACCTAACAGAAGCAGAAGATTTCAAGAAGAGGTAGAAAGAATACATAGAAAAATGATACAAAAAAGATCTTAATGATCCAGATAACCATGATGGTGTGATAACTAACCTAAAGCCAGACATCTTGGAGTGTGAAGTAAAGTGGGCCTTAGGAAGAATCACTAGGAACAAAGCTAGTGGAGGTGATGGAATTCCAGCTGAGCTATTTCAAATCCTAATATATGGTGCTATTAAAGTGCTGCACTCAACTCAATATGCCAGCAAATTTGGAAAACTCAGCAGTGGCCATAGGACTTTAAAAAGTCAGTTTTCAATCCAATCCCAAAGAAAGGCAATGCCAAAGAATGTCCAAACTACCACACATGTGTGCTCATTTCACATGCTAGCAAAGTAATGCTCAAAATTCTCCAAGCCAGGCTTCAATAGTATGTGAACTGAGAACTTCCAGATGTTCAAGCTGGAATTAGAAAGGACAGAGGAACCAGAGATCAAACAATCAACATCTACTGGATCATAGAAAAAGCAAGAGAATTCCATAAAAACATCTACTGCTGATTTATTGACTATGCTAAAGCCTTTGACTATGTGGATCACAATAAACTGTGGAAAATTCTTCAAGAGATGGGAATACCAGACCACCCTACCTGCCTCCTGAGAAACATACAATGCAGTTCAAGAAGGAACAGTTAGAACTGGACATGGAACAACAGACTGGCTCCAAATTGGGAAAGGAGTATGTCAAGGCTGTATATTGTCATCCTGTTTATTTAACTTATATGCAGAGTACATCATGTGAAATGCTGGGCTGGATGAAGCAAAGAACTAAACAGCCTCTTGATGAAAGTGAAAGAGGAGAGTGAAAAAGTTGGCTTAAAAGTCAACATTCAAAAAAGGAAGATCATGGCCTCTGGTCCCATCACTTCATGGCAAATTGCTGGGGAAACAATGGAAACAGTGACAGACTTTATTTTCTTTTGCTCCAAGATCACTGCAGATAGTGACTGCAGCCATGAAATTAAAAGACACTTGCTCCTTGGAAGACAAGCGATGACCAACCTAGACAGCATATTAAAAAGCAGAGACATTACTTTGCCAACAAACGTCCATTTAGTCAAAGCTATGGTTTTTCCCGTAGTCATGTATGGATGTGAGAGTTGGACTGTAAAGAAAGCTGAGTGTTGAAGAATTGAAACTGCTTTTGAACTGTGATGCTGGAGAACACTCTTGAGAGTCCCTTGGATTGCAAGGAGATCCAACCAGTCCATCCTAAAGGAAATCAGTCCTGAATATTCATTGGAAGGACTGATGTTGAAGCTGAAGCTCCAATCCTTTGGCCATCTGATGTGAAGAGCTGACTCATTTGAAAAGACCCTGGTGCTGGGACAGATTGAAGGCAGGAGGAGAAGGGGACGACAGAGGATGAGATGGTTGGGGGGCATCACTGACTCAGTGGACTAGAGTTTGAGCAAGCTCTGGCAGATGGTAAAGGATAGGGAAGCTGCTGTCCATGGGGTCACAAAGAATTGAACACAACTGAGCGACTGAACAGCAACAACAATACATGTATGTTTAAGTTTGTAGAATACATAGAAAATATAGAAGATCAAGTACAAAGAAAACATATACAAATGCATACATGTATATATAAATATCTGCATATATATACACATTCCATAGAAAACCTGTGGCTTCTGTCAAAAGATTAGACTAAGAGAACCTGAAACTCTCCCACTACAAATTCTGAGAAAAGCTAAACAAAACGCTTAAAAATTCTTTGAAACTTATAGTTGAGCTTGCAAGGTAAAAAGGGAAATCCCTAGATCCCAGAAATGAAGAGGGAACTGAAAGCAAGAGCAGCAAGCTTGTAAATGGACCCTGGCTGCCCTTGGTGTGCGGGTTATGAGTTCCCACAACCAGGGCCATTGGTTTTGAGGACCAGTGTAGGTGAAATAAGGAGCTAGAATTTGCGTGATGTGGGGAGTGAATCTGAGATGTCTGCAAAAGTTAGGCCTACAGAGGCTGAAACTGTACTCTCAGTAAAAGGACAGAGGCAGAAAAAAATAACCTATATCATGGCCAAAGACTCAAAAAAGGAAACTTCTCTGTTTTCATATGGTCCTTGGTGAAAAAGGAGTCTTATCTGAGAAAATGCAATCACAGACATATGCTTTGCACGGGCTTGATATCCAAATTTTTATTGCCACAAGGTCTGGGAATTTAAAATGTGTAACAAATGACATGAAACAGTGAGAAACTGATGAAGAGTGATATAGACACTAACAGCACTAACAAAATGATGAGTATCATGGGGCTGCAATTTGAAGGAGAAATTAAAGTAGACACAACAATAACATGTAGGGTAGGAGAGAGGTTACTGAATTTTAAAAGTTCTAGCGGTGTTCTTGCCTGGAGAATCCCATAGACAGGAGCCTGGCAGGCTGCAGTCCGTGGGGGTCACCAGAGTCAGACACGACTTAGCGACTAAATCACCACCACCACCAGCGGTGTTCTATAGTGTGTGAGGAAGTTGGAAATGCCGATTAAATTTAGATTTTTCGATTAATCTTGTAAAATTTGAGTTATCCTCAAAATACAAAAATAAAAAGTATAACTTGAAAACCAGAAGCAAAATAGAAAATAAAAAATATGACAAATCCAACAAAATTTAAGAAAAAGCAGCAATAAGAAAGAAAGGGAAATAGAAAGCCTAAAATAAAATTCTAGAAACAGACTCTGCCAAATAGGTCAGTAATCATGACAAATGTAAATGGGGTGAATTCATTGGTTCAAACCAGTGACTCAGGTTTTTTTTCTTTTTTTAAGCTCACAATCTTATAGTTTAGATATATGATAGCTTCAAAATACATAAAGTATAATGTTACAAAAAGTTGAAAATAAAGTGCTGATAAAAGGGATATCATGAAGACACTAGATGTGTATAAGAGACAGTATGTGAACTGAGAACTTCCAGATGTTCAAGCTGGAATTAGAAA
>SJYT01035244.1:417740-489595 GCA_006410635.1 Cephalophus harveyi | reverse complement strand
CTTAATCTAAAATGAAACAGACTTTAAAACAAAAAAAACTATATCTTTATATATTATTATATTACATTATATATATTATATTACATTATATTATATTATATTACAATATTATAATATACAATAATGTATCATATAATGTAGGGATTATGGATTATAGTGGAACTGTCTAAACAATGGTTTTGATAACACCTCATAATTAGCTTGACTTTAGCAATATGACTGAAAATTCTCAAAGTCCATTTGTGAAGTTTCTCTCTCCCCTAGGCAGAACTGGATGAGCAGTGTCTGTATTTGACTTGGTGAAAATCATTTTTCAGGCTTTCAAGGCTGAGCAAAACCTCTCTCTTCACTCCACTTCCAAATGTCTTTAGATTACTCAATAGATGTTCCAGTCTACTACTGGCATATTCTGGTCTTCGCGGAAACTTTCCATTTCTCAGCTTTGATCTAATTTGGGTTGATTTCATAATTGTTCTCTAAGTATCATCTTATTTTCTTATTTCCGAAGAACTGAAGAAGGAAAATGAACTGCATGCCCCAAGAGAGGATACATTGACCACATTACTTTCCTGCCTTAAACACTCCAATAGTTCCCATTCTCCTGGACCAAGGGTCAAGCTCCCTGGAATGGCATGATCTGGCTTCTCCCTATATCTACAGTCTTGTCTCTTTCCCCTTCTGGCCTAGCACTTAACACTCCACTATGTTGCACCAATGTTCTGCTTCTTGTTCCTCGTGCTCTGTGCTATATCTTGCCTCTGCCTTGGTTCCAGCTACTTGGAGGGCAAACCCATCATTCATGGTTCACTCAATTGTTGCTTTCACTAGGTAGTCTTTGCTGCCCTCCACATCTCCCATCTGGAACTCACCACCATCCCTCTGTGCTCCCATAGCCACCTTTACAGACTGCACTTAGCACACAAAATTTGAAATGTTCTATTTATATATCTCTCTCTCCAATTGGACTGATTACTCCAGCAAAGACAAGAGCATGTCGTTTCAATTGTCTATCCTGTAATGTTCTTGATGCTAGCCACTGACTATCTCTAACTCTGCTTCTGGGCATGTGGTAGGACTATACTTCCTGACCTCCCCTAAAGCCATACTAGTTCTGACCAATGAGTTATATTGAAAGTCATTTGTGTTCAACCTGGGCCACAGAAGGAATGTGCCAGTGTCAGACCCCCTAGACTCTGGCTGCCCCTTGGCTGACTGGCCAGGGACTTATTGGTCTACCAACAGAGGACCCAGAGTGAGAATGAAGATGGTAAGTTGATCCCTACCTAATCCACGGTGCATGTTTAGTGTGAGTACAAAATAAATTTCTTATGTTTTAAATCACTATATGGGGGCGTTTGTTACTACAGCATGAGTAAGTCCATCCTGACTGATACATATCCCCAGTACTTGGCCTGGGGCTAGCACCTGTAGGTGTTTTATAATGTTTACTGAAAAAAAGAGAAAAACTACTCCAGGAAAAAATTAAATAAAGGAGTGTTTGTGAAAAGTACCAGGCATTTAGAAGGTACTTATTAACTATTAATTGAATCTAACGAAGATATTTTTATTTTAGGTTTTCTTTTAAATACTTTCTTCAACTGTGTATGAGAATAAGTGTCTGCTGGAATGAAAATTAAAATACTAAGTTAGAAATAGCCATCCAGAAGAAGAGAAATGTTGCTTTACAGCCAAAGATAAAAAGTGATTAGGGAACACATTTCCTAAGCATAATATTTAGTCTCCCAAATTAAATAGGCATCCTGTTAAGAAAAAGTTAGCATTTGAAATCCTGTTCTAGGTCCCTTATGCTCCTAGAAGTCTGTATAATTTGTTTTAGAATTATTCACTTACCTCTTCACTGCACTTTCCAGATTTTACAGGTTTTCCTAAGGTAAGGAAAGACTTATGTACTATCAGCAGTAGGGTGGCAGGAGCAGTGGGTGGGGAAAAGCATGGGAAATGTTTAATTTGAATAGTTTTCTCGGCTGTTTTAGTCGCTGTTACCACCTACAGTAGTGGGATGGCAGCTGAAATAGGAGCTCTTAATATTGGAACTCCAAGGAAAGTTAATTAATAAACAAGCAGCCACAGGTGTTTACTGAATATGTGGTAACGTTCCAAGAATTTACAAAGCACACAAAAGATAAAACTCTCACAAGAAACTTACAAACTACCTGGGTAAACTTTATGCAAGAAGGTACTTGCAAATATATGAGGGATTATTATCCATACTTGTTGGGCAAATGGCAACCCACTCCAGTATTCTTGCCTGGAAAATCCCATAGACAGAGGAGCCTGGTGGGTTACAGTCCATGGGGTCACAAAGAGTTGGACATGACTGAGCACGTAAACTCAAACTTGGGCAAAGACCAGGCGCATGTGTTAGCCTGTGGGAACATGTATTTCCCTTATGTGTAGAAACTGTATTGTCTCTCACAAGACTGTGCTGAAGGCAGTGGTTGTGTGTTAACTGGTAAAATTCACACTGCTTTTCTCCTCCAGGAAGAAGAGCTGCCAGGTCCCAGGTGCTGAGAATGGTGTTGCAAATCTCAGAGGGCAAGGTAGAGAATGGGCAGTGAATGGTAGGAGAGAGCTAGTGCTAAGGTTGTAAAAGTGAGAAGGATATAGTGAAAATAAATTAATGCACAGGGGGAAATAAAACAAGTAAACCAACAACAACAAAAAAGGATTCAGCTATAGGCAAGAATGGAAGCCAGTTAAAACTCAGGCTCCTAACGTTAACCTAAAAGAGCCTCTTTTATCTGGCCCCAGGTGTCAACCTCACCCATCACATGTGTCCTTAACTCATAGTTCTCCACCTATACTCATGTTCCTGGTGCTCCTCAGATATTTTAAACCGTTTCTCTTTGAGCAACTTAGCACTTGACATTCCTTTTGCCTGGGTATCTGTTCCCCAGATATTCATTCACAAGGGCTGGCCTATACTTTTAGGCTTTAGTTTTTCCCTGGTGGCTCAGAGGTTAAAGTGTCTGCCTGCAATGCAGGAGACCTGGGTTCAATCCCTGGGGTTAGGAAGATCCCCTGGAGAAGGAAATGGCAACCCACTCCAGTATTCTTGCCTGGAGAATCCCATGGACGGAGGAGCCTGGTGGGCTACAGTCCACTGGGTCGCAAAGAGTCGGACACGACTGAGCGACTTCACTTTCACTCACTTCAGATACAGCCACCTTGGAGAGACATTCTAAATGGATGAAGTCTAGAAGTATCTGTTGAAAAATGAACTTGATATAAATGGAAACAGTTTGCTCTGCTAAGTGTGTTTGAGAAATGTAAACCCAAGGCACCAAGTATTAAGGCAATTTATTGTGGATTATCCAGGTATACAGCCACCTTGGAGAGACATTCTAAATGGATGAAGTCTAGAAGTATCTGTTGAAAAATGAACTTGATATAAATGGAAACAGTTTGCTCTGCTAAGTGTGTTTGAGAAATGTAAACCCAAGGCACCAAGTATTAAGGCAATTTATTGTGGATTATCCAGGCAGATGGGGAATCTGACATCTGACTGTAAACGTACTGCTATCCAAAGTCTGACACAGAGAACCAGAGTCTGGAGATAGACCTCCTGTGATTAACTATCGTGAACCTATGTTTTATTATCCATGAAACGTACATTCTTTTTTTCCCCCTGGTCTTTAGGAGCTTAACTCTTTTGTGTTTTAGTGTTTTTATCTGAAGATATCAAAATATATGTTTAAAAAGTTTCTTAGAACTTGAAAGAAACACATGCAACTTGGATTGTAAAGAGGTAGTGAAAGTGAAAGTTAAGTCACTCAGTCCTGTCGCTCAGTACTTGCAAATATATGAGGGATTATTATCCATACTTGTTGGGCAAATGGCAACCCACTCCAGTATTCTTGCCTGGAAATTTACACATGCTGAAAAGATGCTTGACCACAATAAAAATGAAAAATCCACTGAGATATAATTTTGTCATGTGTAAAACTGGCAAAAATCTGAAACACCGATAATACATTTGGTTAGGAATGTAAGGCAGTAGAGAAATAGACAATCACATATATGGTTAGTTTGGAAAGCAAAACAGTACAGACCCAATGGATGGGAATTTAACATATCTAGTAAAATTATATATGTACTTCTCCTTTGATCCAGTAATCTAACCTCTATGATATCCAGGGGCTTCCCTAGTGGCTCAGACAGTAAAAGAATCTGCGTGCAATGCAGGAGACCTGGCTTTGATCCCTGGAGAAGGGAATGGCTAACCCCTCCAATATTCTTGCCTGGAGAATACAAAAAACACATTGTAAAACATATTTTACATGTTTTATAACATCTTATAAAACAACAAAGAAAGACTTTTATACAGAATAATACATTACAGAATTGTTTTTAATAGCAAAAGATTGGAAATCAGCTGAATAAACTATGAACATCCTTTTAGCATGTAGGTATAAATAGGAATAAGCCTATTTTTATATATGGCCAGGGAGTTATCAGCTCAATAAGATATTTAATGGGAAAAAATGAAGATAAAAAGTATATATAGGGACTTCCCTGGTAGTCCAATGGCTAAGACTCCATACTCCTAATGCAGGGGGCCTGGGTTTGCTCCCTCAGGGAGCTAGATCCCACATGCCACAACAAAAGATCTCACATGCCACAGCTAAGACTCAGCACAGTCAAATGAATGAATGAGTGAATGAATATCTGAAAAATAGATATAGTATTCAAGATTTATCTCAGGAAGGATGGTATGTGTGTATGGATGACATTTAAGGAACCATAAAATAAAATAATTACTTAAAGTAATAAGAAGGGGGAAGGTAAAGAGAATAGAGGTGGAAGCTAGACTTTCTTGAATGTACTTTGTTTTGTGGACATAAAATTGATACAAATGTAAATGTCTTATACAATTATTTAATAATTAAATATAAAAGCCCATGATTTAAAATAGTCATGTGACCATACAGTCTTAATGTGGTAAACTCTGAAGATAAAAAGGACTGTTAAAGAAACCAAACAATAGCAACAACAACAAACACACACACAAAACTTAATGATGGTATTGTTTGTATCATTACCTGGAATGGTTACATATATTATGCCCTGCTGTGCTTAGTCGCTCAGTCCTGTCTGACTCTTTGTGACCCCATGGACTGTAGCCCACCAGGCTCCTCTGTCCATGGGTTTTTCCAGACAAGAATACTGGAGTGGGTAGCCAATCCTTTTTCCAGGGATCAAACCCAGGTCTCCCATATTGCAGGGAAATTCTTTATCGTCTGAGCCACCATGGAAGTAACGAAGCCATTTTTTGCCCTAAGCCATTTTGTAACCTAAGCCTGGCCACAGTGCTTGTCCAAAGCACTAAGCTGTGTCTGACTTTTGCGACCCAATGGATTGTAGCCCACCAGGCTCCTCTGTCCATGGGATTTCCCAGGCAAGAATACTGGAGTGGGGTGCCATTTCCTTCTCCAAGGGCTTTTCCGGATCCAGAAATTGAACCTAGGTCTCCTGCATTTCAGGTGGACTCTTTACTAACTGAGCTATGAGGAAAGCCTTGCATATATTGTAGTATAAAGCAAATTAGGTTAAAGAGATTAGAAACACTGAGTTTTTCATGTAAGACAAAAAAGTCACAAAATCACCAAAACGAAATCCTGTAATCCTACGGTTAAATTTAAAATATCACTATGAACCTATGATGTATTTTTTAAAATACTTCTTTCCTGTTTCCCTCCATAAAAAAAGTCAGTCAACCCATTAGCAATAAGCACCCCTTGTGGCTAGACTGTAGCTTTTTCCAGTGAAAGCAGCCAGGGAATTTTGGGAAAATGCATGTTCCAGGTCTGAAGGTAGACAACAGACAAAAGGAGTAGGGATATCTGACATACCAGATTGCAAAGAAGTTATCAAAGACTGTTAGGCTTGTGTCAAATTTCTCAGGAGCCAACTTGAACATCACATTGGCCAAAGACAGCCATCTGAGCACCAGAAAAGCTAAAAATCACAATGAATTGAAATATATCAGATATGTTAAAATCCATAATAAGAAAAAAGCTAACTGATGATATTTGAAGGATGCTGGAGAACCAACTCATTATCCTGATAGCTCAGTTGGTAAAGAATCCACCAGCAATGCAGGAGACCCCAGTCTGATTCCTGGGTTGGGAAGATCTTCTGGAGAAGGGATAGGCGACCTACTCCATTGTTCTTGGGCTTCCCTGTGGCTCAGCTGGCAAAGAATCTGCCTGCAATGCAGGAGACCTGGATGAAATTCAGTCCCTGGGTTGGGAAGATTCCCTGGAGAAGGGAAAGATCCCCTGGAGAAGGGAAAGGCTACCTACTTCAGTATTCTGACCTAGAGAATTCCATGGACTGTACAGTCCATGGGGTCACAAAGAGTTGGACACGACTGAGCAACTTTCACTAACTTCACTCACTCAGAAGGAAAAGGTCAAGTGTTTATCTTTCTTTTCATGTAAGAATTCCATTTCAGGGTAACCAAACAGTTAACAATTCTCTCTATATATGAGTATTCCAGTTAATCAGGAAGAGTGATGGAACTGGGATAACACTATTTTGCAACTCCTGATTAAAATAATGGATCTAGGTAATGATGACCAATGGCTGCTAAGACAGACAATCAGACATCATATACCTCCTGATGGATGCACACACCACCACCTTATGAAGCATTTGTCTAAAAAAAGATTAAATATGAATCAAACTAGGCTTCTAGGTCAAACATCAATTTACATAGGAAATTGAATAGACAAAACCGAAACCAAACTGTGAGGATGCAATCAGCCAAATCCAGAAGGTGAGACTCTCTGCAAGTAAAGCAACGCAACCCAATTTATTCAACCGATAAAGTTTAAAAAAAAAAAAACACCCATAACAATTAAAACAGACAAGGTCAATCACAGCCAAATGCCAAAGTACCCTATATATATCCTGATTTGACAAATCATCTAAAATTAAAAATTACATGCAAATGCAGATAGTGTTCAAATTTTCCTGGTCGTCTTGTGAATGTGAACATGGTCTGCATGTGTGATGATTTTAAAGAATTACTATAAATTTGGGGAGGTGTAACACTTATTGTGGTTAACATTTAACAACTTAATTATATTTTATATGCTTTTTATGGATAAAATGATATGATGTCTGTGATTTCCTTCAGAATAATCCCAAGTATGTATGTTTTGGGAGGTACAGGGGGAGGTAGTTTGACGGTGGGTGGGGTTAGAGTTGAAATAAGAGAAACAATGAGTTAATGACTGTGGTAGCTGAGTGTTTATCTTTATAGTGCTGAGTATATCTGGATCTTGTTTGAGACAGTGCCTGGCATACAGTAAGCACTCAACAGATGGGTCCCTTGGGGGATCTGGGAGCTTGAACATTCTGGAAGCTCTGGGAAATAATACAGAATATATCTTCTTTCATGGATCTCAGATAATCTGTGTGTATAAAAAAGGAGATTGTTTTAGAGTAGTAGCAGACTATTATCAATCTGTTCCTTACTTTTTATCACTTAATAATATCTCTTGGTAATTGTTCCATGTCAGTGCCCAGACAGCTTCCTCATTGTTTTTTTTTTTTTTGCAACTGTTCAGTTTTCCATCTATGGTTACACCCCTATTACATTTAACTCAGGCTCTATTGATGTCTGTTCCCATTTGTTTTTCCATTTTGACTGCAGTAATTAATAACTGGTTCTTATAGAATACAGAGAGGATTTTATTTCTGACAAAGAGCCTCTTGGCTCCATAACTAGCCAAAGACAAATCAAGACACTTTCCTGACTTTGTAAAGCCCCATCCCACATCAAAGGAGTGCCCTCCACAACTCTCTCACAACAGTTAAATCAACTGATCTTTGAGTAAGCACTTCGAGACACACCCCTCCAGTGTGGGTTTAGGTTGGTCGGATTGGGGCGGGTGTCAGGTGGGTGGAGCAGGATGGATACTTCTTTATTGTTTGTCCTGTTTGAGCACACATCTTCTTCCCAAGCTAGGGGCCAGAATCTTTCAGCTTCTAATAGGCATTTCTAGGGCCCCTGAGACCATCAGAGAGAATTGGTATCAAATCTCTTAGCAGGTATAAGAGAGTCAAAGGAAGTGCCTTTATGCCGGGCTGCTTGGAAATCGGGTAAGCTGCTGAATTAAAAAAAAAAAGTGCAAAAGCAGAAAAGGGCCCCAGGGTATTTTTAAACCTTTTACAAATAGGAGCAAGTCCAAATTTAACAGGGGCTGGTTGTTTAATGTGGCTTTCTCTTTCACCCAACCTTCCCTTCAAAGGGATAGTTTTTTTCCCCTCTCTGCTGAAACACATGGGCTCTGGGTAGCAAATACTCAGCTCTGACGAGCAAAGCAAGTTAACACAAGAGCAGCACCCAAGTAGCAAAGGAAGCTGAAGTTAAAATAAAACCACACCTCCTTCCCCTTCAGGTGACAAAGATAACCCTCCCTTCAACGCTCCAGCCATGAGCAAGCTGATGTGAAGGGCCGTTGGACAAGAAAGAGGAACCAGAACCAGACTCATCCCCACCCCTCTGTCCTCACTCCCTACTCCCCGCCCCTCCAATTCCCATCTCTGCCCAGAGCTGGCCCCAGGCAGAGATGTGAGGGAGGGAAACTCTTCTTTTTCGAAAATACTTTTCCAGGCACCTGAAACGTCTTTCTTCTCTCAAAATAACTCTTAGAAAAGGTTTGATAAAAATGCATTTACAGGATGGTAGAGAAGATACTACAGAATCATCTGTCTTGTAGATAATTAATGAGCTTTGATGTGTCACCCCTCCCAGGGATTTTCTTACCCTTAAGCCAAATTACTTAGTGGGGCATTTCAGACATCAATGGCTCCTGAATGGGAGATAGTGTGGGTAGACGGTATGCTCTGGACTCTAAGATCAGAGCAAAAACACTAAACACACTTGTACATGTGGAAAACTCTCATTGTTATGTGACCTGCGTTCCTTCAGTCCTCTGCAGAAAAGCAAAGGCCTTTTGATATAAGTGAAACTTGCATTTTTATGCAGTGATCAAGATCCAGGCAGGCCAGCCCCTCGTCCACACAGAGCATGCTGAGTAAGCTCTGGCCTCTAAGCCTTGAGGTTTAAGTAGTATGAAGTCAGAGCAGCGAGCTGAGGTCAGAAGTTTGGTGTTACCTCTCAGCATAAAAGTCTTCATCCACTTCTTTATTCACACTCAACATTATATTTGGTCCAAAGCCCAGTGTAACCTGTTTGGATCTGAGTCTCTACCTGGGGTCAGCTTCTGTATTCTGGGACCCCCAGTTTGGGACAGAGATGATGCACCTTGGTACAGGTAGGTCTTGCCTGCTGACTAATTCATAAAATAGATGACGCCTTGATTTTAATCCCTGAAACTAATTAACCTCAAGAGTTGGACTGAGAAGGAACTCAAACTGAAAACATATGCAAAGCAGCAGGCAGATTAGAAGAAGCATCAGATTAAAAGTGAGGAGACTTGCAGGCCTCCTCCTGTATCCTCTCTACCCTTATCTGAAAGCCACTTTCTTGCAACCTAGCTTTGTGTAGTTGTCAAAACCCCAAATTTGAAGCTATTGGCTCAGTGATCAGACTCTGGGTTTTGGGGTCAGGAAGTTAGGTTGGGGAGAGGGGGGTGAAGTTTTTCTGTGTCTGTCTGAGCAACTACAGAAGAATTGTTTGATCTTTGCAGGTTCCAAAAATGATAACCAGCGCCAGTGGGCCTTTGGGTGATGGGTCATCGAAGGGAGACCTCTTACTTGTCTTTAAAGAATGGGTCAGCTATGTGACATTCAGAGGGGCAGCTCTGAAAGGAAATCAAACACCAAAACCCAGATAAATATGTGACACAAAAGAGAGTAAGGAAAGGAGTCCAGGCTCTGGCAGATCCTATCAACTTGCTATAAAGACCTAGCTTTAAACCATCCAAGATTCTGCAAACTTTCACCAAGAAGAGCAACAGACTGTGAAAGCTTCAGGAGAGACCTGTGGACAGATGCTGAATGATGTCACTGGTAAGTTAGGATGCCCAACAGAACTTTGTTGTCCAACCTTAAACTCCCTACTGGCCATTCTAACAGGGGAAATGTATCCAGGAGAAACCTCTTTTTTTCAGACCTCATTCAAGGAAAACATTAGACTAAGTTAAACTTCTTAAGAAGATGAGAATAAATGCACTCATTTCTTAAAACCTGATGGTGAAATGATAGGCACTCTTCCCCTTCTCAAACCCTGCTCCCCGCCCCCATTACGCAAGAAGCCCAGGATTCGAACGTAAATAAATATAGGGGTCTTCAGTAATTTCCTTGTCTAAGGAGGTTAGGGAGATGTCTCAGACTGAGTCAGCATGCAAATGCAAATAATGTCTGTGCAGGATGATCTGGGTTGGGGGGTGCTGGAAAAAGGACACACAGGGAAACAGGAACCCAGAATGCAGCACTCCAGGGAGCATGAACTGGAGAAAAGTCTATCAGCAGGGCCGAGCACTGGCCTCAGAGCTGAGAATCACGCAGGAGGATTCCTAGGGAGGAGTTCCTCAGGACCTAGCAAATCAGGGGAAACCCTCCTTTTAACTGTGGGTTTCTAGAGCTATGGAGGGAAAACTTACTCCTCTAGAAACTAAATGGAGTTGATGGCACCATTCTGCATGGGACTGGAAGACAGAGGCAGAATCTGAATAAACATTCACAATCCTGAGCCATTAGGTTCTAGACTAGCTCCATTCCACAGAAATATAACATGAGCCACATATAGAAGTTTAAATTTTCTAGTCTAGTAGCCACATTTTAAAAGGTAAGAAGAAATAGGTAACACTATTTTTTATTCATCTATTTTACTTAGCTCATTATATCTAAAATACTACCCTTCCAACACATTCAAAATCAGTTGTATTTGAGATATTTTATACTAATGTAAATGTTGAATTAATTAAAATTAGATTACATTTTAAAATTTGGTTCCCAGGTTGCAGTAACCAGTACATTCTGAGTGCTCAATACATGTGACTTTCATGACAAATAGAGCAGGCCTAGAATAAGAGTTCTCAAATTACGGAACTGAGGCAGGGGATAGATGGCCCCAGGCTGAGCAGATGGAGTGGCCAAAAAATGATAATAATATTAAAGATAAAGGAATTCATCTATTCTAAAAAAAGAAAGAAAGCTCACACACAAAATATTGAAAATATTCATCTTAGCAACTTCTGATAAAAAAAAGATAAACCTAGTTTTAATTTATTATTGATTTTTTACCAAACTTTTGAACTTTAAATCATTAAAGAGGATAACAATTTCTTCCCACAGTTACTAATACCCATATTGTTTCAAATTCCCAAAAGGGAAGTCCAAAATACTATCCTATAGAATTTCTTACACCATGGACAGAAACTCCATAATAGGAGGATAATAGAGAGGTGAAGCCCTCAGTTTAGTTCAGTCACTCGGTCATTTCCGACTCTTTGCAACCCCATGGACTGCAGCACGCCAGGCTTCCCTGTCTTGCACCAACTCCCGAAGCTTGCTCAAACTCATGTCCTTTGAGTCGGTGATGCCATCCAACCATCTCATCCTCTGTCGTCCCCTTCTCCTCCTGCCTTCAATCTTTCCCAGCATCAGGGTCTTTTCCGATGAGTCAGTTCTTCACATCAGGTGGCCAAAGTAGTGGAGTTTCAGCTTCAGCATCAGTCAGTCCTTCCAATGAATATTCAGGACTGATTTTGTTTAGGATTGACAGGTTGAATCTCCTTGCAATCCAAAGGATTTTCAAGAGTCTTCTCCAACACTACAGATCAGAAGCATCAATTCTTCGGTACTCAGCTTTCCTTATAGTCCAACTCTCATATCCATACATGATTACTGGAAAAACCATAGCTTTGACTAGTGGACATTTGTTGGCAAAGTAATGTCTTGCTTTTTAATATGCTGTCTAGGTTGGTCATAACTTTTCTTCCAAGGAGCAGGCGAATTTTAATTTCATGGCTGCAGTCACCATCTGCAGTGAGATTTTGGAGCCCCTAAAATAAATCTCTCACTGTTTCCATTGTTTCCCCATCTACTTGCCATTAAGTAATGGGACTGGATGATCTTAGTTTTCTGAATGTTGAGTTTTAAGCCAACTTTTTCACTCTTCTCCTTCACTTTCTGAGTAGGCTAAGTCCTACTCAGATAAAAGATAAAGACCACATATTTCTCATTCTCAAAGTCAAGGAGACCTTCTGGACTGTAAAGCTCTTTGGAGGTCAAGAAGGGAGTGATGTCAAATCTACCCATAGGCTTTTTTGCTAGAATTCACTTGGCTAACAGATGCATATGCACTCATGGGAGGATCCTGAGATAAACCAATATGGACTCAGTACCAGGCAAAGCAAGGTGATTAGCCAAAGGAAACCTGGAAGAAATGCCCCATATACGTGAGAAACTACCACAAGGGTGCAATTCTCTGAGTCTTCTCATGTGTCTATCCACATGTACCATACTCTTTTCTTCCTAATAAACACTTTACTTGTTTCATGTTTTTGCAAGCAAAAGGGCCAAGGCCTTGTCACCTGCCTCTGGCCTAGTGACTAGGATTCAGCACTTTCACCACTGAGATCTGACTTCAGTCTCTAGAACTGAAACCGTGCGTCAAGCTGCTGCAGGCCAAGGCCACCTGCGATCAGAACCTCTCAACACTTTAAATTTGTATCCAGAAAGCTGAGTTATATGAATATATGTGTTTCACCTGAACTTGAGTGTATTTTCTTTCGTAAAATTGAGTTGTGTACACTTCAACAACTGTGTGTCCAAGGTGGACAGACTGTATCCCTCACGAGATTGTAAGAATGTGGGAGAGGGGCAGAAACAATAGCAGCTGTCTTTCCCAGTAGGACAGACTAGGTTTTATTTAGGAACAAAGAACCCCACAATATTGGTGCTTTATCCAACACAAGTTTATTTCTCACATGCTACATGTCCAACCTAGGTTGGTGAAGGGGGGTTTTGGGGAGATGAGGAGACTCTCTCTCTATCTCATTGCTCCTGATCCCCCTGACAAGGTTACTACCTGGAACACTGCTGGTCACGAAGGTAGAGGGGAAGAACGCTCTGGACAGTCTCACAACCAAATAAATGATGGACCCAGAAGTGGCATAAGTTATTTTCTTTCATTGACTAGAACCAGTTTCATGGCTAAGC
This sequence comes from Cephalophus harveyi, assembly GCA_006410635.1. Classification (NCBI taxonomy): domain Eukaryota; kingdom Metazoa; phylum Chordata; class Mammalia; order Artiodactyla; family Bovidae; genus Cephalophus; species Cephalophus harveyi. The sequence goes on along the minus strand of SJYT01035244.1, from coordinate 476,431 downwards.
CTAATCTCAAAAGGACAAGGAACCATAATCTTACAATGTACCCAAAAGGTACATTGAGGTGGAATACCTGGTGAATAGAACTTCTGTCTCACTGTCTTTCTGACCTCAGCTAGTTGTGAAGTTGACTCAAATTATATATGGGACCAGAATGGAGTACCATTTTGAACTGTGTTAAAGAGGCTGGACCACAACTCTTTTGTTAAAAAAAAAAAAAAGAAAGAAAATGCTGCCTGTGCATTTGTGCTTTTGTGGAGGGGAAGGCCCAGGAAGAAATTTTCAAGCAGATGAGGTTCAAATACAAGAGAAGACACAGGCGAGCAGTTTTTGTTTTCTTTTTTTTTTAAGTTCCTCTGCCAGGAAATCAGAAACGCAAAAATTTTTATCTTGCAATGGAACAAGAACAAGAATTTCTACTCAGATACTAGACCTTGTGAAGGAGAGGAGAGAAAGTAACACAAAGGACTGCCTATGTTTGGGGAGTGAATTTAGCCCAAGGACTATACAATGTAAAAATAGCCAAGACCAAATATATTTTCAAAGGCAGTGACTGTGAAGATGTTAATAAGGGGAAAAGAGATTATTTTAAAAAATGGAAAATATTGCCTTGTTTATATTTGAATTACAAAATCATCATTTTTTTTTTTTGACAGCAGGATGTCTTAATTTCATTTTATAAATAGAATGGAAAATTAGGTAAGAGAGGTTAGATGCATTGTTTGAGACTGGCATTTAATTTTGGACCCCTAACTCCCTGATTAACGCTTTATCCATCCTACTGACATAATTTACACACTGGTGGAATCGGGGCTCTTCTATTTCATGCCTTTCTCTTCATTTCTAACCCTATTTTCAGTCTTGATAGAAGGAGATAGATGTGAGTTTCATGAGATGAGGGACCATGAATCTCCCTCTTTAATTAACATTTCTGCTTGTAGAGAAAAATAAACCTAGGGACCTGTTTGGACCAAACTGTGTACACTCTTCTCTCTCTCTCCCCCTACCCAGTTCATATGCTGAAACCTGAACCCCTCTGTAGGTGTAATTAGAAATAGGCCTTTTAAGGGGATAGGTCAAATGAGGTCATAAGGGTGGGTCCCTAATCCCGGAAGACTAGTGTCCTTGTAAGAGCAAGAGAGCTCTCCGCATGCACAGAGGAAAGGCCACGTTTAGTCTCTGGTATTTTATTATGAGGGCCTGAGCTGGCTCCCGTAGAACCTATTCTGTAATTCGTTGCACTAGTCGTATAGAATGACTTGCTAGGACACAGTGAGCAAGATATTTCACTGCAGTGTTCAGCTGCTACCTGAATTCAGAAAAGCCTGTATTTGTGGTTGGCACCAAATTAGATGCTGAAGGGGATGGGAAGCATGACAAGACACTGCCTTCAATGAATGCAGAAACAGAGATTCAGAAATGACCATGGTGAAAAATCAATGTGGTCTATAAACAATAGAGTGAGTCCAGGAAAAACAAACTCTGACAGGGTCGTTGAGAAGCTTCCATAGAGGAGGCAGCAGTGGTTAGGTAGGAGTTTTCCCCTCAGCTCTCTCCTCCAAAATTATCCTTTCAGTTTGACTTCTTTGTTCATCATTGGTAAATACCATTTCTCAGTGAAGCCAAGATGGGCATATTTATTAATGAAAAAGAAACTAACATTTATTGAGCACCAACTATGTGTAAGACATTTACAGATTTCATTTCTTAGAAACCTACATCTCAATTTCATGTTTTTATACCTACTTTACAGGCGAGGAAACAGGTTTTAGGTAACTCGCCTAAGAAATGTATTAGTGATGGAGATAAGATTTGATCCCAGATTGGGCTGATTTCAAAAAATCAGCATATTGTTTCTGTAGAGTGATAAACGTTGCTGCTAAAGATCTCAGATCAATCTTTCTCAAAGATCAGTCACTGGTGGACTTGACATTTCATCTGTAGGTTTATCGATTGTGGGGGGAAATTTTATTTATTTATTTATGGCTGTGCTGGGTCTTCGTTGCTGCTTGGAATTGTGACAAGTGGGGGCCACTCTTTGTGGTGGTGCACAGGCTTCTCACTGTGGCGGCTTCTCCTGTTGTAGTGCAGAGGCTCTCGGGCACAGAGGTTTCAGTAGCTGCGGCTCCCAGGCTCTAAAGCACAGCCTCAGTAGCTATAGTGCATGGGCTTAGTCGCTCCATGCCATGTGGGGTCTTCCCAGATCAGGGATCAAATCTGTCTCCTGCACTGGCAGGCGGATTCTTTACCTGAGCCACCAGGGAAGCCCTATTTATTGATTTTCTTAAATTTTGATGTCCTTGCTCCTCTATTTCAGGGATCATTGTGTGTTTTTTTCCACTGATGTTTCCTGATCAGGGCCTGGCAGTGGTGCTTAATAAATGTTTATTGAGTGAATAATTGCTCTTAGTGCTTTAAAAAGATATAAAATGTAATTTTGAGAACAATAAACAGATACTAGGTCAACTGATCTCTCTCCTTCCTGGAAGTGCAAAGAGGTAGAATACTTAATGATGGCTATGGGTGGAGAATCTCTCAAGCCAATGACATGTTTGGACTTGTGGAATCTGAGGAGTTGTGGAGATCTGAGGAGATAGCCAATAGGTTCCTGGAAAAGTCAGCTTGGAGATGAAGATATGCTTCTGAGGCCATCTTCAGAGGAGGTAGCTTAGATCATGGAAAGATGGAGTTGAGAGAGGCAGGGCAGGATGAGTGTGGAAGAAGTGAATGTCCAGGAGATTTGTTAACTTCCTATTAGTATAAGGCATGTGGGTCTCAAACTGAGCTATTAGGCCTTTATTTCTCCTCACTATCAGCCCACAGATGTCAGGTCTGTTCTCTAATATCCTTTTCTTTATGTTTTTGTTGACACTTTTTTTCTTTCTTCTAGACTCACCTACTCTGTGTACCCCCATCCTTCAATTTCAAATTCTATGGAACACTCCCAGATTTCAGCTTTTACTGATTTATTTTCCTTTGAATCTCTGCTGTTCACTCTTAAGCCAGAGATCTCTGTTTATCTGACTGCATATCCCTACCAGCAGAGCATTTTTTAAAAACATATCTCCCAATATATGTATTTACTGATTCTTTGAAGTTTATACATAAACTACTCTAAAACATTATGTAGAAAAGAGGGAAACTTTAAAAGATGAAATAAAAAGGAAATAAACAGTATTTTAAAATGTCATGCTTACTGTGATTTATTAACTTATATCTCAAGGAAAAATATTGACTTAGGGACACAGTTCATTGTTAATAACAATGGATGTAAGTCTAGGCTTCACATGCTTTTTCTTTTTTGATAATTTAAAAACTTTGTTGATACCCTGATATATTTGAGAAGATCATCTTTGTGATTACCTATTCCTCAAGCTGGTAAGGAGCTTGCTCCAAGAGAGGTAGAAATGTCAGTCCTGTCAGTTTCTTGTGGTTAATTCCTACTAAAGTCATTAATATTATTTTCAATGAATAATTTGCCAAAAATATCCATGGCACTTGTCCATTTTGTGGGAGCTATATTACCTAGTCTTTGTTAACTAGTTGGTAAATTGATTGAAGTAGCGATGGACAAGTCCATTCGTCACAATTACTGGAAAGTAGAGCAGCCTCTGCCGATTCTTCCTACCTGTAAAAATTCTGCTCTTCTCTCAGGACACATGACTGTCTTACTTATGGTGCAGGTGAAGATACCAGTGTCTCCCTTTGCACCCCCTTTTGGAGAACTGTGGTCCCATCCATAGTCCAAAATACTCGATTACTTACTGACTTGAGTTGTTCTGTTTCATATGCTCTTCTCTTTACTTTCTCAAGTTGATAATAACACCTTGAAAGTCAAGATGACCATGTTGTTGGTCTCTCCTGATGGATTGGTTAACATGCATTAGCTCTTTCCTCCTTTGTTTCTGTCATCTTTTTCATGAGGTTTGAATTAAGGAGAAGCTAAGGTCCAAAGATTAATTGAGTGGTCAGCATGCCCAGTGTGATATACACAAACAACCTACAAGAATGGAGTCCAGATCCGACACCAACATCTATGGTTGTTTCTCTCTGGATTTCCCAATTTACATCTCTTTTCAAGGAAGGGTGCTCTCGCTTAAAAGCCCTGCACAGTTCTCACTTTTTAGCTGTTAATTAGAATGTTCTATTCTTGTACTCTGTTGATCTCCCCTCCTCCCTCCTCCCTTCTCTCCCTCTACTCCCATCTCCTTCTGCAGCACAGAATATCTTACCTGACCAAGTTAAAAAAAAAAAATCCACAAAACTTGGGAAATTACATTTTGTTTAGCTTCCCTCCCCAGGATAGCAATTCAGAAATAGCACTTTCTGTGCAGTCTGTGGTAAGCAGCATTTCTTGGCCTGAATCTCAGAATTGGCACCTCGCTAAGCACTTTCACGTCTGGTGTGAGACTGAGGCAGACTCACCTGAGCCCTTCACTGTGTTCAGCAAAGTTTGATACTAGCTGATAGGGATCGAAAGACCCCTCACTGTGGTGACATGGAGCCTTGTACACATTCTTTCTGCTCATCATGGTGGATAAGTCACTTCATGGGTCTGTGTGTTTCATTGTAGATAAAAATTGTACCCACTTCATAAACTTATTTTCAGGATTATTGAGGACTGGTACAGTAAACATACTTTGAAAAACATACATTTGTGAACCTTATCCATTTGTCCAAAGCTATAAAACGTACAACATCAAGAGTGAACCCTAAGGGAAACTGCGGGAAACAAAGTTTTCCTAAGGGAAACAATGCTTTGTCAACATAGTTTCATCAGTTATCATGAAAGTTCCACTCAGGTGCGGGATGTTAATGAGGGAGACTATGCTTGTGTAGGAGAAGGGGGAACATGGGAAATTTCTGTACCTTCCTCTCAGTTGTGGGGTGAACCTAAAACTGCTCTAAAAATAAAGTCTATTGAAAAAAGCACAGGGTGTTACACAAATGTAAGATGTCCTAACAAATTTCCTCTTTTCTGCTAATGTTCTCCATCCTCTTCTCTTATAATCCTGGGAAATAGGTCAGAACCCAGGGAGAATGAGATGCACAGGGAAATTATTTCATTTTAATTGGTGCTTAGAAAGGGGTTAATACACAGAAGTATCAATGGTAACTAAGAGTGGCATTTTAGACTGGATTGAGGATGGTAGGGGAAGGGGTCGGGATGGGAGCCCCCTAAATTTTTGTTTCCTTATTTATCCTTCACCTATTGATCCATTTTTTTTTTTTTAACAGTTTCCATGTGCTCACTTAGACAATATATTGGCATTCAGGCTAAGGAAATGTTACTACACTATAGCATAGATATTCACCTGATTAATTCTTTATTCATTAATTTGGCAACACTTATTAAGTACTAATCTGTGCTATACATTATTTAAGGGGCTGGGATGAAAAATGTCCATCTATAAGCAATATTCTCTATCCTCAAGGAGCCCTAGTTTATGACTTTTGCTGTCTTTCAATATTGAATACACACACCAAATCATCTTCCCCTAAACAAATGCTGGACTTCTGCAGAATTTAAGTTATCAGGTTGGATATCCTATTGAGACCTGGGTTGTAGTGTGTGTAAAAGAGTTAAATTTATTCAATTATCCTGGGAAATAAAACCTCTTTTAAACTGTCTCAGTTCTTACTTCTCCTTCTCCTTTCATGGTACCCACGTCAATGTAGCTAAGAACATTCCCCTAGAAATCCCCATTGCATCACAAAGTTAGGAACCAATCCACATGTACCCTGAAAGAAGCAATGTCTTTCTAGATTGGGACTAGCAAGTTGGGTGGGGTGTTGCTTGAAAAGGCCTCTGATTTGTGGTTTTTAGAAGGAAATTGTTTACAGCCCATGGAGTTCTGTCTGAAAAAATACAGCACCTTTCATCTTCCAAGCACTTATTCTAGTCTTGATCTCCTATGACAGGGGCAGGATAGTTGCTATGCTTATTTTCACCATGGAGAAATTGACACCAAGTTGAAATAAATGATGATTCATTGTGTGAAATTCCTAAGCTGGAGAGTTAAGACTCTACAACTAACTCTGGAAGATAGTGAAGGACAGGGAAGCCCAACATGCTGCAGTCCACTGGGTCGCAAAGAGTCGGATGTGACTTAGCGACTGAACAACTGAGTTAGGACTAAAATTCTTCACAGAAATAAGTCTGTGATAACATTCTGCTTCTCACATTTGGTTGCTGGCATTTCATGCTATGTCACTGCATGTCATCTCATGTCATGCTGATTCCTTTCCTTTCTAACATTTACAAGTACTTATTGAGTCCCATCTTTTTCAAGGCAATGTTTTAATGCAGAGATAAACATGGTATATTCCTTTGCTTGAAAGAACTTGCAGTCTATTGTTGTGTTTCTACTGATGCTTCCCACTCTTACTTGCATTCAGCAAAGACACCTACTCCTGATGTCATACAGTTGTTCAGAATCCAGGGTCTAGCAGCAGTTGTAATGGTGAGTGTTCAGCGGCACTCGATCCAAGTGGCATCAGCAAAAAAAGCACAGCAGATGACATGACTTATTTATATTTTCTGAGCCTGGTTTTCATCTTTTCTGTCAATTCCCTGATGTGCCCAATATCCTTCCAAAGTTTTGTTTTTCTTTTTAAATTAACATTAGCTTCTGTTGCATTTGACCAAGAACCTTGATCTATTTTCTCAGTTTACATATATATGTGTGTGTGTGTGTGTGTGTATGTATACCTGTGCTGTACTATGCTTAGTCGCTCAGTCATGTCTGACTTTTTGCAACCCCATGGACTGTAGCCCGCCAGGCTCCTCTGTCCATGGGGATTCTCCAGGCAAGAATATATATATATACACATATTTTATATAATACATATAACTATATAAATTATATGAATATATATATTTCATGTGTTTGTTTTTGCATGTGTATATGTAGAAGAAATATTTATATAATGACATTATATTCCAAAGAAAGATTCTAGTATAAGGATTTAAAATCTACGTTTCCATGGTCACTGCTACACAGAATGCCCCTCACCTATGGGTCACCATTCCAGGCTGCTGCCCCTTGTCCTTAGCACTGTGCTCTCTGCACTCTGTCCTCACCTGATCTCAGAGTCTCCCATACTGCACTCAGTACAGATTGCAGATTGCAGAGTTTAGGTAGAGAAAGAAATGCTTCTGAAAGCAGAAATTGTTATCACATGAGTGTATGCCCTTCTTGATGCAAAACATCACCAATCTAGTTCCAAAACCTAGGTTCTGGGAAGGGGTGCCTTAGGTTCATTACCAGATACATCTGGCTAGCACATGCTAATTTGCAAACTGGAGCCATTGTGAATGGGAAGAGCTTGCGGTCAATCTGCATAAAGGTTTTGACAAGAGACTGTCTTAGAAAACCATAGAATTAAATAGAAAGGTAGCATTTACTACAGACAAACGAGCATTGTCTGTATCAGAAAATGATCCCAGATTTTAAGTGAATTCTGGAATTTTCTATGGACCTTAGAGTCATCTGCTGCCATCTACAGGTCTTAGAATAGGCACCTTTGGTTTTAAGTTCCATGTGGGGCCTGTTTACACATTCAGAACTTTGGGCCAAAATAATAGGTTTTAACTGAAATTTTTATAAAATGATCTTGACATACTATCTATAACAAGGACTCCCTCATGGATGCACATCAGAAACACTGAAGGAGATTTCCTCAAAAATTGATGCCTAGACTCAAAAATTCTGATATAATTGGTTTGCTTTTTGTTGTTGTTTTATTTATTTTTGGCCACACTGTGTGGCTTGGGGAACCTTAGCTCCTGACCAGGGGCTGAACCTAGGCCCATGGCAGCGAAAGCCCATGTCTTAACCACTGGACCACCAGGGAATTCCCTGTTGTTTTCAAGATTCCCCAGTGGATTCTCATATGAGGCCAGGTTGGGAACCATAGATATATAAGAACAAAAACACTAACAGCAAAAAACTTAATTTGGTCAAAGTTTTCAGCAAGGAAGAGAAAAATGGGATAGGTCAAGGTAGGAATTTGAAACTCAGAACAACCCTTAAAAATAATACCTTTGCAAATCATTACTCTCTTATTACAGGCATGGTAAGAGAAGTCCCTTGGGCTGCAAGGAGCTCAAATCAGTCAATCCTAAAGGAAATCAACTCTGAATATTTATTGGAAGAACTGTTGCTGAAGCTCCAATACTTCAGGCATCTGATACGAAGAACCGACTCATTGGAAAGGACCCTGATGCTGGGGAAGAATGAAGGCAAAAGGAGAAGGGGACAGCAGAGGATGAGAAGGTGAGCATCACCAGCTCAATGGACATGAATCTGAGCAAAGTCTGGGAGACAGTAGAGGACAGAGGAGGTTGGCGTGCTGTAGTCCACGAAGTTGCAGAGTCAGACGTGACTTAGCAACTGAACAACAACATGTTGCAGCAGCTAGAATCATTGATCGTCTCAATTCCACAGATAATAAAAGTCTTTGCTTTTTTGTACCTCCAAAAATGTCCAGCATAGTGCTCAGAGAGCTACACAGATAACAGCAATACTCTGCACTTTCCCATACTTTGATCCCTTAGTTTCTAGCATTCTTTTCTGTTCTCCTTAGGAATGTACTCAATCTCTTATTCCTCAGCTGGTTTCGTCTGCAGGTGAGAAAATAGCTTAGGACACTTCAATTCAAACCACACAGCTTCATGAAGCCCAGAAAGTCTTCAGATACGTTGAACTGGGAGCTCCAGTTCTTTTCCTTCAAGGATCCCTCCAGAAGGGCAATGGTTGCATGTACACTTAGATTTTTCCCTTTTTCTTCTCTCTCTCTCTTTTTTTTTTTTTTTATGAAGGAAAGGATACCAGAGCTCTGGATGAACACTTACAGCTCTGTGCTCTGCCTCAATATGTATGTGCACACATGAACACCTCAAATGTTCGTGAGTCCCCATCAAGAACAGAACTATTTAAAAACTGTAATGCTCTCCATTGACACCTCCAGTTGAAGAGCAATTTTATAGCATAATTATAATGTATTGCACAATTTGGAAAAGCTTTTGTTCTCATTGCGATTATCCTCAGAGAGCTCCTTTTTCACCTCCCCCTTCCCACACTAACTGACTTAAGAATATCCTACCTTAAAGGCTGTTTTGCCTTCATAGAATAAAAACGAAGCTTTAAGATGAAGGGCATAAATGATGGGTGGGAGAGAAATTTTGGTACATGATTCACTACTTTACTGTGGTGAAGGTAATTTCTTGTTCTTAAGAACTTTCTTCCTAAGATTTCACTGGGGAAGAAAGACCTTTGGGGGAGAACTGTAGGCATCAAAAGCCCTCGGAAAGAAGTAGGTTTCTTAATTGGTTCCTGCCTCTGAGCAAGTCTCAGGGCCCCTTGAGAGCCCGGTTCGCTCACTTTGAAAAGAAGGGAACTAGATCAGATGATTCTTAAAGCCAACACTTATATACTAGAATTCTGTCATCGAACAACAGATCCACTTTTTGTAGATCTTGAAAATGAAAAATTGTTTCCCTTTGGGATTCATGTTTTAACAGTCAGGACAAAGGATGTTAGGATGGAATTATTTCCAAGTCCCCCAGAAATGCTGATTTTTCTGCATATGAAAATGCTGACTTTCACTATTTGACCATAACCAAGAGCGCTTAAAAAGGGAAAAGAGTGAAGGCTTCAAGACATACTATGAGGAAACTTCCCTGGTGATTCAGTGGTTGAGAATCCACCTGCCAATGCAGGGGACACAAGTTCAATCCCTGGTTCAGGAAGATTTCACATGCTACAGAGCAACTAAGCCTGTGCACTGCAACAAGAGAAGCCACAGCGGTGAGAAGCCTGTGCATTGCAGATAGACAGTAGCTTGCAATTGCTCCAACTAGAGAAAGCCCACGTGCAGCAATGAAGACGCAACACAGCCAAAAATACATACATACCCATATATATATGTATATATATACTATCAGCCTTGAGGCACCCTACACTAGGACTTGTTTAGCATGCATGAGATGCTAAATGAATCACCTCAATCTCCTCTTTTTCTTAGTAAGTCCTGAATTTTGAAGAAGTTATTGTTTTCCCCCAGCCATATCTAGCATCCAAGGAGGCCATCATAGAGACGGTAAAACACACAGAGCAGTTTTCAAGGCACTTGGAACATCAGGGACTTCCACTGTCCAGTATAAATCATCCAGGTAATACATACATACTGTAAAACACCAATCAGTACAGCAAATTTAAAATAACAATCAACTCTTATTATTAAACTCCTTCCTTTTCCTTGTTCTCCTTTTATTGATTTATAACTTTAGCTCTCCTGAGGGTTATCTCTGAGACGAAATAAGGTGCTAATGATTTTGTGCTTTGATTCCTTTATTTTAGATAACATTCACCATCTTCTTTTTCTAAAAGGTGAGGATTTAGGTCATTCTCACTATTTCCCCTCTTCCCATGCCTTTTCCAATTTTTGATACAGATGACATTGATTTTTGTTCTTCTCTTCATTACTTTTATTACTTCAAATTCTACAATTTTAGTTTTGTTTCTTGTTCTATAAAACCAGGGACTTCTTAAATGTTCTTGCTCTATCATATTTTCAGGCCAGACCTTGCACACGATCTATTCGCTTGTCCCTCCGCTGTTGATCCTCATCCACCACTCCCTCCAATACACTGGTTTAAATGTCCTCAACCTTGAGGAGTTTAACTCAAGTTTAAAAGGTGGCCATCCTTTAGTCACTTATTTCATACATTCACAATATTAACATAATTTTATGTGCTTACCTATATCCTTTATAATGGTGTCTGTGCTGGTCCTAACTTCTTAATCCAATCAATAATTGAGGGTAGACATGGTCATTATTTCTAATCTTCCGATAGAAGCTTATGCAGACAGAGCTCTGCAGTGAAAGTGTGCTCAGTTCATGCTGCTGATTAAAATAACTAAAGACACATTCCCATCCCCCAAGTTACTGTTGACAATTTTGAACTGTCAGTGCCAAGTCACAGTTTTGAAAAAAAAAAGAAGAGAGATTCTTTCCAGCCTAGAAGAGCACTTCTGTTCACCCCGAGAGAGTGTTAATTAACTGATACCTAGTACATCTGTAGCATCCCTTGAGAGTTACCCCCTTTCTTGGTAATAAATCAAATGGGTTGGCATTAAGCCTTAAAAGGAGTAGATAAAGACCAGGTATACCCCATACATATTTTTGGACATGGACTTGGTTTTTGTGTTGTTTGGTATAAGGTTTGATGGTTCTTGGTTTCTGATTAATTTTTTGATCTGAGTGGATGAAAGTGAGGAACACACATTGGAGGTGATGTCCTTAGGAAAGTAGGAACGTGCTGAGCAACCTTGCGGTGATTCTATCCTCACCATGGTAAGAGTGTGGTGGGTGGGGGGAACTAAAGTTACTGAACCACTGAAAGGTCAGGAATCTTCTTCCTAACCTGTATTCCTAGGGATGCAGAATAGGCATAATACATTCAAATTAACTTGGTAAAACTGGCTTTCCAAACTTCTGGTCACTTTATTAATAAGCTCTTATTCACTTTTTGATTAAGTAATGAAGAACTGAAAATATGAGAGCCTTCGATGCCTTTTAAAAATAATCAAATAAAAATTTAACTCCAATTCAATTCAATATGGTCATAAGCATTTTGAACAGTGACAATCTATTTGGCTAATAGGAAGCATCCCATTTCCTGACTAGGGTGGGTCATCTATTTTATTTATAAACTCAGAAAGGAAGTTGTTTTGCCTCCACCCTCTACATTTAATCTACTGCTAGTAGCTCAACCAAGTGATGAAGATTCCCAACTGTTCTGTGGTGACCCCAAATCAGTACCCATTTAACTGAAGCCTCACTCTGGCCCACACTGAGGTCATGCTCTCAGTTCAAATGGGGTGAAGGGAGAGTGAGCTTGCTATTCTGTATTCATGGTAATAGAGGAGCCCCTCCCCACCACAGCTTCATCATGACAAAACAACTCCCATGCGCTGAATGGAATAATTCTATTGTGCAAGTAAATATTGGTTCTATGTATATTTTAGTATTGGGTGGTGGTGGTCAAAACAAGGACTTGCCTTGGGCTTAGCCAGCATGACCACAGCTATCAGCCATATAAAAGGGGTGTGGTCATCCCCAGCAGAGGGGCTCCTGAAAATACACATAGCATTTTTCCAGAGTCCGTGACTGCCTATTTAAGAACACTTTCTAGTGTTTTTTGAGAGGTGGCCACAGTGCAGGCTTACTATCTCAGGAGAGCCAAGCTCCTCTGTAATAGTGAAGAACTGGCCTTCAGCTCTGACAAAGGAATAAGAGTTTCTCATATGGATTTGCAGAGGGGGAAATTGGTATTTACTGGCTTCTAATTTGCTGTCTGTCCACCTTAATATTTATCTGAAGTACAAACATGAGCAAGGAAGAACTGGCCTCTGCAAAGCCTATTTGGCTTTCTCTCTTAACCCCTGAGACAGCACGATCATGGGGAGGCCATCTTCCTCTCAGCTGGCCAGTGGGTCCTCTGTCCAGAGGGCTGTGAAAGGTTTTACCCCAAGGGTGTGAACCGCTCAGTGCTTTCTGCTGTTCCCTCAGCAGTTGCTCAGGATGCCTTAAAAATAATCCTTTCCTTTCACGTGGAGTGGATTTGCAGGTCTGCAGTCTGTAAAGCCAATTTTCATTTTTAATCTGGTGTGAGCCTATCTCATTAGTCAGTCAAGGCCTCCTTTTCACACTTGCCTTGGGCACAAAGGAAACCCAGTTATGAGCTGTTAATTAGTTATTAGGGGACTGGGAAACTTCCAACGAGTCATTATTCACACTGTTTGAGGCTAATACTTATTTAATTAGAACTATTCCTTTCCTGTCATAAATCCCCAGTTAAAATAAGTTTAGCTTAAATTGTCGGTTTAGCTTAAAAAGAAACTGGTGGCTAATTCCAATTCTACTGACTTTTTATGAGACAAATGCTTTAATGAGTGCTGTCCTGCCAGTCCATGCATGGAGACTAGAAACCGGCCAGAACTTGCACTTAGGGGGATGTATGTGTGTGCATGTAGATGGAGAATGCTCACGAGATGAAGCAAGTGGGCTCCCCTTGGGTGCATATCACTCTCCCACATATTTTCTTTAGTCTTTTGAAAGCTTTGATGGGAACCCAAGATCTGATCGTGGTAGAGGTGAGCAGGAAGGAGTAAAACAACACTGTTCTTTCACCTGCTATGTATCTCTATCTTACTATGTGGTCATACATTCTTTAATCCAGGATTAGCTGAGGCAGGGGTGGAATGGAGCATACTGACTAACGAAGTATCTAGACAGAGAAGCGTTTAGCAGAAAACTTTTTGTTTCTGTTTCTGAAGCTTGTGAAAAAAAGAGTTTTTATATTTTCTTCTTGTTTCGGTTATCTACGGCTGTACAACAAGCCATCAAAAACTTGGTAGCTTAAAATAACAATTGTTTTATTTGTTAGTCACTAATTTGGATAGGGCTCAGTTCGGTGATTCTTAGCTCTCTATGGAGTCTGCTGGGGTTCATTTGACTGCATTCAAGAAAGTTTTATCATATTATGTCTGGTACCTCAGTCTACTCCACAGGGTCTATCTGCTTGTCTATCTCTTTCTCTTATAGCTAGCTTGGGCTTCTTCACAGCAAGAATGTCACAGGATAGGTGGATGTCTTACAGGGTTGTTGGGTTCTAAGAGGAAGTGTTTCAAATGGCATGATGGAAGTTGCAAATCTTTTAAGGCCCAGTCTCAGAAGTTATCTAATGTCACTTCCACTGCATTGGGTTAGTCAGAAGAGGCTACATGGTCAGCCTAGTGGCAAAAGAAGGGAAAACTGACTTCCTCTCTCAGTGGCCACCAAATCACAAAAATTTGTCCCATCTTTAAAGTGTCACACAAAACTTGCCATGTCCAAAGTCTGACTTTTATTGGTTGAATGTCATATGGGGGTCTCTCAACCATCATTCAAGATATGAATGAGGAGTGCAGAGTTATGTAGATGCTGGAGATGTGACAGATCCCAGCATCAGTTAAAGATGATTTCAGCTATGAAGAACAGACAGCCCAAATCTGATAATATTATGTAAAACTGTACTTGCTTAATAAGCAGAAAGTCCAGAGGTGGAAGGTTGTCTTCAGGGTTGGTTTATACAGTACTTTAGTGATACCACTGAGTGATGTCTTATTACTCTCATCTCTCTCTGTGACATTCCCCATGTTGGCTTCATCCTAAGCTCCTCTGCTTTTGGCTGGGTGGCTGCCAGTAGAGACTGGCTGCTTGCTTCCTTGTTCATGTTAAGTGGGAGAGAGAAAGAGAAACACTATTTCTGTCTTTTTCTTAAAAGTGAGAAGGAAGTTTTCAGAAGACCCCAACAAATTTCTCCTCATGTCTTACTGGCCAGAATTGGGTCCCAAGCTCATTTCTGAAACAATTACTGACAAGAGGCATGGGATTATTCTTATACCAGTATGTCTCAACCTGAACTTGAAGGTGGAGGTGGTTTCCCTAAGATATATTGGCTATGTAGAATTAAAAAAAAATAAGTTTGGGTTATATTAGGAAGCAGGAAGATGGCAATTTTTGGATAGGCAGCCAAGAATGTTATTGCATTGCCTTAAAGATAAATCCATGGCATCAATTTTTCTTAAGCTAGAAAGTAAAAATTCCTTTTGAGACACAGAAGACCCCAAATAGTGAAAACAATCTTGAGAAAGAAAAATGGAGTTAGAAGAATCAGGCTCCCTGACTACAATTACAGTCATCAAAACAGTATGGTCCTGGAATAAAACCAGAAATATAGATCAATGGAAAAAGATAGAAAGCCCAGAGGTAAATCCATACACCTATGCTCAATTAATCTATGACAAAGGAGGCAAGTCTATATAGTGGAGTAAAGACAGTCTCTTTAATAAATGGATTAAACACCTAAATGTAAGACCTGATACTATAAAGTTAGAGAAAAACACAGGCAGAACACTCTTTGACATAAACCTCAGTAATATCTTTTTAGATCTGTATCCTAGAATAACGAAAATAAAACCAAAAATGAATAAATGGTACCTAATTAAACTCAAAAGCTTTTGCACAGCAACAGAAACCATAAACAGAACAGAAAGACAACCCACAGAATGGGAGAAAATATTTGCAGATGATGAGACTGACTAGAGACCAAGCTCCAAAATTTACAAACAGCTCATGTGATTCAATCAGAAACAACTCAATAACAAAATGGGCAGAAGACCTAAATAGACATTTCCCCAAAGATATACAGATTACCAAGAGATACATGAAAAGATGTTCCACATCACTAATTACTAGAGAAATGCAAATCAAAACTATAGTGAGATATCACCTCACACCAGTAAGAATGGCCATCATCAAAAATCCTACAAACAATAAATGCTCGAGAGGGTGTGGAGAAAATGGAACCCTCCTACACTGTTGGTGGGAACATAAACTGGTACAGCCACTATGGAGAACAGTATGGAGTTTCCTTAAAAAACTAAAGCCAGAGCTATCATATGATTCAGTAATCCCATTCCTGGGCATGTTTCCAAAGAAAGCTAAGGTTCGAAAGATACAGGCACTCCAATGTTCATTGCAGCACTGTTTAGAATAGGCAAGACACGGAAGCAACCTAAATGTCCATCCACAGAGGTATGGATAAAGATGTGGTACATATCAATACAAGGAATACTACGCAGCCATAAAAAGAATGTCATTTGCAGCAACATGCCTGGACCTAGAGATTATCGTACTAAGTCAGACAAAGACAAATATCATATGATATTGCTTACATGTGGAATCTAAAAAATGTGATGCAAATGAACTTAAAAACAGAAACAGACTCATAGAATTAGAAAACAAACTCACTGTTACCAAAGGGGAAAGGTGGCAGAGAGGGATAAATTGGGAGTTTGGGATTGACACTTACACACTACTATAATTAAAATAGATAACCAACAAGGACCTACTGTATTGTATGGGGAACTCTGCTCAATGTTTGGTAATAGCCTAAATGAGAAAAGAATTCAAAAAAGAAGAATATATACATGGATATGGATAACTGAATCACTTTGCTGTATACCTGAAACTAACATAACATTATTAATCAAGTATACTCCAATATGAAATAAAAATCTTGAAAAGTTTTCTCTGGGGTATTCAATTTCAGAAGAAATTATTATAGAATGGACAACATTAGGAGACAAAACTTGCAAATCCTACTTTGTACCAAGAGAGTAATCTCTCCAACGTCTCTGTTTTCCATCTCTAAAATTAGAATAATAGTACCTATTTCTTAGGGTCAGGATTAAAAAGAGATAATGTATGTAGGATGTTGGGGCAAAGTAAATAACCCTATCCTTGAGAGCGCAAAAATAGAGGTCCTCTTGAGGGAACAGCAGGGTGTTTCTGAAGGGCCCAGCAGAGAGGGGATATGAGACACAGTAGCTTTTCAAGGCAGAACATAAACATATCTGAAAACCCAGAATGTAAACTCTTGCAATAAGAACCATCTGGAGGGGGGAGGGAGGGTTGGGGCAGATCCCTCCGGGTGTTTCCTCCTCCACAACATGTTTTTTAGAACTGAAATCAGGTTATGAAGAGCATCAAGGCAGCTTTGAAGAGGAAGTCACAAAAGGACAGGCAACAGCTTGGGGACACGGGTGCACGCTGTGTGCTCCTTGGAGGAGGGGAGGGGAGCTGACTTGCCTCCTTGACCTTGACCGATAGCATACCAGGTC
Organism: Cephalophus harveyi; assembly: GCA_006410635.1. Taxonomy (NCBI): domain Eukaryota; kingdom Metazoa; phylum Chordata; class Mammalia; order Artiodactyla; family Bovidae; genus Cephalophus; species Cephalophus harveyi. Next base: position 459,701 of record SJYT01035244.1, on the reverse strand, counting down.
ATTAAGGAGGGCCTTACCTCCTCCACACCTCCTGCCTCTCTGGCTCCCCACTCAGCCCGGGAACCAGTGGGAACATCCCAGACCCAGGCTAGGCTCTGGGCCAATCCTCCCCACCCAAAGGATGACAACCATACCTCTGACTCCCACTATTTCCCACATCCTATCAACAAAGCACAGTTGTTGTTTTTTTTTTCCTCTCTAATTCTCTATTTCTACCATCCCCTCTCAATATTGCCAGGGCCTTTATGCTCTATGAGAGTATTTGGAATGTTAAGGGCTTCTCAGGGAGAAGTTTCCATCATTCAATCAGAATTGGTTTTTCATGTACATTAACTCCAGCCAGCATGCCAACGTGTCTGATGTCCCATAAGATGTAAAATTACGAGGCAATATCTTCTTCAAAGGTGAAAAACAAGCCCCAGATGTTTCCAACAGCAGTTAAGAGCCACAAAACACTTTAGAAAATTTCCTCTAACTTTAACTCTAGCACAGATAATCTAGACAAAAATCTTAAAAAAAAAAAAAAAATCGCTTTAGAAAGTATTTTGATGTTGGGTGTAGAATTAGCTAAAGCTTTGTATTTCAAATATTTGAGGCAAATTTGAGTATGTTTTGGGGGTGACATTAAACCTGAAATTAATGTCAGAACCTGGCTAAAGGACTACAAAAGACACAGAAATCTTTATATGGTAGATGTCAAGAAGCACAGACCATTTGCCTGTCCTTTTCCTCCTGTACAGAAGCTGTAAGAGAAGTATTACCATCCCACCTCACAGATGAGAAAACAGCTTCACAGAGTCAATGTCAGACATGCAATTTACCAAGTCGATTCCACTTCTAAACCTGTTACAGTGGCTTCCTGCTGACGCAATGACCTAGCTTAGCCATGTTTTAGCTCCCTGTGCAAGATAAGTCATGCTCAAATTGGGAAATGTGAGCTCCTGCCCTAGCTCTGCCCCTCATTAACAGGGAGAAATTGGATAAGCCACTTCCCCTCTCTGGGTGAATGGGCAGGCTAGACAGTCTCTGGAAGCAGAACTGTCGTGGAAGAGCTGAGGTTGCTTCAGCTATTTTGTGTGCCCAGCTGAGTGCTTCTTCAGCCTAATCCTGCCTATTAGTTCTGCTGAGGGCATGTGACTGGGGCAGAGTTCACATAAGTGTCTTGGGAGGAAGGAACCACTGTAAAAATCAGATCTTTCTAGGCCCAGAGAGCCACCACTGGCCCCGCCTCCTCTGCGTGCAGCACTGGAAGAGCGCTCTTGGTGAACAACTTGGGCTGTGATGTGTTTTCAACCCCAATATCACCCTGTCACATGTCTGTGGACTGAAAGGAGAATTTTTGTTGAGGAAACCTTACATGTTAGGAAATCTTATGGGTGTCTCTCAAAATGACTTTGCTGTGCCTATAAGGCAATCTATAAATGAGATCACACTGGCATACTGGCTGTTTACAAACTGTGAGAGGCAGAGTCAGGGAGTGAAGCTAGTGGGTGAGATTCCCTGGCAGGCTTCTCAGAGATCAGTGGTTTTGAAAAAAAAAAAAAAAAGAGGGAGGGGCAAATCCAGGCATGGTACAGAAACCATTTCCTTTTGGCTGGGAGCTTGAAAAGCAGCTGGGGGAAGCAAAAGGCAAAGGACAAACTACGAGGATATCGAAGATGCTTGCTAGAATTGGGATTTACAGAAGGTAATAAGAGGTCAACTTCGGGTCTGCTAGAAGGTGATCACTGATTTCCTCTGTTTTCTTTTCTTAGGACAGCTGCATAGCATGGAGCCTGCATTCAGGTATCTACAGCAGGTGACTGGGCCTCGGCTAACTGGCAGTGGGCTGGGGGATGGAGGAGGAAGGGTGTGTGCAGATGTTGGAGGCAGATTAAGGAGACCTTTCAGCTACCTGAAGGACAGTCACCTTCTGTTATAAATATTTTTTCTTTTCTCATTACTCCTTTTCTGTATTTACCCAATTCACTGATGGCAACTCACAAAAGATTTGCAAAGCCTCAAGTTTTCATTTTGGGCTTTCCTGGTGGTTCAGTGGTAAAGAATCCACCTTCAATGCATGAGATGCGGGTTCAATTCCTGGGTCAGGAAGGTCCCCTGGAGAAAGAAATGGTAACTCACTCCAGTATTCTTGTCTGGGAAATCCCATGGAGAGAGGAGCCTGGTGGGCTACAGTCCATGGGGTCACAAAAGAATCAAGCACTACTTCGTGACTAAACAAGTTTTCATTTTAGTTGCAAGCTGGGCCTTGAAGGAGGATAAGGCAGACTTTAGTCACATCTGCCCTTGTGGATGCTGTGTTCTTGTTTGTTAGAGATGAAGATCTCATACTGTCTGTGGTCATCCAATAAGGTGCTTACAGAACAAGGCTGAGAAGGCCTCCCCCACCCCCACTTTTTTTTTTTTTACAAAGAATGCTTTGAAAGAAAGAACACAAAATCGAGCCTGGTTTCTGAAAGTTTTCATGGCAGCAGCTGGTTCTGAGATACTTGTAGTGAAAACCTCGGGACTTTGTTGCTAATGAGAAATACACAAGATGGCAAACCACCCTGACTAACTAGTTTAGAGGAGGTAAAGCCCAGCTTTGTCTAAATCAAAAAACACAGAGTCACAGGAAACTATCCTCTCCCAACAAATGGGATGTCCTTGAACAGCATCCTAAAAAGCCTCTTGATGAAAGTGAAAGAGGAGAGTGAAAAAGTTGGCTTAAAGCTCAACATTCAGAAAACTTGGAGAAGACTCTTGAGAGTCCCTTGGACTGCAAGGAGATCCAACCAGTCCATTCTGAAGGAGATCAACCCTGGGATTTCTTTGGAAGGAATGATGCTAAAGCTGAAACTCCAGTACTTTGGCCACCTCATGTGAAGAGCTGACTCATTAGAAAAGACTCTGATGCTGGGAAGGATTGGGGGCAGGAGGAGAAGGGGACGACCAAGGATGAGATGGCTGGATGGCATCACGAACTCGATGGACGTGAGTCTGAGTGAACTCCGAGAGATGGTGATGAACAGGGAGGCCTGGCGTCCTGCGATTCATGGGGTCGCAAAGAGTCGGACATGACTGAGCGACTGAACTGAACAGCATCCAAGATACATGGTTATGAACTTCTTCTTCAACATCCTCTGTGCTGAGAAACTAACTGCTATTCAAGGTACCCCAATGACCTATTGTTTAAAAAACATTCCTCTTTACATAGAGCTGAAAACTGCCTCCCAGTAATTTCCACCCACAGATTCTAATTCTGGAACTACATAAATCTATTTCCTCTTTCAGATGACAGCCTTCCCAATACAGTGCGACCATTATCTTGTCGCTCTTTTTCTTCTCTATTCTTCCTCATAAAAGTCTGTTTTCTAGGTCTGGATTCTTTCAGCTGTTCCTCGGTCTTCACTGACTTCCAGACTCTTCTTCTGGGATGTCCTATATTGTCAGTGCCTAACTAAGGAGAATTATCTGAGAGGAAAATATATTACAGATGGGGCTGCCTTGCTTAGAGCCTAGCGGGGCTATGATTTCCCTTGATCTGGGATGAATTGCTATTATGGCTAATCGCCACACAAAATACATTAAAAGAAAGAAGCTAAACATAAAAAATTAGAAACAGTATGATTCCATCTATAGAAAGTCTCAGAATAAGCAAAACAAATTCCTGATGGAAATCAGAAACTGAGGATGGGTGAATTTATTGGACAGGAGCACAAGGGAAATTTCTGGGGTGATGGAAAAGCTTCTTACTTTATTTGGGATAACGGAAAATAGGGGTATGTTTGTCAAAAATCATCACTCTCTGATCTGTGTATTTTATTGTAGGTTAAGTTATACTTCAATACAAAGAAAATTCAGAAAATTCTCATATAGCAAACCACCTTCTTTGCCCTCAAATTTTCCTTCCATTTGTTCAGCTTGAGGTATTTATAAGACAGCAAAATGCCACAAATGTATATCAAGAAGTGCAGCTGCCAGCTTTTCTATTGTTAGTCAATTAAGCATGCACAAATTTGCTTTCTTCATTATGTGATTCTACTTTTATGTATTGAAAGAAAGAAAGCAACTAAATCTCAAGCACAAGTAATATTTCAATGCCAATTACCTTCACAAAAACTACTTGATTCTTGATATTTTATTAAAATACAAGGATAATAAAGCAATTAGAAAAACATCTTTATTGAGCTGAAATAAGACCTAGGCACCCTTGTGATGAGGGAGGTGGTACCACTCAAATGCTAATTAAATAAAAGCTAATGTTAATTGCTAGTTTCTTTATAGGTTTGCTGGTACAAAGGGTAGGTCTTTTTAATAGCAAAAATGCTCCAAAACTTTTGTTTCTACTATTTCTGACTCAACTCAATTTGAACATTAGTACAACCCACTGAAGCAAGAAAAAACTGAGGTTTTCTAGACATCAGAAAGAACTATCTTCAGTCAGTAATTGGGATCATTTTCAAAGTTATCCAAGACAAAATAAAATTAAAAAGCCAACAAAGCCCCATAACCTCAGTCTTACCACAAGGAAACTATCTGACAAATTCCAATATAAGGGCATCCTACTGTACACCTGACCAGTACTCCCCCAAACTGTCAAGGTCATCAAGAACAAGGAAAATCTAAGACTCTTGCCACAGTCAAGAGGCACCTAAGGAGACATGACAGCTAAGTGTAATGGGATGTCCTGGATGAGATTCTGGAACGGAAAAAGGACATTAGGTAAAAACTCAGCAGATTGAATAAAACAAACTTTAGTTAATAATAATGTATAAATGTTGATGCGTTAATTATAAAAAATGTGCCATATAATGTTAAGATGTTAATAATAGGGGAGACTGGAGAGGAGTATAATGGAACATTCCATACTATCTTTTTGATTTTTCTGTAAATCTAAAATTAAGTCTAAAGAATAGGTTGTAGAGCATGGGGAAAAAATCCAGAAAGTTCCACACTGAGGTTTTCAGAGGTAATATATCTTCATGATTGGCTGAGTGTCAAAGAATTGATGATTTCAAATTGTGGTGCTGGAGAAGACTCTTGAGAGTCCCTTGAACTGCAAGGAGATCAAACCAGTCAATCCTAAAGGAAATCAACCCTGAGTATTCACTGCAAGATTTGTTGCTGAAGCTGAAGTTCCAATACTTTGGCTACCTGATGTGAAGTGTCGACTCACTGGAAAAGACCCTGATGCTGGGAAAGATTGAAGGCAAAAGGAGAAAGGGGTGGCAGAGGATAAGATGGTTAGATAGCATCACCAATTTCAGTGGACATGAATTTGAGCAAACTCCAAGAGACAGTGAACGACAGAAAAGCCTTTCATGCTGCAGTCCATGGGGTTGCAGAGTCAGACATGACTGAGTGACTGAAAAACAACAATATATCTTCACGATGGGACTAAGGGTTTTTAAAAAGCCATGAAAGGAGACCTTCAGAACCTTCATGTACCTTTTGTGTCCTTCATTGGGTCTAGGGGAGGAAGTGCTGGCTTCTGGTCATGTGCTTTGCCTACACTAGGTCTACCACCTGATGATAATGAGGCTGAACTTGGATCCCCACATCAATGTTCCACATTCTGTTCAACATTTGATAATGCCAGTCTTTCAGGTAACAGTCATTTTAATGGGTGTGAAATGATGCCTCATCATGGTTTTAATTTGCACGTTTCTGAAAACAACTGGTACTCAGCAGGTTTCCATGAATTATTATTGGCCATTTGTAGATCTTCTCCTGAAAAGTTCTTTCTTCTGGGAACCTAGGCTTTCCTTACATTGTTGGCTCCAAATCTGAAACTTTGGTTAAGTCCAATAACTGAGTAAGTGATGTCGGATTTTTATTGGGGCAACTGCTTCTTGATCATCCATTTTCAGTTTATTCTGATGGTAAGTCAGAGAGCAGTTTTTTTTTTTTTTTTGCCCCTAAGGATGCTGAGTTCTGTTAACAATTTCTGTAAATATCTTGGCCAAACCCTCTTGGTTATTATTCCAACCTTGCCACTCATGATAATCAGAACCATTCTGAGAGTTAAGCATCATTATCTGGCTTCTATTTTTAAGGGGTGGGGTTTCTATTCTCTTTATAGGATTAAGCTAACTAATAGTAATAACCTCGTTTCCTACTATCCCCAGTGGTCTTGAAAGAAGTGTCACCACCAAACTTCTGAGTGACACTAGTGTGCCTCGCACATGTGTACTCTGTCTGTGAAATATAATTGTTTGGTGGGTATTCTGGCCATATATAATGTGTCTATTCCAGGGAGCCCACTTCTCTGAGTCTTTCCTCCAGCATCTGCTGAGGGTGAAATTCTTGTCTTTCACCCTTTCACTTACCGGAAGCCATTGCTTTTTCTGTGTATCTAGAATACAGCCTTGTAGCAAGTATGTGCCCTTTCTCGGGGTCCTTGCCCGAGAAATTCTGTATTCCAGAAAAGTACTTCCAGACCAAGAAATGTCCTGTCGTTCAGTGTTGTGTCCTAGCCTCTTTAATTAAGAGCCCTCAGGATCCAGTCCCATGTGTGTACCTGCTCGGGAGGGCTTGGTGCTCCACTGGGGGGTGTAGCCATTTTTTCCTTATCAGTCCAGCAGATACGCAGCTGGGTGGAGCTGCAACTTAACCTTAGTTTTAGACCAAGTGGCCAGGAGGGGAGGTAGAGGCCTCTGCGTTGTCTTTAAGTAAGGGAGTGATCCCAGCTCTTCATGAGAGAGGTGGATCATCCTTCAGACTCAGAGAGTTTAGAGGAATCTGGGAATTACTTCAAATGTTTGGGAGAAATCAACCAAGACATTCCACCCCGTGGGTCAGAGTTCATTTCCCTAACCAAATTGCTTTCGGCTTTGGTAGAACAGACCTGCCTGGACTGGGAGTTTTAACCTTCACTGGAGTTTGGGCTACACTTCCTATTAAGACTCCATTCTCCTTCCCCATCTTCAAGTGAGGAAAGCCTCTTCATGTACTTTTATGGAGCGCTTCTGATGTCATCTGACTTTTAACTGCTTGGTAACTGTTCTCAGTCGTACTCTGAACTATATTCTTTTGTAGAACTCCAGCAGTGTAGCAACAGACATCCTCTCTCTCTGCCCTCCAGGTTACTCTTTCTTTTTAAAAAAAATTTAAATTTTTACTTATTTGGGTATGCCAGGTCTCCTTTGCTGCATGTGGGATCTTTAGTTGTGGCATGCAAACTCTTATTGTTGGCATGTGGGATCTAGTTCCCTAATCAGTGATTGAGCGCAGGCCCCCTGCATTGGGAGCATGAAGTCTTAGCCATTGGACCACCACAGAAGTCCCAAGGCTACTCTTTTTGTGATACTTTAATAACACTAATACATCGCACAAGTTGTGGCTCAGCTGGTAATCTGCCTGCAATGCAGAAGACCTGGGTTCAATCCCTGGGTTGGGAAGATCCCCTGGAGAAGGGAAGGCCTACCCACTCCAGTATTCTGGCCTGGAGAATTCCATGGACTGTTAGTCCATGGAAGCTGCAAAGAGATGGACACGACTGAGCGACTTTCACTTTCCCACCTCTGTACTATCCTGTTTCACCCACTGGCAAGATTTAGTGATTGTATCAGAGGCTGTCTGTACTCCAGCCACCCTCAGGGACAGGTCCCCACTGCCAGCTGGCTGGTGAGCGATCCAGCTGCCACACATAAGTCTCCTGCCTGCTTCCTTGGGCCACTGCCGGCATCAACTTTCCCAGGCTGGGTCTCTGGGAAGCTGACTCCAAGATGGAGTTCAGTGCGCAGACTGCTATTTGGGAGTGCCCCAGGACCCATACCCATAGAAGGAAAGAGGAGAAGCAGGACTGGGTAGTGGCAAGAGTCATTTAAAATCTTACATTACAAGAATTACACTATCATTGTAGAAAGTATAGCAGATAAAAAGAAGCAAAGTGAAGCAAAAATCTCCCACCATGCTAACACTACTAATCTTCCACTTGAGGAATATTTTTTACACATTGTTAAATAAATGTATACATAATTCCTTATTAAAAATGGTTTTCATACTGTACATAATGTTTCTTAGTCTGTCTTTCTCCATCATATATTAGGAACACTTATCCATGACAGTGAATATAAATCGATTCTGTCATCTCAGCAATGGCAGAGAGAGGCTTCCACACTCTGTGGGAGGCTGGATGATGCCTGTTTAACAGGGCAGCCTGCCTGGGTGCCAAGGCCGGCTCCACATTTATCAGTTTTATGACCCGGGATGAAACAGTGAGCCCCTCTGCAACTGAGTTTCATCATGTGTAAAATGCTATTGCAGTGCCTATTTGTTGGGGGGATTGGGTGAGTTAATACACGCAAAGTGTTGAGAACAGAGCCTGGCATTTGGTAAATGCAATGTAGGTGGTGCTAGAGCTTTGTTTTTTTATTTTACCAAAGTCTCCACTTTTGGACATTTCCTCTGGTAAAAACAATGTCTCCTGTTGTTAAAGGAACGTGCATTTTTTTTTTTTTTAATTGTTGCCAGGTAGGCCAGGTGGAAAGCTGCAACAATGTTCAGAACCAGCACTGAGGTATGAGAGTGCCCATTGCCTGAGACTGTCTCCATCATTAGCATGGACACCCATGGACAGCCTGGCCAGTTGGTAGAAAGTGAGGTTTCCATGTGTATTATCTAATTACTAGAGAGGCTGATTTTTTTTCCAAATTCTGTTTGTCAATTCTACCTCTTTTGTAACTGGCTACTTAAAGCCTTTACCTACTTTTCTCAGGAGTTTCACTTTTTCTTTATGAGTTTGAAAGGACTTTTTATCTCTTAAGGATACTCTGAAAATTTTTCAGGTCTGAAATATAAAACTAGTTTATGAAACTTGAATGTGATATGAAGTTTGAGTCAGGCATTAAAGCTATGTTTGATATGGAAGAGATCAGTTGTTTTCTAGAAACTCTTCAGTACACTAGTGAATCTGGGTGAAGGGTAAATGAGTGTTCTTTTCTCTCTTCTCCTATTTTTTTTTTTCCTGTAAGTATGAAATTATATCAAAGTAAGAAGTTCCCCCAAAATACGTACCTGAAAAGAAAGTTGGCTGGTGGGTAAGTGGTGCCTAGTTAAGCCCAGCTGTGAAATACCTGACTGCTCTCCTTCATTATATGTGTGGCAGGTACAAAAAGACATCCAACATCTTAATTCAATAAAGATAGCCATCTCTGCGGCCAGTCTGAGACAACAGGGTGTGAGCTGGTCCTGCCGAGACCGGCTGCCTACAGCCGTGCCCTTCCATGGCCTGACTCAGGTCTGCTGGAACAATCATACCTTCTGCTCTGCTGTCCTATGCTCAGTACCTGGCTTGGAACGGTAAGAAAAGGGTTAGGGAGCTTTCCTTTCTTCCCACCGGTCTCAGGAAGATTGGATGTGTTTTCTCTGTCCTCACAAAGTCTGTGCTTCTCATGTGAGGTCTGCTCACTTAGGGAGCTACTCACTCAGCTCCATCCCTGGTCCTCAGTCGGACAAGCATATGTTCTAGGTTAGGCTGCAGAAAAAACCTACCGCTCCCTGTCTCTATGACTTAATTCAATAAAAACTCATGCTAGTGACCCAATGTGAGCAATGAAGGTCTGGGGTGGGCATGGGGGTTAGTGAGGGCTCTGCTCCAGAGAGTCACCCAGGCAGTTCAGGCTGACAAAAGGCTTGACTATCTGTCATAGCACCAGCTACCACAGCAAAGGGAGGGAGAAGCATGGAGAAATTACACTCACTTTTCTCTGCTTTGGCTGTAAGGTGCACTCACATCCATTGCCCTGAACCAGTCACAAGGCCCTACCAACGTGCACACTGGCTGGAGCATGGCAGAAGCCCCTAGAATATGAGGTGAGTTTTCCTATCTCCGCCCACTCCCAGCATTAGGCTCTGGACACTTCCTTCCAGCAATGTCATTTAACTATTTATAATCTTTTGTCCAATGTCTGTTTCTTGCTAGACCTGGAGTTTTCGGTGGGGTTGGGACTCCGTCTTTTTTGTTTACCGTTGCATTCTTCATGCCCAGCCAGGAATCTGGCACAAAAAAACAGCAATAGGACCGAGAGCTTTAATTCCATCTAGTGGCAACACACACATGCTGCAGGAGTTGTTATTTTGATGTATCAGCTAGGGACTCTGCCTTCAGTTCTTCTTGGGGGTCAAGAGTCGGGGTGGAAGGGGCTTCCCAGGTGGCATTAGTAGTAAAGAATCCGCCTGCCAATGCAGGAAACTTAAGAGACTTGGGTTCAATCCCTGGGTCAGGAAGATCCGCTGGAGGAGGGCTTGGTAACCCACTCCAGTATTCTTGCCTGGAGAATTCCAGGGATAGAGGAGCCTGGGAGGCTACAGTTCATAGCAGCACAAAGCATTGTACACGACTGAAGTGACTTAGCATGGTGGGGGGCAGAGGGCACGGGGAACAGTGCAAGTGGGAGTGTGAGGAGGTGGAACAGGGAGTTAGAAAAGGAGAGATTTTCAAGATTTCAGTAGACAAATGCTCTAGAATAAGAATCTCCAGATGTCATCTGATAGTCTATCAGTGAGGATCCCATCCCAGTTTTACCCCTTCCCCACTTTGGCTGGTAAAAGAGCTGTGGGGTATCAGAGTTGGAAGGCGACAAAATGAATTGAAACTACATACCAAATAAAAATTTTAAAATCTACTTGAAAGTGTTAGTCTCTCAGTCGGGTCTGACTCTGTGACCCCATGGACTGCCACCTGCCTCTGTCCTTGGAATTCTCCAGGAAGAATACTGGAGTCGGTTGCCATTCTCTTCTCCATAAGATCTTTCCAAGCCAGGGATCAAACTCGGATTTCCCACATTGCAGGTAGATTCTTTACTGCCTGAGCTGTCTGCTTATAGCTGCTAAATTAGTTGCTAAATAAATTGGTTTACTGGTCTGTCTCAACACTGGCCTGCCCACCCTCAGCACCTGGGACAGAAAACAGACAAAGCTAGTGATCTTCCCCACCTCCCTCCACCCCTCAATATCACTTCAGGATCTATGTTCCAGGGGCTTCTCTCAGAGCTGAAAATATTCAAGGTAAAAAGCCATGTTAAGATTTCTAAAAGATTATCTAACTCTGGACTTTGAGGTTTCTGAGAAGTATCAGGGCCGGCTCTGGCTGCCAACTGCTGGGCTGGATGAAAGCTAATGACCCCAGAGGGCAGACAAAGGGTTCAAAAAGCAAAGCTTAATTGATGTTAATTGTGGGAGACAGGAAAAATTGGAGGACAGGAATGGGAGGTGAGCATTTGTATGGTTTCTGCTCCATCACCCTCTACCCAGAGATTGGGGGCCCTTCTGTGTAAGTGGTCCTGTGCTCTTTGAAGTCCATTATCTCCCCAGGATGCCCCGTTACCTGCTTGGTGAGATGGAAACTATGGTGCCCTGCTGCTGCCTCTGGGGAAGAGGAACCTGGGGCCAACAACATTTCAGAAAATAAGAAGCAAAGCAAAACTTAGTTAACGATGAAGAAAGAGGAGGCGGGCTTTCCTAACCATAGAGCAGGCTGGGAAGTTTCCTTTGTTCATAAGAAACTGATTAACTGAATGTGGCTAAGGTGACGAAGGAAGAATTAAAATGTATACATGTAACAAATGTATTTTGTAGACATATATAATACAAATATATTATTTGTAGACCTAATAAAGAAGAAAGAAGACAAGTTCATGGAGGTGACAGACTTTCTTTTTTATGAAGGAGGACAATCCTGAATTTTTAATTAATAACAACATATTTATGGGGCACTTGGTAGGTGCTGGGTACCAGGCGAAGTGCTTCTACATAGTTCATCCCTCAATTCTTACAGGTACTCTGTGTGGTAGAGGTTGCTATGATCCCCATTTACAGAGGAGAAATGGGCTCATCAAGGTTCTGTAATTTGCCCCAAATCATGCAGTTAGGAGGGGTGGGACCAGTATTCCACTTTCTGTCCAGAGTCCTGGCTTTCACGGCGTTTATACAGCCACCTCTTTGTCCTTTTCTGCCCCTTGAGTCCTAGCTCCGAGCATTACTAGTATTCCTCCTGACTCGTTTTGTCTCTCAATGCTGCCTTTCCTGCACGATGACCTCCTCTCTTCTTTGCCTAAAGAAGAGCCATAAGCAACATCATCGAAATGTACGGGGGGCGGGGCAGGGGACTAGCCATGTGTGAAGGAGCGGCCCTCTGGCCCCGGAAGTGATAGATTTGCCGACCCGAGGTTTCGCATAGCGGTTCCTCTGTCCCTTGGTGGCCCCTCCCCTCCCCCATCTTTCCTTGGCCCCACCCACATTTCAAAGCTCTGAGCTCAAAGGAACCCAGAGAGAACAGCTTGAGGCCCCAGAGCCCTTTCCTGTGAGAAGATTCTTAGAATTCTTCAAAGGGTTTACCCGGTGTTACAGGGTTACAGGCTATCACTGAGGAGCTAAACACCACATTGAAGTATATCTTCTTCAGCGGAAGGCTTTAAACCAGTTGAAACTCTGTTTTCTGAGGATTATTATTTTTTGATCTGACCTGGACAGGGAAGGTATGGAAGGCAATTCAAAGTGAAAAAGGTCTTCTGGGCTCTGAATTTTCTTTCTTTCTGTGTAAATAAATGTTTGCACCTACAAACATGAAAGGGACCGACCGAAGGTGACACACTTCTCTGCAGAATGGTGGGAGAGTGTGCAGTGTGAGGGGCCCTGCCCGGGGCCACGGGGGTGGGTGGGACTCGGAGGGCTCTGTACTTTTAGCACAGCTAAGTGTGCCAGGCTGCCGTCTTCTTAGACTCAAACATTAGGTCACAGTTAGAGTCAGAGTTTAGGACCAGGAGCTGAAAGATTCCGGAAGAAGGTTTTGCCCTGTCACTGAGGATCTAAGATCCTAAACACATCATTTAACTTCTCTGCCCAAGTTTCCTTATCTGTACAGAGGGTGTGACATCCCATCACATGGGTTTTTTAAATTAACTAAAATCAATTCCTTGATGGCTTCTCTCTGGCTTATCTGAATTGCCAGCATCACTCTTCTTGCATTTGGGGGCTGATATCAAGCAAAATAAGGGTGACTTGAACACAAGTCCTGACTTGAACACAAGCCCTACCAGGACAGTCCGATGACCCAGGAAGCTACCATGTGACTCATGGACAGGTGTACTGACACTCCCAGGAGGGCCGAGGAGGACCGGAAAGGACAGACTGACACTCCCAGGAGGACAGACTGACACTCCCAGGAGGGCTGAGGAGGGCAGCACAGGATTTCCTCACGCTGCTCAGAATCTGTCTCTTATACACATCTCACAGCTAAGTGTGCCAGGCTGCCGTCTTCTTAGACTCAAACATTAGGTCACAGTTAGAGTCAGAGTTTAGGACCAGGAGCTGAAAGATTCGGGAAGAAGGTTTTGCCCTGTCACTGAGGATCTAAGATCCTAAACACATCATTTAACTTCTCTGCCCAAGTTTCCTTATCTGTACAGAGGGCGTGACATCCCATCTCATGGGTTTTTTAAATTAACTAAAATCAATGAAAACTAATAAATTATTTTGAAATGTTCTGGTTAAAGGTTCAAGTAATAAGTAGATCTGAGCACATGAACACTCTGCTTAAACGCCTACCGTGTTCTTGGAGTGGGACAATCCATGTTATTGAAATGACTGTACTACCCAACGCAATCTATAGATTCAGTGTAATCCCTATCAGATTACCAGTGGCAGTTTTCACAGAACTGGAACAAATAGTTTTAAGACTTGCATGGAAAAATAACAGGCCTCAAATAGCCAAAGCAATCTTGAGAAAGGGGTACGGAGCTGGAAAAATCCCACTCCCTGACTTCAGACTATACCACAAAATAATCAAAACAGTATACTACTGGCACAAAAGCAGACACAGACCAATGGAACAGTTTAGAGAACCCAGAACTAAACTCCTGCACTTATTATCAATCTATGACAAAGAAGGCCAGAACATGCAGTGGAGAAAAAACTTTCTTCAATAGGTGGGGCTGGGAAAACTGGATAGCTACATGTAAAAGAAAGGTGAAAGGTGAAGTCGCTCAGTCGTGTCCGACTCTTTGCGACCCCGTGGACTGTAACCTACTAGGCTTCTCTGTCCATGGGATTCTCCAGGCAAGAATACTGGAGTGGATTGCCATTTCCTTCTCCAAGGGATCTTCCCGACCCAGGGATTGAACCCGGGTCTCCCGCATTGGAGGCAGATGCTTTAACCTCTGAGCCACCAGGGAAGCCCTACATGTAAAAGAATGATGTTAAAACATTCTCTAACATCACACACAAAAATAAGCTCAAAATTTATTAAAGACCTAATTGTAGATCCCTCTACTATCAAATTCTTAGAGGGAAGCACAGGCAGGACACTCCTTGACATAAATAGAAACAATTATTTTTTTGGATTTGTTTCCGGGAGTAATGGAAACAAAGACAAAAATAAACAAATAGGACCTAAACTTAAAAGTTTTTTCACAGCAAAGGAAACCATAACAAAATGAAAAGACAGACTCTACAGACTAAGAGAAAATATCTGGAAACGTGATCGGTATTGGGTTAAATTTCAAAATATACAAACAGTTCATACAGCTAAGTATCAAAAAAACAAACAACCTAATCAAAAAGTGGGCGGAAGACCAAACTAGGTGTTTCTCCAAAGACATACAGATCGCCAAAAGCACATGAAAAGATGCTCAATATCACTAATTATTAGAGAAATGCAAATCAAAACTACAACGAGATATCACCTCACACCAGTCAGAATGGCCACCATCAAGAAGTCCACAAATAACAAATGCTGGAGGAGGTGTGGAGAGAAGGGAACTCTCTTACACTGTTGGTGGAAATGTAAACTGGGGCAGCCACTATGGAAAACAGTATGGCGGTTTCTCAAAAAACTAAAAAATCCAGCTGCCATATAATCTAGCAATCCCATTCCTGAGCATATATCTGGAAAATATGAAAACTCCAATTTGAAAAGACACATGAACCTCATGGTCATTGCACCACTCTTATAATAGTCAAGACATGGAACAGTATAAATATCCATCAGCAGATGAATGGATAAAGAAGATGTGATATATTTATCTATATGCCAATATACATTACTCAGCCATAAAAAGAATGAAATAATGCCATTTGCAGCTACATGGTTGGACCTAATCATCATACTAAGTGAACTAAATCAGACAAAAACAAATATCACCTACATGTGGGATCTAAAAAGTAATACAAATGAACTTATTTACAAAACAGAAAGAGACTCACAGACATTGAAAATAAACTTATGATTATCAAAGGGGAAAGAAGAGAAGGGATACATTTGAAATTTGGGATTAACATGTACACACTACTATATGTGAATCCAAATAACCTCGCAGTCATCTCTAGATGTGTATAAGAGACAGGAAGAAAAGCTATGACCAACCTAGACAGCACATTAAAAAGCAGAGACATTACTTTGCCAACAAAGGTCCATCTAGTCAAAGCTATGGTTTTTCAGTAGTCATGTATGGATGTGAGAGTTGGACTATAAAGAAAGCTGAGTGTCGAACTGATGCTTTTGAACTGCGGTGTTGGAGAAGACTCTTGAGAGTCCTTTGGACAGCAAGGAGATCCAACCAGTTCATCCTAAAGGAAATCAGTCATGAATATTCATTGGGAGGCCTGATGCTGAAGCTGAAACTCCAATACTTTGGCCACCTGATGCGAAGAACTGACTCATTTGAAAAAACCCTCATGCTGGGAAAGATTGAAGGTGGGAGGAGAAGGGGACGACAGAGGATGAGATGGTTGGATGGTATCATTGACTCTACGGACATGAGTTTGAGTAAGCTCTGGGAGATTCTGATGGACAGGGAGGCCTGGGCATACTACAATTCATGGGGTTGCAAAGAGTCGGACACGACTGAGTGACTGAGCTGAACTGAACTATAATGAAAAAGGAACTAAAAATGAATGTAGATAAACTGAATCACTTTGTTGTACACCTGAAACTAACATTGTAAATCACCTATACTTCAATTAAGAAAAAAATCTTTGGTTCACAGTAGAGTGCTACCTTTCAGCTTGGCAGACCAGTTCCCTCATTATCCAGCTACAAGGTCATGTCCCTCCACTCCCTATACAGTTTTCCCTTGGTATCCATGAGGAATTGGTCCCAGGAGCCCCATGGATACCAAAATCTTTGGATGCTCAAGTTGCTTATGAAAATGGTGTAGTATCTGCATATAAACCTAAGCATATTCCCCCATATACTTTAAATCATCTCTAGATTGCTTATCATACTTAATGCAATGTAAATGCCATGTAAATAGTGGCCAGTTCAGTTCAGTCGCTCAGTCGTGTCCGACTCTTTGCGACCCCATGAATCGCAGCAAGTGGCCAGTGCAGTGCAAATTCAAGTTTTGCTTTTGGAAGTTTCTGGAAATTTTTTTTTTCAATTATCTTCAATTTTAGTTGCTTGAATCCACGCATACGGAACCAGTGGATGTAGAGGGCCAACTGTACTCCCACTAAACGCATCTTTCTAGAGATCTTAATCAAACACGCCTCTTTGTACTTCCGTCCAGGCTGTTTCCTTTGCCTGTGATGCTCTAAATTTTCTTGCTCGCTCTGGAGTTTGACATTAACCAATGTCTATACATACCTCCCTCCTCAGACACTGCGATTCTTCCTTTATAAGCTGAATGAACTTACAAGTTACTTGGTTTATCTGAGCCCTTGTCTCCTCATTTCCAAATTAAGACTAACAGTAATTCCCAGTGATATAGCTAGAGGTCCCGGGGGGAGCGAGAGGAAATGAAGTTAGCCCAGACACGAATGCCATGAAGACCCGGATAAGAGGATGTTAGAGAAGTGGTGGAAAAGCTGGGTTTGTTCAAATGCGTTTAAAACATTAGTGTTCAGAACAAGAGACAACAGAGGAGATGGTCAAAAGACAGGGACTTTTAAGAAATGTGTTCCTTCTCCTGATGGTAACACCTGCCCATGCTCCTGAGGTCATCTCTGGACCAGCTGGTGGGAAGGCTAAGGAGAGTTCATGCAACTTCTAGTGCAAGTCTGGACACACAGAGCTCAAGAAACATTAGTTATGATGATTATTTTGTTTCATCAATGCCCCCATAGTGCTTTATACATAATATATTATGTCATTTATTTGGGGGGAGTTGCTGACCTGCTTTGTGCCTCAGTGTCCTCATCTGAAAGATGGGAATGAGAATAGAGTTCATCTTTGGTCGTCAGAAGACAAGCTGAGATACTAGGTGAAAGCTCTCTGTACACGGAGCACCCAAAAGTTGTGGCTGTTATAGACATTTATTGTTAGCAAGTCAAGCAACAGGGAAGAGTGGGCCTCAAAAACATCAGGTATATTCAGGCAAGTTTGGGAGAACATAAATGTTAGGGCTCCCTCTTGCGAGGATCTGGAGAAGTGCAGCCAGTGCCCCACCAACCTGTGATAGGTGGGCATCCACAGGCGGCTGATGAGCGGCACAGCAGCAAGGAGCCTGTGAGCTGGGAGTCTTGCAGGCTTTGCTAACATTCTGGGTTGGATTAGGAGATTTATGGAGAGGCAATAGGATTTCAAATGTAAAGGTTGTGAAAAACATTACACATCGTATGGGACAGGCCAGGGGTTGGGCAAGCTTTCTCTCTTGTTGTAAAATTGCTTGAGGATGGGAGACTCTGGGAAAGATTCCTTTTCCAAAGAGCATCCCGAGTAAGAGTAAAGGTGTGGATCACTGCAGCCACTTATGGGCTTCCAGGTGGAACAGGTGGTAAAGAATCTGCCTGCCAACACAGGAGACACGAGTTCAATCCCTAGGTCGGGAAGATTCTCTGGAGGGGGAAATGGCAACCCACTCCAGTGTTCTTGCCTGGAGAATCCCATGGACAGAGGAGCCTGGTGGGCTACAGTTCATGGGATCGCAAAGAGGCAGACACAACTGAGTGTACACACATACACACACACACACACCCTTTCAATGCCCCAGAGTTAGTCTGGGTATTGAACACTGATCAGAAAGAAGAGATGTTGGGAATTGTGTTGATGTCTATCTGACTTAAAGCATACATGTGGATTAAGGGAATGGGCTGAGGCTTAAGGGGGAAAATGCATGCCTCAACAAAAGCCCTCTTGGTTTCTCAGGCCCCCTCTGTGGCTCACCACCTTTCAAACAGTCAGCCTTTGACTGTCTCTCTTTTTGAACCACTTCCCTCCAGAAGCAACTCTGGGAGGATGACTAACCCTGGGAGAAGGAAACTCAAGGGGGCGAGTGGAAAAAGTCAGGCCAGGCCATCAGGCTGTGGGGTGGAGAGAGAATAAAGGGAAGATCTTCTTTCTCACAGGAAGCTGTGGCTCTAGGAGATATGGGAGGGGTGAGGCTGGACCAGCATTTAGTGCAATTGTCTCTATTGTCTGAAGGGAGAAGGAATCAGAAAGAATGTTCTCAGACCTGGGGTGGGATGCTCTAAGAAGGTAAACTCTGATCTCTTCCTCCAGAGAGTTCAGTAGCATATGACCTGATCTTCAAGGGTATACATTAAGAACAGGATCAACCTTAACTCAGGGTTTGGGATATTCTAAAAACAGGGGCATGCACCACGAGAGAGAGATTCCAGGCTGGTCTTAGTTCGAGGTGGGTAAGTACTGGGGTGCTGCATCTGGTGATATGGAGCCAAGAAGAGAGGTATGAGGTCTGTTACTGCCGAAGCAATTGAAGATTAAGTAAGGAGTTTCTACTCTGGAAGCTGCTTACTCTCCAGGGAAGCAAGGACACACTGTAATAGAGTTTCACATGAGGATGCAGGCTGGGGAAGGAGGGCAGAAAATGCAAACTTGGCTGCCTTATGATACTGTTGTGATGTGTGTATTTTGCTCATTGGAGCTTCACAAACCCGTATTAGGGAAAGCCACTGCAAGGCAAAGGGCTACGACTTATCATCAGGCAGCAACTTCAACACCCAGGAAAGTGTAAAAAGCATGCAGTGGTCCCCCCTTATCCTTGGGGATACATTGTAAGACCCACAGTGGATGCTTGAAACCGTGAATAACACCAGAGCCTATATATACATGTGTATATATGTGTGTGTGTGTGTGTGTGTGTATATGTATATATATATATACACTATTTTTTCCTGTACACACATGCCTATGATAAAGTTTAATTTATAAATTAGGCATAGTGAGAGATTAATAATAATACTAAAATACAATAATTAAAATGATATACTATAATAAAAGTTACATGAATGTGGTCTCTCTCAAAATACCTTACTGTACAAGGTAATGCCCTTCCTACCTTAATGAAGCACTTAATATACACTGTGGCTATAACTTGTAGTTGAGGTACAACACTAGAAAAACTAGCAAGGATTTCTTTATCCTTCTTCACAGCTTTATGGATAGAAGACTCATTCTTACTGGAGAAGAGCCTCAGCATATACTCCCCCCGCCCCCCCGCCTTCCCTTACTAAGTTGAGGACTTTTAGTATTCTCTTAAAGGGAGCCCTTGATGGCTTCTCTCTGGCTTATCTGAATTGCCAGCATCACTCTTCTTGCATTTGGGGGCTGATATCAAACAAAATAAGGGTGACTTGAACACAAGTCCTGACTTGAACACAAGCCCTACCAGGACAGTCCGATGACCCAGGAAGCTACCATGTGACTCATGGACAGGTGTACTGACACTCCCAGGAGGGCCGAGGAGGACCGGAAAGGACAGACTGACACTCCCAGGAGGACCGACTGACACTCCCAGGAGGGCTGAGGAGGGCAGCACAGGATTTCCTCACGCTGCTCAGAATGGCGCACAATTGAAAACTTCTGAGTTATTTCTGAAACTTTACATGTAATATTTCTGGACTGTGGTTGACCATGTGGAGCTGAAACTGCAGGAAGTTAAACCACAGATAATGGAGGACTATGGTATCTTACTCATATGTATGTACATGTGAGATCATCGTGGGAAAATTATGCCTGGGAAAGTAGCAAGCATCAAGTGGATGTGTTCAGAAATCAAGACCAGACTGGTAACTGCTGACCTAAGAGCTTTGTCCTCTCCGGAGCCTGAATGTGAATGCAGGCATTGTTCCTCCTCCAGACACCCTTGTCACCAAACATCAGAGCTTCAGAGTATTTATACTGCCTGCCTAGGGTGTACTCCTCACAGCTCTTCACAGAGCTCCAAATCATATCTTCTGGAACTTTCTATTCTTTTCGTGTACTAAGTGTTATGCACTGCATTCAGTTCAGTGGCTCAGTCGTGTCTGACTCTTTGCAACCCCATGAATTGCAGCACACCAGGCCTCCCTGTCCATCACCAACTCCCGGAGGTCACTCAGACTCACGTCCACCGAGTCCGTGATGCCATCCAGCCATCTCATCCTCTGTCGTCCCCTTCTTCTCCTGCCCCCAATCCCTTCCAGCATCAGAGTCTTTTCCAATGAGTCAACTCTTTGCATGAGATGGCCAAAGTACTGGAGTTTCAGCTTTAACATCATTCCTTCCAAAGAAATCCCAGGGTTGATCTCCTTCAGAATGGACTGGTTGGATCTCTTTGCTGTCCAAGGGACTCTCAAGAGTCTTCTCCAACACCACAGTTCAAAAGCATCAATTCTTCGGCGCTCAGCTTTCTTCATAGTCCAACTCTCACATTCATACATGACCACTGGAAAAACCATAGCCTTGACTAGACGGACCTTTGTTGGCAAAATAATGTCTCTGCTTTTGAATATGCTATCTAGTTGGTCATCACTTTTCTTCCAAGGAGTAAGTATCTTTTAATTTCATGGCTGCAGTCACCATCTGCACTGATTTTGGAGCCCAAAAAAATAAAGTCTGACACTGTTTCCACTGTTTCCCCATCTATTTCCCATGAAGTGATGGGACCAGATGCCATGATCTTCATTTTCTGAATGCTGAGCTTTAAGCCAACTTTTTCACTCTCCACTTTCACTTTCATCAAGAGGCTTTTTAGTTCCTTTTCATTTTCTGCCACAAGGGTGGTGTCATCTGCATATCTGAGGTTATTGATATTTCTCCTGGCAATCTTGATTCTAGCTTGTGCTTCTTCCAGCCCAGCATTTCTCATGATGTATTCTGCATATAAGTTAAATAAGCAGGGTGACA
Source organism: Cephalophus harveyi (assembly GCA_006410635.1). Taxonomy (NCBI): domain Eukaryota; kingdom Metazoa; phylum Chordata; class Mammalia; order Artiodactyla; family Bovidae; genus Cephalophus; species Cephalophus harveyi. Next base: position 438,652 of record SJYT01035244.1, on the reverse strand, counting down.
ATATACAGCCTTGACGGACTCCTTTTACTATTTGGAACCAGTCTGTTGTTCCATGTTCAGTTCTAACTGTTGCTTTCTGACCTGCATATAGGTTTCTCAAGAGGCAGGTCAGGTAGTCTGGTATTCCCATCTCTTTCAGAATTTTCCAGTTTATTGTGATCCACACAGTCAAAGGTTTTGGCATAGTCAATAAAGCAGAAATAGATGTTAATGCATTGCATTAACCCAAGGCAATTAGGTTTATCAGGAAGAAAAGAAAGACTGGACTTGACTTTTCTCTTCCAGATGGTGAAACTGCCAGATCAGATGCTCTGTTTCTATCTCCCTTTGGGCAATTGCTTAGTGCTGTTGTGGAAATTTCTAACCATCTCAATTTTGCAGATGAGCAGAAGCAAATAACTCCTCTCCCCTTAAGCGGCCTGTAGGGATAGGGCCCAAGAACTTCCCCAGAAACACTTGTATTTCTGATTTGCACTGGAGCTTTGATTATTTTACAGCAATTAAATAGTAAAGGGCCTTTACTATGGTTAACTTGGATGCTCTGAATAGAAAACTACGGAAGACTCAATTCAGTTGAAAACCTGGTGAGACTCATAAGTCACTGAGATTACCAGCTGAAGTGAAGAGTCAAAGTGTTGGTCGATCAGTTGTGTTCAAGCCTTTGCGACCCCGTACACTGTAGCCCGCCAGGCTCCTCTGTCCATGGGATTTCCCAGGCAAGAATACTGGAGTGGGTTGCCACTTCCTTCTCCAGGGGATCTTCCTGACCCAGGGATTGAACTCAGGTCTCCTGCATTGCAGGCAAGTTCTTTACTATCTAAGCTACCAAGGAAGCCTGAGATTACTGGCTGGATGAGTAGATTTACTAGATATTTAACCAAGATCCAAGACAATTCAGATTCCTTATTTTAGATATGAATTTTGATAATTTCCCAAACTTCAAATATGGCTTTTTCCCCCAATTTTATTTTTTTTTAAACTAGAAGCTGGCAATTAACTATCTAGAGCGTAGTTTCATTTTCAGATAGGGATTCTGATGGACAGGAAAAATAAAGAAAATTGACACATCATAACTTTGCAAACTACCTTTCATCAGTGGAAAACTGTTAAGAAATCCAGTGATCTAATCCAAATAACCTCGCAGTCATCTCTTGGCCTCTCCTGACTCTTGGCTTCTATTGACTGCCTCTGAGTTAGACTTGACTTGCCTCAGCTCTGCTACTTTCTGTAGGACTATATCATTTAGGGGACTGAGCGACTGAACTGAACTGAACTGAACAGATGGTACTAGTGGTAAAGAATCTGCCTGCCAATACAGGAGATGCAAGAGCTGCAGGTTTGATCTCTGGGTCGGGAAGATCTCCTGGAGGAGGAAAATGGCAGCCCACTCTAGTATTCTTGCCTGGAAAATTCCATGGACAGAGGAGCCTGGCAGGCTACAGTCCATGGGGCTGCAAAGATCAGACATGACTGAGCAGCATATCATTTAGGAAGCCCAGTGAGAGGGTAGTTCCAAGCAGTGTTTGTGCCCAATTAAACTGTCCTCCCTAAGAGTTACTTCTCACACTTGGGGCACTCTCTTGAGTTTCTTGACTTGAGGATATTCTGAAAATGCTGTGTCTTTGTTTCCAGAGGTCTTCACGGAAGCTCTCTGGAAATAAGATCCTCCCAAAGGGTAGGAGAAGGGGTGATAGGGGGTAAGATAGTTGGATGGCATCACTGACTCAATGGACATGAATTTGAGCAAACTCTGAGAGAGAACTCTGGCGTGCTGCAGTCCATGGAGTTGCAGAGAGTTGGACACGACTTAGTGACTGAAGAACAACAACAAAGGGTTTGCATCCCAGGCCTGGAGGGTCCTAGTTATCTCACACTTCGGTGCTCTTCTTCCCTGGGGTGGGGACAGGGGTGGGAATGATCTAACACAGCCTTATGTTTGATCTGGAGCAACCGTCCCTCAGGGCATCCAGCCGCCTGGTCCCGCCTCTTTGCCAGAGTCCTGGTCCACTCAGGGGTTTCCTGAAGAGTCCCATGACCCTGCTCTCCCCTTCAAGTCCGACCCCATGGGGATGCCCAGACCATCCCACACATCTGTCTGAATCTGACTTTCAACATTTCTTCACCGACTGTCTGTTGGCTGCCAGCTGTGTTCCAGGCACCTTCGGAGGCCCTGGGAACATGGCAGTGAGCAAGACGGACAAGAGCCCTGCTTCCAGAAGGCCCACACTCCTGTCAGGTGACGCAAGGCCGCACAAAAAGCAAACCAGATCAGACCGTGCCGGACAGCGAGAACAAGAAAACGCGAGGGGATGGCAGGAGACGAAAGCCTCGGGTGGCCGGGCGGCTGGGATGCTTCAGAGGGTGTCAGGGAAGGCCTCTCTGAGAAAAGACGGTATAACTGAGGCCTGAACCCTAAGAGTGGCCCAGCCACGCAGACACCCACAGGAGGAATGTTCCAGACAGAGGGAAGATCAGGAAAGGCAATGAGGTAGGAGCAGCCTTGGGAAGTGGGAGGAAGCGTGGGAAAGCTGCGGGGTGGAGCAGGGCTCAGGCTCCCGGCTTGTCTGAGGGCACACATGGGACTCCGTCCAGTCTCAGGACATGAATGGCGCTTCCCTAGTGTCTCGGTGGTAAAGAATCTGCCTGCCAAGCAGGGGATCCGAGTTCAATCCCTGGGTCGGGAAGATCCTCTGGAGACAGAAATGGTAACCCGCTCCGGTATCCGGGCCTGGGAAATCCCATGGACAGAGGAGCCTGGCAGGCTACAGTCCATGGCGTTGCAGAGTCAGACACAGCTCAGTGACCAAGCAAGCGCGTGCCCATGCAGGACATGAACAGAAGCCGGTGTTCAAGGTCCCGAGGCGGGGACGGGCTAGTTGAGAAGTTTGCCAGATGTTCTACGGCAGAAACCCTGTCTTCCCAGAACACGTGAGCCCCTCCCAGTGACAGTGCAGCCTAACCACCTGCCCCGCTTGCCTTTTCCTGGCACCCTGTGCTCTGGCAGGTCTGACTCTTTGTGACCCCATGGACTATAGCCCTTCTGGCTCCTCTGTCCATGGGATTTCCCAGGCAAGGATACTGGAGTGGGCTGCCATTTCTTTCTTCAGGGAATCTTCCTGACCCGGGGACCAAACCTGTGTCTCTGGGTTTCCTAGGCCACAGACGGATTCTTTGCCACTGTGCCAGCTGGGAAGCCAGTGGGAGGCTGGGGAGGTCAAGTGAGCTTGTGTCTTCTTGGTAATGAGAGCAGTCGAGTTCTGTCACACTTGGTTCTTGAAGTTCAGCATGCATGTGATGAGAACTGCTGGTTATTCTGGTGATCGTCATGGCTCTCTCTGAGGAAAGATGTGAGAGGAAAGCTTTCCTGAACGCTGAGCTGGAGGTCAGGGTCCTTCAACAGAAACCCAGGGCATACACACCCTGCAAGCGCTGCTGCAGCAATTCAGGGCTGGGGTGATGTGCGGACTCTTCAGAGCAAGACTCTCCTTCCAAGCCTCAGAGCTAGTAATTGCTGACAAGTGTCCTCCCTGCTCTCAACTGCTTTTGTATCACTCAGGGCAAGCGTCAGGGACTTGAGGAGCCCCGAGGCAGGGCACAGAAAAGATAAAGTGAGGAATGTTACATTTTGAAAGCATCCCCCCCTAAAGATCTCCCCTGCTAGCAAGTTTAAGTGGTAGGGGCAGAAGCAACCGCCACTGGCATTTTGGGTTTTGTGGCGTGAGTAGTAAAGGAAAGAAAAGAAAGTGAAGTCGCTCAGTAGTGTCCGACTCTTTGTGACCCCATGGATTGTGCCCTACCAGGCTCCTCCGTCCATGGGATTTTCCTGGCAAGAATACTGGAGTGGGTTGCTGTTCTTCTCCAGGAGATCTTCCCGACCCAGGGGTGGAACCCTGTTCTCCCACATTGTAGGCAGTCGCTTTTACTGTCTGCGCCACCAGGGAAGTCGCGTGAGTAGTAAAGAATCTTTTAAATGAGGGGTGCTGAGCACCCCTTCCCAGTAGCTGGCCCTGCCACTGGAAGCTTGTGTGGCCAGAACACGGTGCCGTGAGGGGGACTCTGTGCAGGGTGCTAGTTGTCAGGGCTCCAGATACAGACGTTAGAGCAGAGGAGGGCAGAATGCCTCATCAACTCCCTCCCTCCTCAAGTCTGGCCCGAAGCAGACAGACGCTGTTGGCCAAATGCCAGCCTGGACTAGTCAGACCTGGCTGACGGCACCTTCTCTGGTTTATCAGCTTCACCTTTCACACCATGGCTGTGGAAGCCCTGCGCCCAGCTTGATGCACAGTTGCTTGGGGGTGCCCTGGTGGGGGCAGTCAGCCCGAGGAGGCCTCGGCCTGAAGGGAAGACGGCGGCGGGACCACGGGGCCCAGCTGCTCAGGGGGCTGCTCCCCCTGGGGATCTGCTGGGGCCTGCGGCTGAGAGCTAACCACTGTGCTGACTCACCATGACTGTGGTTGAGAAAAACCCAGCAAGATGGTGGCTCCCATGAGCTCAGGAGCTATAAAATATAGGCCAGGGAGCCTCAGTCGGATGGGGCTTCAGCAGTGAGAAACCAAGGTTTTCTCTGCCCTCTCCCCATCTCTTTTGTGGTATGGAGCCACAAGGGACCTAGAAGATCCTGGGCATTTCCCCCTCCAGCCCTGTGGGGACTGCAAACCAGGTCAGGAAATGGGCAAAAGGGCAGAAGCGGTGTCTGTGTCCAGGCCTCTGGGGCCTCATCCGTCTCTCTGCTGTGGCTGAGCCCAGATCTGGCAGGTTCCCCGTCTCAGTCCTCTGGTGAGCTTCGCTCTTCAGCTTCCCAGAGAATTGGCACGACCCTCTCCAGAGATCTCCAGTGAACGCTGAACCAGGCAGCAGCCTGCATGGTCAGGGGTGAGGGCTGGGGAGCCAAGGAGGTGAATGGGGTGGGGGTGCAGTTCATATTATATTTCAGCAGACGATGCTCCCTGAGGTGTTCCAAAGGAGTCATAAGACAGAGGTCCCCTGTGCTGCCTGCCCACCCCATCCCCAGCTTCCTCCCCAGCCTAACACCCCTGATGCCCGCATCTGAGACCAGCACCTAGCGCTGTGCTCGGCCCATTAAATACAGAACGGTGTGGCAGGCAGAATAATGGCACCCCAAAGATGTTCACGGTCTAATCCCCCAAACCTCTGAATATGAGACCTGACTTGGCAAAAAGGGGTTTTGCAGGCGTGATTAGCACTGTAGATCTTGAGAAATAGAGGATTAACCAGCTGTTGTTTAGTCTCTCAGCTGTGTCTGACTCTCTGCAACCCCATGGACTGCAGCCCACCAGGCTCCTCTGTCCTTGGGATTTCCCAGGCAAGAGTACTGAAGTGGGTTGCCATTTCCTTCTCCAGGGGATCTTCCTGACCCAGGGACTGAACCTGGGTCTCTTGTATTGGCAGGTGAATTCTTTACCACTGAACCACCAGGGAAGCCCCAAGTTATCCAGTGGGCCCATTCTAATCATGGGAGTTCTTAAAAGCAGCCAACCTTCCTTGGGTGTGCCCAGAGAGAGAAATGTGAGTGTGGAAGAAGGTCGAAGAGACGGCAGGGTAAGGACTTGTAGTCCCGCTGGTTCTGAGATGTCAGGGACTATGTGAATGGCCAGAGAGAGTCCTCCAGAAGCTAAGGGTGGCCCCCGGGGACAGCCAACAAGGAAATGGGGACCTCAGTCCCACAGCCTATGAACTGCCAACACCCGAAAGAGCAAAGAAAGGACTCTTGCTCAGAGCCTAAGCAGAGAAACAGCCCTGCAGATGCCTCGATTTCAGCCCCGTGAGCCTCAGGGGGCTTCTGGACCATAGAACTGAGAAATGATATATTTGTGTTTAAAACTGCTTACGTATGGCAATGTGTTATAGCAGCAATAGAAAACAAACACAAATGGCTACGGAGTAGAATATCTTTTATACATCAATATAATTTTCTTGCCTGTGGGACCCTAACTTCCTTGGTAGCTGCCAGTGTTGGAGATGTCCCTTTTCATGGCTGGCTGTGTGCTGGTGAAGGCAGGGATCCTTCCTTCTGGTCCTATGCCTTTCTCGGCACATCTGAGTTTACTTCTCTGCTCTATTGTTGCTGGCATTGCCCCAGCCTGGCCCCGGGGAGAGATGTTGCTAGAGGCTGGCCTTTTCAGGAAGCTCATAGGACCTCTTATTGCTTCCTGTCATCTTTGCTGCTTCAGAGAGTCAGCCCCTGACCTCTCACCCCAGGCTGGTGGTTCACACACAACCTCCAAGCTCCTCTTCTCTCCTCCAAGTGCTGTCCTGGAGCAAGTAAGTTGTCTCAGGTGGTAGCTAAGGCCTCCAGACCATGCTGGGGCCAAGCAAATCCACGGCTTTCCTCCACTACAGCACTTGACTCCAGGGAAGCCTGGAAGTGGCCTCAGGCCCCTTCCACCAACCACCCCACCTGTCCTCTTCCCACTTCCTCCCTCTTCGTGACCCAGGGGCAGATGTGTCTACTGGGACTGCTGCTCAGGAAACTCTAGCTGGAAGGGGGGTGGGGTGGGGGTGAGCATACAATCTCTCTTCTTAGATGCTTGGTGGGGAGTCCTACGTATTTCTTTCCTTCCCCACCCCCCTTGGGATGGGCCTGTCAGTGGTGGTGATGGCAGGGGAGAAGCCCTTCCCACTAGCTCTTCTTTCACACCTTGCTCTCCCTCTCCTCCTCAGCCTTTTCCCAGCTCACACTCCAGTAAAGAAACTGTTCCTGTTCGCAAAGCCTGCAGCCCCTAGTGGATATTAGCTTGTAGCTGGTGCAGCGTCTTGCTTGCGTAGAACAGGTACTTAATACATGTCCTTTGCCCCCACCCCTCAAACACAGAGCCAACAGCACACAGCAGTTTCAACCATTAGCAGTTGGGTAGAGTCCCACCCCGTTTTCTCTAAAGCCTCTAAACAGGAAGATTTAAAAACATTACCAGGGGCTCAGCCCTTTACCCTATCTCCACCCATCCCCCCTCCCCACCACCCCAATGGGCCCGATTCTAGCTGGGGAGGGCCAACAAGACACTCCTTTACCTTTCAACATTGTCTGACCTGTGCCTGGGATTCCACATCTTTCTGACTAATTTTGTGGATGTGGTCAATTTAGTTATTTGCTAAACTTTCAGTGAAATAATGTCTAACGGCATTCAATTTCAATACACATACTGTGTTCCCCATAATTCCATTTTCTTCATAGATGATTTTTGGCCTTCATTTTTCCAGCAACAGGGCTTGTTAAGCGAGCTTCATCTCATGGTTCATGTTGCATCCCCAGACTGCTTGAAGGACGGTGCAAGGCAGAGTCAGGCTGGTCATACTGAGAGTGAAACTGCCACCTAGTGGTCATTAGGGGTGTGACTACTTTTCCATGAACTCTGTGGCTATTGATAACAGTATTTGGAAAACATTCAGTTAACAGTTTTCTTTTAAACTAACTTAGAACGTATGGAGTCACAAGTGGGATCATACCAAGAAAGGTATCCACTTCAAAACATTAAAAAGGCTAGGTATATATGGATATTTTCAAATCAAAATGATTCATGAAACAAAAATCAGATTGACATGCACCAGAGGGTCAAAGTAAGACATTTTCTTCTTTGACTAAGACGTGTATGTGTGTGCTCAGTCCTTTCTGACTCTTTGCAACCCCCTGGACTGTAGCCCACCAGGAGCCTGTGTCCACAGGGATTCTCCAGGCAAGAACACTGGAGTGGGTTGCCATGCCCTCCTCCAGAGGATTTTCCCGACCCAGGGATTGAACCTGTGTCTCTTGTGTCTCCTGAATTGGCAGGTGGATTCTTTACTGAATCACCTGGGAAGCCCTCCGTTGACTAAACTTAAATCCAAATGAAGCCCCACAAAGATAAACAAGCAAACCAGGCAATAAAACACCTAAACCAAACAGCTAAAAAAAAAAAAAAAAAAAAGGAATAGCTTTTCATATTTTTCATATACCCCACACACATCTTCCAAGTGCTGGATGGCTCTGGTCAGTGCCCAAAAGTTTAGTGGGCACTGGAGCAGTTCATCACAACACACTGGGTGATTTAAAACCAAGCATAGGAGAATGTAGCGGGAGGCCGCAAGGGAGACCTGCTGACTCTATAAAGAGTGAAACCTGAATTGATTCATCAAGATTAGGTGTTGTCGGGTAGGAGTGACAGAGGCAGGAGGGGGTTCTACCAAACTGAAGGAAGGGCCCATGTGGGCCCTTCCCAGAGGGTGGACCAGACATGTGAGTTCAGGTGTTGGTGGGATAAATACTGTGGCTGAAAATGTAGTGCAGCCTAAAGTCTTGTGCCAACAATGCATTTCTTGATTGCCTATTTTACCTTTTTATCAGCTACTTATGTTTTCTAAGTACACATGCAAACGTATAAGACATTGAGAGAAGTTTAAGAAGACATGGAAGCATGCTGTAAAGATATCCGTTCTCACCACTTTGAGCTTATAGATTTAAAAGAAACCCAATAAAAATCCTATCATTTTTTTTTTCTTATTGTGCAAATGGACAAGCTACTTCTAAATTTAGTTTAGAAATGCAAGGGCCAAAGACAGCTAAGACCATCTTGAAAAAGAACAAACTGCAAGCCTTACCTTATTAAAGACTTGATGAAACTAAATAAATGAATCATTAGAAAACTGGCAATATCTACTGAAAATGAACATATATGTACCCACTGACCCAGCCATTCCACTCCTAGGCGTGTACCCAAATGAAAATGCACAGATATTTAACAGAAATTTATACTAGATCATTCAAGAAAGCACTGTTCAAAACAGTTCTAGACCATGACCATTCAAATGCCTATCAGTGCTGTGATGTCTTTGCAATATGGAATTCTATACCGCGAGTGTGAATGATTTATAAGTATACACAACCTTATGGATGCATTTCACAAACATAACATCAAAAAGGAAAGAAGCCAGAATACATACTATACAATTTCCATTAATAAAGTACAAAAATGGCCCAAACTGAGTGTGACAGTTGATTGTTTTTCGAGCTCTGCTTCTTCATCTCTCCTGATACCTTTATCCCGTGCCATGTGAGTACAGCTCCTCTCACTGAGCACATGGAGCACGCTTCCCCAACGGGGCCAGGATGAGGGGGAGACAAGCGAGGCGTTTAATTACCCTGGACACTAAATTTGAGGGGTCATCAAAACCCTCAGTAGTCAAAAGGATTTTAATGCAATATTAAAAAAAATGCAAAAAACCCATAGTGAACAAAATATCAGCATTTTCAGTAAAGAAAAGAAATGGACCCTGCACCTGTACAACTTACTGTACTAGAGTGTTTGGAAAAATCTGTGTAGTTACTTATTTCAAACTCTACCCACAATTACATATAACAAACCACTTAGCATTATTTGGATCATTATTTTTAAATTCATTAGGTCCAGACAAAATTAAAACATAAGAATGTTTTCTGAACTAGCATTTCATTTGCTTTGAATTTTTGCTAAATTCATCTTTACAGTTAGCTTTAAATTGACCAGCTTTCAATGAAAAGAATAATTTTTATGATCATTGTTTTTTCAGCCATAAGATTACTGCTAACATGTGTAAGACCAGAAAGCATTACTTTTTTATGCATATAAATTAGATATGATTATCATTTAGCATTGATTGCTTGAGGAGCAACTCATTAACCATCTATTGACCAACTGTCTATCACTCAGCAACCCACCATCTATTTGTCTTCATTCCTGATGGGAAGAAGTACAGTAACTAATCAGAAATGTGATTTGTATGGTTTTCCTGATGTGGAAACTTCCTTCTCCTCTTAGCTGGGTTGGATTGATTCTGAGGTAGCTGGGAAGATCCTATCAATTTGATGCCAGAGAAAGTAAGATGAAGATAAAATGGAAAAATCTGTATCTAAAGAATAGCACTTGTGATTTCTTCCTGCAGCTCTCAATAGAATGATTTTTATTTGCTTTTCAAAAAGACATACGACCATTATGATGGGATCTTTCTGGAGAAAACAAATTTCTATTTAGTGTCAGATTTTCTACCTAGTTCAAGCTCTGCCCCCTCATCTGGCCCTCACAGCACTGTGCCACACTTTCTGCAGCAGAGCAGGGCCAGGCACAGTGCCAAGACCTGTATCACATCTCCTTTTTATGGATAAAGACACAGAAGCAAAGAGAGGTTGCCTCATTTGCCCTAAGGCTCACAGTGAGAGCTCACAATTAGCAGAGCTCACAATGAACTCAGCTGTCAAACTCTGGAGTATGAGCTCTTCATAACCAAAAGTTGCCTTCAAATTGTACCATAAACTCACAGTTCCAAAGAAGCTGTGATAAATCCTCTTTTGACATGATCCTCTACATAGAAAATCCTAAAGACTCCACCAGAAAATTATTAGAGCTAATCAATGAATATAGTAAAGTTGCAGGATATAAAATCAACACACAGAAATCCCTGGCATTCCTATACACTAGTAATGAGAAAGTAGAAAAAGAAATTAAGGAAACAATTCCATTCACCATTGCAACGAAAAGAATAAAATACTTAGGTATATATCTACCTAAAGAAACTAAAGACCTATATATGGAAAACTATAAAACACTGATGAAAGAAATCAAAGAGGACACTAATAGATGGAAAAATATACCATGCTCATGGATTGGAAGAATCAATATAGTGAAAATGAGTATACTACCCAAAGCAATCTACAGATTCAATGCAATCCCTATCAAGCTACCAGCGGTATTTTTCACAGAACTAGAACAAACAATTTCAAGATTTGTATGGAAATACAAAAAACCTCGAATAGCCAAAGCAATCTTGAGAAAGAAGAACGGAACTGGAGGAATCAACTTGCCGGACTTCAGGCTCTACTACAAGGCCACAGTCATCAAGACAGTATGGTACTGGCACAAAGACAGAAATATAGATCAATGGAACAAAATAGAAAGCCCAGAGATAAATCCACACACATATGGACACCTTATCTTCGACAAAGGAGGCAAAAATATACAATGGAGTAAAGACAATCTCTTTAACAAGTGGTGCTGGGAAAACTGGTCAACCACTTGTAGAAGAATGAAACTAGATCACTCTCTAACACCACACACAAAAATAAACTCAAAATGGATTAAAGATCTAAACGTAAGACCAGAAACTATAAAACTACTAGAGGAGAACATAGGCAAAACACTTTCCGACATAAATCAAAGCAGGATCCTCTATGATCCACCTCCCAGAATACAGGAAATAAAAGCAAAAATAAACAAATGGGATCTAATTAAAATTAAAAGCTTCTGCACAACAAAGGAAACTATAAGCAAAGTAAAAAGACAGCCTTCTGAATGGGAGAAAACAATAGCAAATGAAGCAACTGACAAACAACTAATCTCAAAAATATACAAGCAACTTATGCAGCTCAACTCCAGAAAAATAAATGACCCAATCAAAAAATGGGCCAAAGAACTAAACAGACATTTTTCCAAAGAAGACATACGGATGGCTAACAAACACATGAAAAGATGCTCAACATCACTCATTATCAGGGAAATGCAAATCAAGACCACAATGAGGTACCATTTCACACCAGTCAGAATGGCTGCGATCCAAAAGTCTACAAGCAATAAATGCTGGAGAGGGTGTGGAGAAAAGGGAACCCTCTTACACTGCTGGTGGGAATGCAAACTAGTACAGCCACTATGGAGAACAGTGTGGAGATTCCTTAAAAAACTGCAAATAGATCTGCCTTATGACCCAGCAATCCCACTGCTGGGCATACACACCGAGGAAACCAGAATCGAAAGAGACACATGTACCCCAATGTTCATTGCAGCACTGTTTATAATAGCCAGAACATGGAAACAACCTAGATGTCCATCAGCCGATGAATGGATAAGAAAGCTGTGGTACATATACACAATGGAGTATTACTCAGCCATTAAAAAGAATTCATTTGAATCAGTTCTAATGAGATGGATGAAATTGGAACCTATTATACAGAGTGAAGTAAGCCAGAAAGAAAAACACCAATACAGTATACTGACACATATATATGGAATATAGAAAGATGGCAGTGATGACCCTGTATGTGAGACAGCAAAAGAGACACAAATGTATAGAAAGGACTTTTGGACTCTATGGGAGAGGAAGAGGGTGGGATGATTTGGGAGAATGGCATTGAAACATGTAAACTAACATGTAAGAACGAAGCACAAGCCTATGTTCGATACAGGATACAGGATGCTTGGAGCTGGTGCACAGGGATGAGCCAGAGAGATGATGTGGGGTGGGAGGTGGGAGGGGGATTCGGGATTGGGAGCTAATATACACCCATGGTGGATTCATGTCAATGTATGGCAAAACCAATACGGTATTGTAAAGTAAAATAAAGTAAAAATAAAATTAAAAAAAAAAAATAAAGTGCATACTTATTTTTTAAACAGGGCTACATCTCCCTAATTTACTGCAGGTGTAAATCTAAATTTTTACACACATTAGGTTTGCTTAATGTGTGGAGGGGCATACCTATAGTATGAGTTTATAATAAATGAGCTCATTCTGAAACTAATGACTTAGAACATGTGCTTGTAGATTGATTAACAGGGCTACGCTTACTCCTTGGAAGAAAAGTTATGACCAACCTAGATAGCATATTCAAAAGCAGAGACATTACTTTGGCGACTAAGGTCCGTCTAGTCAAGGCTATGGTTTTTCCTGTGGTCATGTATGGATGTGAGAGTTGGACTGTGAAGAAGGCTGAGCGCCGAAGAATTGATGCTTTTGAACTGTGGTGTTGGAGAGGACTCTTGAGAGTCCCTTGGACTGCAAGGAGATCCACCCAGTCCATTCTGAAGGAGATCAACCCTGGGATTTCCTTGGAAGGAATGATGCTAAAGCTGAAACTCCAGTACTTTGGCCACCTCATGCAAAGAGTTGACTCACTGGAAAAGACTTTGATGCTGGGAGGGATTGGGGGCGGGAGAAGAAGGGGATGACCGAGGATGAGATGGCTGGATGGCATCACTGACTTGATGGACGCGAGTCTGAGTGAACTCTGGGAGCTGGTGATGGACAGGGAGGCCTGGCGTGCTGCAATTCATGGGGTTGCAAAGAGTCGGACACGACTGAGCGGCTGAACTGAACTGAACTGAACTGAACAGCCAAGGTCTTATAGCTTAGCAGAGACTCTGGAAAGAAATGGAATAAAATGGAAATAGTGTTCTGTAAAATGGACTACTGGTACATATGTAAGCTACTCAAATGTCTTCACTGACGGGAAAAACACTGACAGTATTTCTGGCTATAAAGCCTCTTTCTTTGTTTTGCCCCTTCTGTATTTCTGATTTGCAGGAGACTTCCTCCTCCTTTTGTCCTTTCTCACCAGCATGAGCAGAAGCAGACAAGTAGAAAGTTTTAGCAGATCATTCAACAGACCCCCCTCCCCTCTCTGAGCTTCTTTCACAGTCAAAACACTTTAGCTGGACTTCCCTGGTGGAACAGTGGTTAAGAATCTGCCTGCTAACGCGAGGGATGCGGGTTTGATCCCTGGTTTGGGAAGACGTCACATGCCGCTGAACAACTAAACCCCTGCACCACAGCTTCTGAGCCTGTGCTCTAGGGTCCACGAGCCACAACTACTGAGCCGATGTGCTTAGAGACTGTGCTCCGCAACAAGAGAAGCCACCGCAATGAGAGGCCTCAGCACAGAAACCAAGAGTAGTCCCTGCTCTCTGCAACCAGAGAAAGGGCTATGCTCAGCAACAAAGACCCAGTGCAACAAAAATAAACAATATATAGAGATACATATTTTAAGCAAAACACCTTTGCTTTTAGGAGGCCATGACCTTCAGTCTCTCTCTTTTTTTTTTTTTTTCATTTTGTTTCTTTTTTTTAAATTTTTTATTTTTTAAATTTTTACTTTATTTTACTGTACAATATCGTATTGGTTTTGCCATACATTGACATGAATCCACCATGGGTGTATATGAGATCCCAATCCTGAATCCCCCTCCCACATCCCACCCCATTTCCTCTCTCTGGATCATCCCCGTGTACCAGCCCCGAGCATCCTGTATCCTGTATCGAACATAGGCTGGTGCTTCATTCTTACATGATAATATACATGTTTCAATGCCATTCTCCCAAGTCATCCCACCCTCTCCCTCTCCCACAGAGTCCAAAAGTCCGTTCTATACATCTGTGTCTCTTTTGCTGTCTTGCATACGGGGTCATCATTGCCATCTTTCTAAATTCCATATATATGTGTCAGTATACTGTATTGGTGTTTTTCTTTCTGGCTTACTTCACTCTGTATAATTAGTGGGATTGCTGGGTCATAAGGCAGTTCTATTTGCAGTTTTTTAAGGAATCTCCACACTGTTCTCCATAGTGGCTGTACTAGTTTGCATTCCCACCAGCAGTGTAAGAGGGTTCCCTTTTCTCCACACCCTCTCCAGCATTTATTGCTTGTAGACTTTAGGATCGCAGCCATTCTGACTGGTGCCTTCAGTCTCTTTTTAAAATCTATTCCATTTTCCTTCCTGGGAACCTCAGAGAACCTTCACTATCTGCGTCAGTTCAGTTCAGTTCAGTTGCTCAGTCGTGTCCAACTCTTTGCGACCCCATGAATCGCAGCACGCCAGGCCTCCCTGTCCATCACCAATACAGCCCTTTGTTTCTCACTCTCAGAAGGGTGAGTTGTGAGATTTCAGGCATATGGTGGGAAATCTAGAGGATTCTTCCGGTCCCATAATTCCTGCTTTGCTTTATGGCCAGCTGAGGACGCACTTCTGGGGAGACGGTCCTGGACTCACATTCCTCCTTCAGTCAGGGCCAAGAGGTCACAGCCAAAAGGATCCTTAGAGTGAACTGGTGACAACATGTGCTGCGGCTATCTGTTCTTTTTTTTGTAATTTCTACCATTAGGAATTACAGTCTCTGTTTTAAATGAAGTGTTGGTTGTAGTCACTGACACTGGCAATATAACCTTGCTCTTTAACCAAATCAGTCACCAGTTTCTTTCAAAAATGTAGCTAATATAAGTTTCAATTGTGGGTAAAATTCTCTCCTAGGTGCATCAGGGCATGAAAAGGTGAGAATACAGGTCTAAAGGTGAGAATACAGGTCTGTCCCCTGGGCAGATTTGAATGTGTTGACAGGGAATTAAGATACACACCACCCGACCAACTCTAATACAAGGACTCTGATAAAGAATGCGAGAGTGGGATAAATTCAGTGGTGAATTTTGACGAGGGTATTTAGGGTGGCTTTTTCTTGGAAATGGGATTCACAGATCACTTTGAAGAAAACACGCTTCCTTTCATTTCCCATCCTAGTTCCACCATTTATTAACTCACTCCAAAGTTGCCACAAGTGCACTTATTAATCTTCTAACTTCCAATCTTGCTCCACGAGACGTCTACTAGCTCATTGGCACAGTTAATGTTCGAGTTACCCAGTCTTGGACCAGAAAGGTTTCTTTCTTGGGTAACCACGCACCTCACTCCCCATCATCCAAGTCATTTTTCCTTTCTGGACTTAGACTTTGGTGAACAATAAAATGATCGTAACTTTCATAGTTCATAAAGAAAAGATTTGGAAAGAAATCAGTCATAGATTATATACAAATTGGGCTATTTCTTCATTTGAAAATAGTCTGCCCCAAAGAAAACCAGTTAACTATAAGCAAACATTTGCAGTAAAACTTGCTTACCCTTGACGATCTGGAACCAAAGCTACATCTCCTGGAGGCAGCCTAGGACTGACGAGGCAGGGATTTTATCCACTGTGCGTTCCCTTTCTCAACAAGATACAGCTGTGAAACATCCAGGAGGTCACAATTTTGAGCTCATGGGCCGGCTGCTTTTTAGAATCACTGGGGCAGCATTTTGAACCTGCAGTTTCTTGAGTTCCGTCTCTAGAGTTTCTGTTGCAGTAGATCTGAGTAGGGAAGAGAAAATTGCTTTAAAAAACCTGTATAAGCCAGGTTTGGAAGTGATTGTTGGAGGGGATGTTCGTTGGTCTGTTAAATTTCTGGTGATTAGTGATACTGGATTAATGCTCTCCCATGATTCCAGTTTCACAGGTCCTTACAAGATCTGCAGCTGACTTAGGGAAGGAAAAGAATGGCTATTGGGCAAGATTGGTAGTGGTCACCGTGTGTGAGCTGGTTGCATTTTTTTTTCTCTTCTATATGGGAGAATGTTTCCTATGAGTATGATACACCATCACAAAATGAGGTCGCATATACAAAGCATAATATTAAGTGACGCTGGAAAAAGAAATCAACCATACTGTTGCTATCTTTATACATTCCACTTTTCACTATTCCTCATTTTTTTCTTTTTATGCTTATGATCATAACTGATACTCTTTTATCCTCCTGTTAGTATCCTCCTGGACGCTTTCTCACATTGTTACAGAGGCTTTTTGCATCAATGCCTCCCCTTTTAAGAACTTATTTATTTGATTGCATTGGGTCTTAGTTGCAGTATGTGGGATCTTCACTGTGTCATGAGGGATTACGTGGTGTAGGGACTAGCTAGTTGTGGCTTAGTAGTTGCCCCTGGTGGCTCCGTGGCACATGGGCTCCTGTTCCCCACCCAGGTATAGAACCTGCACCCCCTGCATTGCAGGGCGTATTCCCAACCACTGGACCACCAATCAGGGAAGTCCCTCTCTTTCCCTTTTAACATGTGTCTGCTCTTGCCAGCTTTCAGCGTATCTGGGTGTACACCACACTGGTGAATTTTAATACTTGCCCCAATAAATGTCCTGGGGGTTTCTGGGAAGCCCACACTCACACTTCCGTATTTTGAGGACCATTTATTGACACCAGTATTAGCTTGATGTACTTTTGCGACCTGAAAGTTACTAGAAGTGCTCAGCTCATCAGATTCCCTGTTTCTCACCCTGTGTAACAAACAAGATATACCAGGAGATGGCGCTGTGGGTCAACTTTTCCCCCACAGTCTGTACTGTGTTTTCTCCAAGAACCCGGGTGAATTATCCAAAGACAAAGCTTTCAATGCTTTCCTACTGGGGCTAATGAAACTGCCCAAACCTGCAAGCTAAATGAAATCTTTAAAATTAAATTTTAACTTTTAGCTACACATGAAAGGTGACAATGGACTGACTTGGAACCTTGCTCTAAAGGCATCATATGTAAACTTGAACCAGGAGAAGGTAGAGTTGAGTGTTTACTGGTAACTTCCGGTTATTAACAAATGGGTCAGAGAAGACTTTTGAGGAAGCCAAGAGGCCAATCTAGGGCTTCCACAGAGAGATGATTGCAATATAAACAGAGCTCTAAAAAAATACATATATATATAGGTTCTTGGTTTAACCATGAAAATGTTAGGCAAAAGCTGCTATTGCAAAATTAGCATAAGGAAAACATCTGATACCATGGGCCATAGGATTTTGCCCAAGCCCTTTATAACCACTAATGCATTTGGCTCACTTTCCTAGGCATTCTGAGAAAAAGTTAGCACACTGTTTGGCTTTCCTCTTGTGAATTGCTAATTTCTTCTGGTATTTGCAGTTAGAATGCAGCCTGCTAGAATGGATTTTCTTCTCCTACTTGCATGTAAGTTACATGATCATGACCCTGTAAATTTCCCACAGGCCACTTTAGACACAGGGTGTTGTTATCCCAGAGGTGGGGTCCCTGCACCATCCCTAAGAGTGTCTAAGCCAATTAGCTCAGTTGGTTTGAGCCTGGCTGTAAGACATCCAAGGCCACAGTAACCATCTGTGGCAAGATTAGCCAAGTTAGAGAAGAGACAGCCTGTGTAGTCTCCGCACCAAGAGGAATGCTCTAACCCAGCAAAATGTGAGTTCCTGGTGACATGGAAAAATATAATGAGGACGGCTCAGTGTCCTTGATGGCTAACAGAACAGGCACTCAACTCAATGACATCATCATTAACAGCAGAGCCCTTTTTGTCTATACAGGGGCACCACCTTCTTAAGAATGAAGTTGTATGAGCCCATGATTCCTGACTGAGAGCTTTTATTTTGTGACTTTTCACACAGCTCCCTATGTCTCCTAAATTTTTTACCTTTATACGCAACACTTAGGAAGAAATAGGAAGATAAATCTGCTTGTTAATAGCATCAGGAAACAGTTTAAAAGAGGGGATGATTTTCCCACTTCAGCTAATTTTCCCATTAGCTGCAAAATTTTAGGGAAATTGTGCAAAACAGATTTCCCATCATTTATGCCTGCTTTCTACTATGTCTATTAGCTACTATGATCCAGATGTGTTCTTAAGATTTACAGTTGTTTACTTGGAAGGCAAAAACTCATCTGAAATAGAAAATGGATTTTTCAGATAAAGAATAAATCTTTGTGGTTGAGATGAAGAAGCAAGTCTTTCTGAGCTAAGTTTCTGCTGCTGGCGGGGTTGAATGGCTGGCACACAGCAATAGCTCACATTCATTACTAAGGGACAGGCCCTGTGCTGAGCACAAGATCAGCTCTTCTCTGTTGCTGTTGTTTAGTCGTTAAGTCATGTCCGACTTCTTTGTGATCCTGTGGACTGTAGCCTTCCAGACTCCTGTGTCCACGGGATTCTCCAGGCAAGAATGCTGGAGTGGATTGACATTTCCTTCTCCAGGGGATCTTCCCAACTCAGAGATCGCTTATGTCTCTTGCAGTGCAGACAGATTCTTTACCACTGAGCCACCTAGGATACATCTTTGAATCCTCACAAAACCTTATGAAGTAGGTACTGTTATTATCTGAACTTTTAAGGATAAAGAAATAGGCCCTTGAAATTTAAATGAATTCCCCAAAGTTCCCTGTTAGTAAATGGCAGGGCCAGAATTTGAATCCAGGCCATATAATTCCAAGGGCATATTCTTAACTACTGTCCTATCTTATTTGGCCTATAGCTTATCAGAGACAATCTAATTACAGTCTGAATCCTACTTTTTTCCTCCAAACAGGATGACATATGTATAATTCTATAATTGGGAAGTAGGTCCCAACTTCCATATTCACATATGCCTCCTTCCATATTTCTCTTCAATAGGCTGCAGGTATGCAGTAAGGTTAGGAATCCCAGGGTCAGTGTGCCTGTTTTTTTTTAAGTCCTTTGTGTGTTTAACATCTCTCCTTGGAATGGGAGGCTACCTTTCCTCTATTGTGCCCAGGTTGGAACTATGTCAAAAATTTTGATGAGATAAGACCCATCTGGTATCCTGTTACAATGGAATACTCCAGTCATTTCAGTGCTCCAAAAAAAAAAAAAAAAAAAAAAAAGAAAAGAAAGTTTTGTAGATAATAGGAAATATCCTCCTGACCATGCACCCAAGCATCTATCTGTTGATACTTGAGCATATTCTCTGGGGTTTCATCCATTCAAAGTATCCCCTCTATCTCTGGCAATACATACAGTATTTTTATAAAGGAAAATCCTTCAGTAATTATCAAGAATAAAATTTTCTTCCTGTTATTTATACATGTAACTTTAAAGCAAAACATAAAGAACTGGTTTTTAATGTTTATCTCGAACACATACTTTTAAAGATTTAAAACTTCCCCTCCCTTCACTTGGAGGTTCCTTGTCATTTCCCTGTGGGCCTTCCTCTCCAGGAGCATCTGCCTTGGGAAGACAGCATGGCATTTTGCTATAGGGCCTTGGGTAAAGGGGATGTCACAATAGACAGAGGAAGTTTCCTAGAAGTTAACTTTGAGTTGGATCTTGAAGGAAGTGCAGAATTTGGACTGATAAAGAGGTGGGGTTTATCGCATGCAGAAAAAAGGAGGATGAGCCAAGATTAAGTGCTGAAATTGAACCTACTGGTTTAGACTAGGAAGCCTGATAGAAGTAGATGGTAACTTGGTCTATATGGTGTGGGGGTGGGAACATAGCCTGAATGGATGAGGAATGTACAATTAATGGAAGATTCAGTGGGGTTGGCAGAATACCAATGGCAGTATTTTAGTGTGGACATGTCTTTGGAGACCACTTACTCCAAAGATAGCATCTTACAGAGGAAGTCACGGGGATTCAAGGTGATGAGGTGAACTTCCCAGGGTCTCACAGGGTGTCAGTGGCAGAGGGGTCATCCAGCACTTGCTCCTTGGTGCATTCCTGATTCTGTGCTTGGTCTGAGCATAAATATGAAGCCATTGTAGGCCAGGAAGTAAGAATCCCTTCCACGGTACAGTGTTAGTTTGTTGGAGGTGTTGAACAGGGAGAAAATCGGAAGAACTATTATTATATTAAAAGCATCTATGGAAAAGACAACAAATAACAAGCATTGGTGAGGATGTGGAGAAAAGGATACCTCATAGGCTGTTGGTATGAATGTAAATTGATGCAGTCACTGTGGAAAACATGTTCTGATAGAACGTGGTCCACTGGAGAAAGGAATGGCAGGCCACCTCAGTATTCTTGCCTTGAGAACCCCATGAACAGTATGAACAGGCAAAATGATAGGATACCAAAAGAGGAACTCCCCAGGTCAGTAGGTGTCCAATATGCTACTGGAGATCAGTGGAGAAATAACTCCAGAAAGAATGAAGGGATGGAGCCAAAGCAAAAACAATACCCTGTTGTGCATGTGACTGGTGATAGAAGCAAGATCTGATGCTGTAAAGAGCAATATTGCATGGGAACCTGGAATGTCAGGTCCATGAATCAAGGCAAATTGGAAGTGGTCAAACAAGAAATGGCAAGGGTGAACGTCGACATTCTAGGAATCAGCGAACTAAAATGGACTGGAATGGGAGAATTTAACTCAGATGACCATTATATCTACTACTGCGGGCAGGAATCCCTCAGAAGAAATGGAGTAGCCATCATGGTCAACAAGAGAGTCTGAAATGTAGTACTTGGAAGCAATCTCAAAAATGACAGAATGATCTCTGTTCGTCTCCAAGGCAAACCATTCAATATCACAGTTATCCAAGTCTATGCCCCAACCAGTAA
>SJYT01035244.1:396175-415877 GCA_006410635.1 Cephalophus harveyi | reverse complement strand
GTGACTGCAGCCATGAAATTAAAAGACACTTACTCCTTGGAAGAAAAGCTATGACCAACCTAGGCAGCATATTCAAAAGCAGAGATATTACTATGCCAACAAAGGTCCATCTAGTCAAGGCCATGGTTTTTTCAGTGATCACGTATGGATGTGAGAGTTGGACTATAAAGAAAGCTGAGCACCAAAGAATTGATGCTTTTGAACTGTGGTGTTAGAGAAGACTCTTGAGAGTCCCTTGGACTGCAAGGAGATCCAACCAGTCTACCCTAAAGGAAATCAGTCCTGAATATTCATTGGAAGGACTGATGCTGAAGCTGAAACTCCAATATTTTGGTCACCTGATGTGAAGAACTGGCTCATAAGAAAAGACCCCGATGCTGGGAAAGATTGAAGGCAGGAAAAGAAGGGGACAGAGGATGAGATGATTGGATGACATCACTGACCTGATGGACATGAGTTTGAGCAAACTTTGGGAGTTGGTGATGGACAGGGAAGCCTGGCGTGCTGCAGTCCATGGGGTTGCAAAGAGTCAGACATGATTGAGCAACTGAACTGAACTGAACTGATGTAATTTACAGGGGCTTCTCAGGTGGCATTAGTGGTAAAGAACCCACCTACCAATACTGGAGATGCAAAAGACTCGAATTCGATCCCTGGGTCAGGAAGATCCCCTGGAGAAGGAAATGGCAACCCATTCCAATATTCTTGCCTGGGAAATCCCATGGACTGAGGAGCCTGGCAGGATACAGTCCATAGAGTCACAAAGAGCTGGACACATTGAGTGACTTAGCACAGCACAACATGTAAAATTTATAACATGATAAATATAATTTACACTGCTGTATGTTATATATTAAAGCTGTTAAGAGTGAATCCTAAGAGTGCTCATCACAAGGAAAATAGTTTTTCTATTTAAAAATTTTTTTACCTGAGTTGGATCTTCACTAAATTTATTGTGATAATTACTTCATAATGTATGTAAATCAAATCATTTTTCTGTATGCTTTGAACCTCTGAACAATGGGGTTCCCTGGTGGCTCAAAGCTGGATACTTTGAACTTCTGAACTATGGGCTTCCCTGGTGGCTCAGCTGGTAAAGAATCTACCTGCAATGTTGGAGACCTGGGTTTGATCCCTGGGTTGGGAAGATGCCTTAGAGAAGGGAGCAACTGCCCACTCTAGCATTCTGGCCTGGAGAATTCCACAGAATGTACAGTCCATGGGGTCTCAAAGAGTCAGACATGACTGAGAGACTTTCACTTTGAACCAATACACCTTGAATTTATACAGAAGATTATGTCAATTATTTCTTGGTAAGCTGGAAGAAAAAAATTATACCTCAAAAAAAAAAAAAAAATGCTTGATTTGGGAACCATGGCCTTAGTTGTTGGCCTGAGGACAAAGGAAATACTGAGATATATTAAAGCAGAAATTGATAGGACCCAATATAGGACTCAAAGAGGAGAATCATAAGCTGATTACAAGTGTCAAGTTTGAGCCTCTTGCTGAATAGTGTCAAGAGAGCAAGAGGGGAAAGACCTGTGCCTGGATATGTTTTGTGAACAGACTTGGCGATAGACCATTGGAAATACCCATTCGTTCATTCATTCATGCGCTGAATACTTATTGAATGTGTACTCTAAGCCATGTGCTAGGTGCTTGGTAAACAAGCTATGCCTGGACTGGGACCTTCTGGAGCTTTCATTCTAAAGTTTTCTGATGGGGGAATATGGGCTTAGGTGAAAGGCATGTCTCCATCAGCAGCATGGTGCTGGCGGGTGACCTCTTGGCAGCTCAATCCAGCACACATCTCGGTAGATTAGCACTAGCTATGAGGAAGAGGTATTTCAGTAAATCATTTTATGCTTTTCTAAGTATGGGATGATGCAAGAACCCAAGTTCATAAACATTTTCTTCTGAAACATATCTAACTAAGGACTTGTTCTGCCTGTTTTCCCAAAACACAGAGTGTCTCATCCTGTCCTTTGTCCTGAATTCCTTTCAGGGTGCCCTGTAGTCCGTGCTCACGACTTAATCTTTGTAGAACCAGATTGCGAACAACGCTCTTTGTTTTACAGTATTAACAGGTTATGAGTTTTAAATACATTGTCTGACAAGTTTTACAACCGTTTCCCTTCTCATTTCTTTTTATTTAAATCAATTATTTAAGCTTGTCCCCACCAATGAATTCTCTAACATTCAAGTGAATAGAGTGAATGATTGAATGGACTGCCAATAGGGTAAATGTGTCCACTGACCGAAGATAAAAGGTGACAGGCTCTAATTATATGTAAAAAAAAAAAAAAAATCCTCTGCCCACTGAGCCAGCAGCAGTCCCTTTGCTTGGTTTCACTTGCCAAGATTCTTCAGGATGCTCCACCTGCTGCTGCTGCTGCTAAGTCGCTTCAGTCGTGTCCGACTCTGTGCGACCCCATAGACGGCAGCCCACCAGGCTCCTCTGTCCCTGGGATTCTCCAGGCAAGAATACTGGAGGGGGTTGCCATTTCCTTCTCCAATGCATGAAAGTGAAAAGTGAATGTGAAGTTGCTCAGTCGTGCCCGACTCTTAGTGACCCCATGGACTGCAGCCCACCAGGCTCCTCCGTCCATGGATTTTCCAGGCAAGAGTACTGGAGTGGGGCGCCATTGCCTTCTCCAGGTGATGGCAAATGCTAAACCCTCTTTTTTTTTCTACATGGTTTTAATCCAAGCTTGGACTGGCCTTTGGGTAGATGAGGACATTTTGACCAATGAGCTCCTAAAAGGTTTAAGAATTTAAGGGCAGGCTTGAGAACACCCCACAATCTCCTGATTAAACCATAGAAGTAGTTGTCAGAGGTTAAGAGAAAACCTTTTTGAATATTAATACTTGCTAAAATTAGCTTTGATTGACATCTTCAAAGCCTTGAAATTGTAATATAATTTCATTATATTATAATGATTAATTCTGTTATATCTGAACCCCCTAAAAACTCCCAGAAGCAATCACAATGTAGATCATGCAGGGAAAGGATTAAATGTTTAAGCGAATCGATGGAACTTCCCTGGTGACCTAGTGCTTTAGGACTCTGCTTCCACAGCAAGGGGTGCAGGTCAGGGAACCTGACCTTCAGTCCCTGGTCAGGGAACTGACATCGCATATGCTGCACAGGACGGCCAAAATACAAATCTTTTTAAGAGGCGATTGTATAATGAAAAAAAATTGTCTTAATAGCTGAAGTTCTTAGTAGTCTTTTCCAGAAATGTCTTCTTAGAGTGAGATGTGTATTGAGAAGAATTGTAGAAGTTTACTCTTTGAAGGACTGCACTGATTGGTGAGCTGAAGAAATTTCTAGATCCTTCAAGGGCAGCCATTCTCCATAGCCTTCTTTGTTCTGCCAACTCCCCACTCTTCTCCTTCCTGTGTAATTTTGTGTGTATGTGAGAGAGAGAGAGAGCTTTCCCTTCTTGTCTGTGGAGATGCTCAGTACCCTGGCACTTCCGCTTCCCTCTTGAACGATATATCTCTCTAGCCTTCTCTCGCTTTTCTTTCCCAGGACACAGAGACTCTTAGAATTTTGCTTCTATCTGCTCTGACCCATTATGGTTTTACTGTGAATTTTAACGCTCAGAATAGCATTACTTTATACTATAGTTGCTGTTGGGAATGGGTGAAAATTGTCACACTGTTTCCCCCATGTGTAGACAACAATAATCTTTGTGCGTGGAACAGCTGGAAAGGTCAGCTCTGGGAACTTTGGATCTTAAGTTACAGCAGCACATCTCAATCTTTTCTGAAGTGCACTGTGAATAATTTTCAACCACTAATAATCTTAACCCTCAAGTATGTGATGGTTATTCTCAGAAAAAATCAGAGAAGATGGCAAGTTATCCCTAAAATCAGTCATCCTCACTCTTTGCATTCCTGTGCTTTCTGGCATAGAGGAGAAACCCACAAAGCTGCAGAAGTGAATCAGAAAGGAATATAACCCACATTCAACTTGGGTACCCATGAGTCTGTGTGTTCACAGGTGTTTTTATATTATTATTGTTTTTAAGGGTAGGAAGTGGGAATTGCATCATGGAACTATCTAGGGGGTAAAATCCAGATTTAACAATGAATCAAGCAACTCTGAGGTCCAGATATCTTCCCTCATGAATACTGAAGTTTTTCTGAGTAACAGAGAATGAAAAGAAATTTCTACCTTAGTGTGAAAGTGTTAGTCACTCAGTCGTGTCTGACTCTTTGTGACCCTATGGACTGTAGCCCGTCAGGCTCCTCTGTCCATGGAATCCTCCAGGCAAGAATACTGGAGTGGGTGGCCATTCCCTTCTCCAGGGGATCCTCCTGACCCAGGGACTGAACCTGGGTCTCCCATGTTGCAGGCAGATTCTTTAATGTCTGAGTCACCAGGGAAACCCACCTTAGTGTAGGTATGTGAAAATGTATGGACTGGCTTCCAGGCTCTACAGCACAGGCTCAATGGTTGTGATGCACAGGCTTCGTTGCTCCTGGGCTTGTGGCACGTGCCACAACTGTTGAGTCTGAGCTCCCTAGAGCCCATGCTCTGCAGCAAAAAATGCCATCTCAAAGAGAAGCCAGCACCCTGCACCTGTTCTCCACAACTAGAGAAAAGCCTGCAAGGCAACGAAGACCCGGCACAGACAAAACTAAATATAAGCTTTAAAAAATGTATAGCCTGAATATGATCCATAATTAATTGTACAAATTTAGCTTCATCATGGAGAAGGCAATGGCACCCCAGTCCAGTACTCTTGCCTGGAAAATCCCATGGATGGAGGAGCCCCGTAGGCTGCAGTCCATGGGGTTGCTAAGAGTCTGACATGACTGAGCAACTTTACTTTCACTTTTCACTGTCACGCATTGGAGAAGGAAATGGCAACCCACTCCAGTGTTCTTGCCTGGAGAATCCCAGGGACGGGGGAGCCTGGTGGGCTGCCGTCTATGGGGTCGCACAGAGTCGGACACGACTGAAGCGACTTAGCAGCAGCAGTAGCAGCAGCTTCATCACACACACCTTGGTCTTCAGAGACCTGCCCAGACATTTCGGCCCAGCACTTACTGTTTCTCTGCCTGTCTCTGTTTCTCTCCTTTGCTTTCCTGCTCTCCTTCCTTCCCTGCCTGCCTCCCTCACTTATGCCCTCACCAGACCCCATCTTTCCTCTTCTCTGAACAGAGAGTCTGTCTCCCTGCAGTCTGGCTCTCTGCCAGGAATAATGGAAATGGTGAAAAATTCTGTGGTTAGCGGTGAAGCCAACAGTGAGCGAGGCTCCTCCTTCTCTCTCGTCCCCCCCAGACACCCTCCTCATGCAGTACACCTTCAGGCCGGGGGCAAGGAGCATGGGACTGGTGGTCAGGAGAGACAGGGGAATCTTGTTGCCTCTTGGTGCCTGCTCTGTGCTCTGAGGCAGGAATTAAGGACATTTTCTGGAGGTGCTGGGAGCATGGGAGAGTGCCAAGTAAACACAGCTCTTCCTCAGAGAGGAAGAAAGGCCCCCCAAAACTACATGAGCTCCCCCCACCCCACCCCACCCCATGGACATCCAGCACACACACGGACTCAACCGAGTAAATACCAACATGCCTTCTGGGTCCATCTGGCTCCGTTAAAACTCCTCCCCTGTGTGTTTGGGTTAGTCCATGAGAGAATTTCCAGGACTCTTGAAATGCTTGTGGGTAACCTGGAATTTCCTGACAGACCTGGATGCTGAGATCACTAGCCAGCTTTAGGGATCCTTGCCTTCTGTGAGTGACAAAGACATTTGTGTAAAAGTGAGTTGCAGAAAATCTCTGCACATTTTTGAGCCTTCAGTTCTCAACTATAAAGGTTCTAGGCTGTGGCAGAGAAGGCCTAATTCTCAATAAAGCTAGAGATATATAGGCAGCTCTTACTTGTCTTTGGCTCACTCTCAAAGTCAGCTTTTCAGTATTTGCGGGTACAGGTCACGTGACTACAAGATCAATAATCGCTTTCTTAGTTCTCTTTGAAGTTGAAGCCTTATGGGGCTCATTGGAATTCTCAAGGTCTCATAGGCCAAGACACAAAACAGTGGTGGAACAGTTGATGTTCTGAGTAGAGACTTAGTTGACTTTCCTAGTTGATGCTGGACCTAAATTCCTCCGAGAGAAAGCTGAGAAATGGCCTTCTGTGCTCTCCTTTTGAGACGGATAGTAAAGGCCGCTCTTACTGAATCAGGTCACGTGACTACAAGATCAATAATCGCTTTCTTAGTTCTCTTTGAAGTTGAAGCCTTATGGGGCTCATTGGAATTCCCAAGGTCTCATAGGCCAAGACACAAAACAGTGGTGGAACAGTTGATGTTCTGAGTAGAGACTTAGTTGACTTTCCTAGTCGATGCTGGACCTAAATTCCTCCGAGAGAAAGCTCAGAAATGGCCTTCTGTGCTCTCCTTTTGAGACGGATAGTAAAGGCCGCTCTTACTGAAGCCACTATCAAGCGTGCACATGCAGCCATAGACACCTTTCGTGCAGGCCGCCACTTTCCCTGTCAGTGTTAGCACATTCCCTTCTCAGAGATCGCATCATTCTGTTGCTTTTGATCCACATAAAAAATTATTCACTCCACATGTGCCATATCCTTTATTAGGTAGTGGGGAAATAATCATGAGGGAGACAGTCCCAGGTCCCTGCCCCTTAAAAGTGTAAAATCCCCGTCAAGCAGGAAAGAAAGTCCCTCGGATGCCACACTGATGAGCACAGGCTCCAGAGCCCAGAAGATGCTGCTTGTCTTGTCTATCCCTCCCTCTGGATATTGTGGCTGCAGGATGCAAATAAAAAGTGTCACCTCCCAGATCAGTAAGCAAAGGATGCTACAGCCATCAAACCTCTACAGGCACCCCTACCCTTCTACGGTGAGCCCTGAGGGAATTCAGGATGGAGACACACAGGCATGCCAGCTGCCGAGCCCTCAGCCACTGCAGCTGGCCCCCAGGGACTCAGGATGGGAAAGGACAGGATACCGCCCCTAGACAGCTAAGGTGCATATCAAAGGAATAATTTCAGTAAGCCCAGACTCTTGCATCTGCTCATCCACAGAAAGGTGTTAAATCCATTAACCTGAGATATCTGGTTTTCCTTAATTAGTGGTAATTTTTGAGTTTCTGACTATCTAGTCTTTGTTGCAAAAACTCCTATATATCCTGGCTCCTCTCTTACCTCTTTGGAGCAGTCCCTCAGAACTAGCTGAGAGTCTGCATCCTGGGCTTAAGTCTTCAGTTTTGTTCGCCAAATAAAACATAATTCTCAGCTTTTAGGTTGTGCTTTTTTTTTCTCCCCTTCAGTCAACAAGGAGTAGCTGCAGCAGCCTTGACCTTGGTTCCAGTCCTTCCATTTTTGGCTTTTCTAAGAGAGATGTTTGGGCAGGACAAAGAAACTGTTTCCCAAACCAGAATGCAACTCTCTAGGCCACCCATTTTTGACCACCATTTGATGATGTTCTAATAGTTTCAACAAAACCTATGTGACTTAGATTCACTCCAAGAAGCAAAATGAACCTGTAAATGCTCTTCCTGTGCTCAAAAACAGTCCCAATTTTTTACTTTCCTTCTAAATGTTATCATTCAATCCACCAAGGATCCTATGCCAGGGAACTGGCTATATGGATAAGCAAATAAATAAAAACATGGAGCCTATAGGGAGAGGGACATGCGAGGCAGCACAGGTCAGACAAGAGGTCATTCTTTGGGGCTGAAATAACCAGGGACTGTTTCCGAAAGGGATGACATGGGATCTGAAGCATGAAAAAGAAATGAAATGTGGCTGAGGGAGGCATTTTTATTAGAGGAAAAATATGTGTACAGGTGTAGAGAAAGAAGTATTTGTGGCATGTATGATGGCAAGGAGGAGATGCCCACCTGGAGGTCCAGGTTTTGTTTGGATAGAAACCCAGCTACTCTGTCCAGGGATGTCACCCAGGGATCTCCATGGCTCAGAGAGAACTTCCTTTGAGGAGAAAGCAACTTACGTGGCCTTTTGCCCGTCACTGCCACTACCATAAAGCCATCAAGACAGAAATAAGGAGAAAACACCTCATTTCCTCATCCTTTGCTGAAAGCATCCATTTTCCAGGGGCAATTTTGTAAACAAAGAATTTTCCTGTGCTAAGGGATAGGTGAGTTTCTTTAATAAACAACAGGTTGAAGGAAATGATCACACACGAGTACTCAAATCCCCCAGTTTCCATGGCACCCTTCATGCATCAGAATGGAAAAGCAGAGTTCTCCTAATGGCCACAGCCACGTGACCAGTCTTCAAAGAGAAAGACCTTGGGCTGCCAAGAACTGAAGCCAAGAAAAGACCATAAAAGGTACGTTCTCTGTCGAGGTGATGCAGTAGGGCACAAAGCTGTTCTGTCTGAGATCTGTAAAGCTGCTTGTGCTGGAGCTGGATTGTGAGTTTAACTGGCAGCCAACTGTAAGCCAGCAGTGGGGAAAACCGATCCTCAATAGATACCCATGCCAACACGTGGGCACAGCATCACTGTGCACAAAGCTGGCCATCAAGAGCATCCTGGGTGACAGCAACTGCGTCAGAGAATCAATACTGGACTCAGATACCACCACAGCCCAAGACTTTTCCAAAGAAAGCTTTCAACATCCATCACCGTGAGCATCAGACGGGGCTCTGTTTGTGCTGCTGAGGTTTCCTCTTCCTGGCAGATGTGGGGAAGGATCCTCTGGTGAAATGTGCTTAATTCTCAGGTCCTGGAAACCTTAGGTTCCTTTTTCCTTCATATGGTGAGAGAGAAGAGCGAACCGAAGTGGTGAACTTGCTAGGGCGTTTCCAATCTAGCCCTAACCTACAGAAGTTACAGAACATGACTCTCACTGGAAAACAAGAGCTCCCTCTCCCCTTTCATCCCTTTCCAAACCCCATCTGTCTCATTACTTCCCAAGGCAAAGGTGCTCGAGTCACGCTTCCCAGGCCATGTTGTCAGCCTCCCGGCCTCCATACCCTTCTGCCTGCCATTCTCCTTGGCCTGGAGTTCTCTTTCCTGTCTCCCTGGTTATCCTAAATCAAATCCAGCTTTCAAGATTCATCTCAAATATCTCTTACTCAGAACAACTTCCTTGATCACCACCGTCTTGTTGAAAGTTTCCTGCCCTTTAGCCACTATGGCTTTGCTGAGTGACATTAACTAATGACAGTAGTGTTGTGTGTGACACGCTGCCTCATGTAATGATCGTCTGTGAGTTAACCCCCTAATTAACCCAAAAGCTTGGAGAGGGGGAAGGGATGGGTCATGTATGATTCATTTCTTATGCCCTGCTATCCAAATTTCTTTAATTTCTAGACACACATTGGTTCTCCAGATCAATGTAGACACATTTAGGAGGTAAGTTATTTGGAGTTTGAAGGATTCACTGAAGAATCAGCTAGAACCAAAATACTACTCCATCAGACATCAAGAAATCATGCCTAGGCTTCATGCTTGTAAAGTTCTTTTGATTTCTTACTAAACCCAAGACATACTGAATTTGTGATTCAGAGCTTGTGCACCGGACATCTGAGCCTAAAAGAGATGTTGCCAATAACTGATATAGTGATGGATACAAACTGGGAAAG
Source organism: Cephalophus harveyi (assembly GCA_006410635.1). Lineage (NCBI taxonomy): Eukaryota > Metazoa > Chordata > Mammalia > Artiodactyla > Bovidae > Cephalophus > Cephalophus harveyi. The sequence goes on along the minus strand of SJYT01035244.1, from coordinate 406,292 downwards.
AGAAGAAAGAAGCACATCCCCAGGGGGGTGAGACGGAGGTCAACATAGGCATCTATGAGAGTGACCAGCCTGGACATTAATTTGGGGTCTCTCTGGTTCAAGTCCACTGAGATATGGGGGGATACCTTTGGTCAAGATGAAGAACAGAGAAAACATCAGTCTGCTTCCATCTGCAATTCCTGTTGCCTCAGCTAATCTTCCTCTAGGTAGCTCTTGTTGTTCACATTTAAAGCCATCCACAGTGAACTTGACTATTTCCTTGTTTGGCGGCCCTTACCTTGTAACTAACTCAAAATTCCCTTTTTGTATTGAGATATAATTCACATGCTAATGAAACACACCTGTTTTAAATGTACAATTCAGGGGATTTTAGTATACTCACAAAGTTGTACAGCTATTACTGCTGATGACAGAATCATTTTCATCACCTTGCAAAGAAAAATCATACCCATTAGCAAACCATGTCCTATCCTCCTGTCCCCTCAGCTATGCAAAACCTCAAATCTACTACTTTATATCCCTATGGAGTTGCCTATTCTGGACATTTCACTGAAAAGCAATGACACAATTTACAACCATTTACGTTTGGCTCCTTTCACTTTGGATAATGTTTTGAAGGTTCATCCATATTGCAATGTGAATCAGTACCACATTCCTTTTAACAGCTGAATAATATTTTATTGTATGGATATACCACATTTTTTATCCATTCATAAGTTGATGGATATTTAGATTGTTTCCGCTTTTTGGCTATTATGAATAGTGCTGCTATAAAAGCCATACAAGTAATAGTTCTTCTGTGTATTCTTGCATCGCATGTCTATCAATTGTTTACCACAGTAGTCATATATTTACCACAGTATACAGTCCTTAGCATGCTGACGTCCTGCACTATTTCTTTTTCAGAAAATTATTGTTTGTTTATTTTTGGCCGCATTGCCCTGTGGGGGCCTTCTCTAGTTATAGACGAGGGGGCCTACTCCCTAGTTGCAGTGCATGGGCTTCTCAGGGCAGTGGCTTCTTGTGTTGTGGAGCACAAGCTCTAGGCGCAAGGGCTTCAGTAGTTGCAGCTCACAGGCTCAATAGTTCCAGTTCACAGGCTCTGTATCTGTGTATTAAAAAGGATGGCATGCCACTTTGGGAAGAGAAAAGAGCCATTTCCTAATTGGATCTGTATTAATTTTTATCAGCACATAACAAATTATCACAAATGTAGAGGCGTAAAGCAACACGCATTTATTATGTCAGAGTTTCCAAGGATCAGGAGTCTGGGCAGGCTAAGCTGGGTCCTTTGCCCAGAATCACACAAGCCTGCAATCAGAAGTGTTATGTTCTCATCAGGGGCTCAGCTAGAGAAGATCCACTTCTACACTCCCTCAGCCTGGCATGAGGTTAGCAGAACAGACTTCCTTGCAAAAGGACAGAAATAGCAAGGACCTAACAGAAGCAGAAGAGATCAAAAAGACATGACAAGACTATACAGAGGAACTATACAGGAAAGGTCTTAATGACCTGGATAACCATGATGCTGTGGTCACTCACCTAAAGCTAGATGCCCTGGAGACTGAAGATAACTGGGCCTTAGGAAGCATCACTATGAACAAAGCCAGTGGAGGCGATAGAATTCCAGCTGAGCTATCTCAAATCCTAAAAGATGATGCTGTTAAAGTGCTGTACTCAACATGTCAGGAAATTTGGAAAACTCAGCAGTGGCCATTGGACAGGAAAAGGTCAGTTTTCACTCCAACCCAAAAGAAGGGCAATGTCAAAGAATGTTCAAGCTAAGGTGGCAATTGCACTCATTTCACATTCTAGTAGGTTATGCTGAAAATCCTTCAAGATATGCTTCAGCAGTACATGAACCGAGGACTTCCACGTGTACAAACTGGGTTAAGAAAAGGCATAGGACCTGAGATAAAATTGCCAACAGTTGTTGGATCACAGAGAAAGCAAGGAAATTTTAGAAAAACATCTACTTCTGCTTCATTGACTATACTAAAGCTTTTGACTGTGTGGATCACAATAAACTGTGGAAAATTCTTATAGAGATGGGACACGAGACCACCTCTACCTGTCTCCTGAGAAATCTGTATGAAGGTCAAGAAGCAACAGTTAGAACCAGACATGGAACAACTGACTGGTTAAAAATTGGGAAAGGGGTACAACAAGGCCGTATATTGTCACCTTGTTTATTTAACTTCTATGCAGACTACATCATGTGAAATGCTAGGCTGGATGAATCCCAAATGTACAAACTGGGTTAAGAAAAGGCATAGGACCTGAGATAAAATTGCCAACAGTTGTTGGATCACAGAGAAAGCAAGGAAATTTTAGAAAAACATCTACTTCTGCTTCATTGACTATACTAAAGCTTTTGACTGTGTGGATCACAATAAACTGTGGAAAATTCTTATAGAGATGGGACACGAGACCACCTCTACCTGTCTCCTGAGAAATCTGTATGAAGGTCAAGAAGCAACAGTTAGAACCAGACATGGAACAACTGACTGGTTAAAAATTGGGAAAGGGGTACAACAAGGCCGTATATTGTCACCTTGTTTATTTAACTTCTATGCAGACTACATCATGTGAAATGCTAGGCTGGATGAATCCCAAACTGGAATCAAGATTGCCAGGAGAAATATCAATAACCTCAGATATGCAGATGATACCACTCTAATGGCAGAAAGTGAAGAGGAATTAAAGAGCCTCCTGATGAAGGTGACAAAGGAGAGTGAAAAAGCTGGCTTAAAACTCAACACTATAAAGAAACTAAGATCTTAGCATTCAGTCCTATCACTCCATGGCAAAGAGAAGGAGAAAAAGTGGAAGCAGTGGCAGATTTTCTTTTTTTGGTCTCCCAAATCATTGTGAATGGTGACTGCAGCTATGAAATTAAAAGATGCTTGCTGCTCAGAAGACAAGCCATGGCCAACCTAGACAGCATATTAAAAAGCAGAGATGTCACTTTGCTGACAAAGGTCTGTCTAGTCAAAGGTATGGTTTTTCCAATAGGCATGTACATATGCGAGAGTTGGACCATAAAAAAGGCTGAGCACCGAAGAATGGACACTTTCAAACTATGGTGCTGGAGAAGACTCTTGAGGGTCCCTTGGACTGCAAGGAGATCCAACCAGTTCATCCTAAAGGAAATCAGTCCTGAATATTCATTGGAAGGACTGATGCTGAAGCTGAACCTCCAATACTTTGGCCACCTGATGCGGAGAGCTGACTCATTGGAAAAGACCCTGATGCTGTGAAAGACTGAAGGCAAAGGGAGAAGGGGGTGGCAGAGGATGAGGTGGTTAGATAGTATCACTGACTCAAATTTTTGATGAATTTGAGAAAACTCCAGGAGATGTGAAGGACAGGGGAGCCTGGTATACTGCAGTTCATGGGGATGCAAAGAGTCTGACATGACTTAGCAACTGAACAACAACAAATGGGACTCAGAGCCTCTCACTTCCTCAAGGTCAGTAGAAGAGAGACTCTCTCACCTGATTAAGTCAGGCCCACCTCATGCTCTCCTTTTTGATTAATGCAAGTCAGTTGATTTGGGACTTTACTTACAGAGCAAAACTCCTTCACCTCTGTCATACTCTGTAGGCTACAAGCAAGTTTCAGGTCCCATCCACACTCAAGTGGAGGGAGTCATACAAGGGTATGAGCTATTGGAAGCTTCCTTAGATGTGTCTGCTACACGATACTAGCTGAAAAAGGGTTTTCTACTAAGAAAAAGAAACACCATGAATTTTAAAAAATATAAAGCCATTAAATCACGTTCCTGGCTACAGAAGCTCCAAAGTTGTTCCTGCTCAAGCCTTTTCCACCCAGTGACATAAAGGCTACAAAACAAATGTGGGAAAGATTGAAGGCAGGAGGCGAAGGGGATGACACAGGATGAGATAGTTGGATGGCATCACCAGCTTGATGGATGTGAGTTTGAGCAAACTCCGGGAGTTTGTGATGGACAGGGAAGCTTGGTGTGCTACAGTCCATGGGGTTGCAAAGAGTCGGACACGACTGAGCAACTGTACTGAACTGAGCACTCACAGAACCAAAGAGAAGAAAGTAGTTTAAAACACTAAGAAAGCCTCTCATATGTCCATTTTGTAAGCCACCTTTGGTTACAGGAGAGTACCACTCACTCAACTGCACTAAAGAAGCTAATGTTCTGTACATACCAGTACACAATGCATCAAACCACTCTCCTAACACACTGAGTCAGTTATGTGTCAGGCACTGTGCTCGGCACCAGGGACCCAGTGGGGGAAAAGTGCCACAGTTCCTCTTCCAGGGACATAACATTCCAGTGCAGGGAGGGCACAGTACAGAAACAGATACAAATAAAATATCAAGATAACTTTAGGTGTTACACTGAGTTAAGACAAAATGGTGGCTGAGACTGGCACCCACAGATACCACTTCTCTGGATTGAAAAACGAAAGCTTGTAAATCTGTTAAGGGCCATAATGAGTGCTTTTAATCTTGAGAGAAGAAAACCAACAAGTAAACTAATTGAGGAAAAACATGACGGACAGAGCAGTCTCCCGCTGAAGGCTGAAGTCAATCAGGCCCTTGTGCATCTTCATGCCTCTCCCAGTCCCAGCTTTTTCCTTTTCCGAATGCTTCCATCCATGGTCACCTTTCTCCTGACCCCACCTCAGTCCAAACAACTGCCAGCTCCCAGAATGAGCACAGTGAACCTTTGGGCTCCCACGTTCTGCCCAGCCAGACGCCATTCATTCCAGAAGCCCAGGGAGCTGAGTTCTACCCATTCCTCTTAGACTGGTCCTGGGGTGTGAACATTGCATAGGTTATTTCATGGATATTGGACTGTCTGGTACAACCCTTCTGGGTGTCTCTCACTTCTTTCCTTGAGGAGTGGGGGTCCAAAACTTTCTACCAAACAGGCCATGCCAATTGGGACTCCAGAAGCAAAATTGGACTTTCAGCTGAGATGCAGTTAGCTGCAATGTCTTAACCCTGGAACTTTAAAATTAGACATATGCAGTTAAGCACCCCAGAGCCAATTTCTGGGTATCCAGCCAGTCACTAGAAAACACAGAACTGTGTTTTAGGTCTTGCTTCCCTATTTGAAGCAGTTCTCTTTATGTCTTACTTCATTCCCACAAGAATTGCAGTGTCTGCCTTATTCAGACCCTGCTGTCTTTTCTGACCCCTTGGAATTGGCAACAGGTTTTGGTTCCTAGAAATCTCTTTCTCCTCCAGACTCACCGCAACCCAGTCCAGTCCTGAGAGTCCACCCTAGCTTGGGCCAGCCTGGCTGCTGGCCAAGAGGGTGGGATGAAAGCTAGAAAGCTGAGTCAGGTCACTCCAGGTCACCCCAGATCACCTCCTCTGACACACCAAAGGTTCAAATTTACAAGTGAGTCTTAAAAGTTGGGCCCCCAGAAACAGCATTTCTACTCCATTCAAGCTCATTTGTCAGTAGGTAATTAGATCTAAGCTCAGGTCAGGTCATCCATGGGGATGTCAAAGAGCTTTGGTAAGTTTCAGCTACACATGGCAACTCTGCCTCCCTCACCTCTCTGCATTACCACATCCCAGACCAACAGGCCCCGCCCCAGACCTGTCCAGGGAGAGCACGAAGTCCTGCATCGTTAACAAGCTGCTCAGGTGCTTCTGACCTGCCGCCCAGAATTACTGTCATTAAAGAAAGATGGCAAGATATCTGAAAACATCCCCGGCCCCTCTCCCCCCAATCTTAAGTGAATTTCTATGGCAACAAGAAGCATATTCCCCAATAATCAAGACTTAACTATGCCATTTCAGGCTTCTAGTTTTGGAATAATTCTCCTAGATAATCCACACAGAGGATAAAAGATGTTCCCAGGAATCTGCTCCACTCTTCTCGTACTTTCTTTGGTGATTTTGGTCAGTAGTCACAAGACCTTGATTTCTGGCCTAGCTTTTCAGACTGAAGGACACCTCAAAGCAAGATGATGAACTTTCAGGGCAAGTAGGCCCCTGAGTGCACTATAATAGGAAAGGAGTGGAGGGCTCTGGTTTTCTTCAGAATTCCTCCTGCTGAAGGCCTCATCAATACAGAGCACTTCAGTGAGGGCTCAGGCAGGACTTTCCAAAGCAAAGCAATTTCCAAAGTTATAAACATGCTGGCTGTTTTGGAAAATGTGAGAATCCTTGGTCACCATCAGTTTGTAATTGTTGAATTTTACAAGTGAGGTTAAAAGGAAGAATTTTGGTAACAGATTCCTCAAATCAAAATAACAAGGACAAAATTATCCCCAATTTGTTATTCTTGATGACATAAGCAGAACATGCTGTTTGACAGAAACTCTTTCTCAGTCTCTATTTTCTTCTAAAGGATAGTCTGAATGGATTTTTTTTTTTTTTTTTTTTTTAATGTGCTATGCTGTGTTCTGTTTCTTCAGTCGTGTTGTGACCCTATAGCCTGCCAGGCTTCCCTGTCTATGGAATTCTCTGGGCCAGAATACTGGAGTGGGGAGCCATTCCCTTCTCCAAGGGATCTTCCCGACTGACCCGGGGATGAAATCTGCATCTCCTGTTATCTCCTGCATTGCAGACAGATTCTTTACCTGCTGAGCCATTGGGGAAAACCTATTTTTTTGATGGATTAAATGTATGTTGTTAAAATAAAGCAAAGTAAAAGAAAGCATGTATAAAAATAAAACTGAAAAAAAAAAAAAAAATGGAGGAGCCCTCAAATGAGGTCACCATCCACCTATGTGTAGACCTCCTAAAAGGACCACCACCATCTTCCAAGTCCACTTCCTCCCTGCCCGCCCACTACACCGTGGTCTCTGCAACTGTCAGAAGCAACCATTTTACAGCCAATTTTTCTATCCTTAAAGTGCTTCAAAATTTCCTGCCTAGTGAATATCTGGTTTGTGGATTATTTGGCCCCAGACATATCCATTTGCATTTTTCCATGATGATTCGCATTTTTTGTCCCTGCCTTTCCCATTTTCCTAATTCCTTTAGGTTATTCCTCTGCTTGTGCTTGGTGTTTGTCATATTTCTCCACTCAGAATCATCTGTGAATTTCATTTTCAAGCCCTGGTTACTCCCTGAGGCTGTTAGTAAAGACAGGTCTGAGTGAGATGGGAGGGAAGGCCACTTCTCCTATGTACCCCCAGAGCCCACCCTCTGGACCCAGCCCAGCGTCCTGAGGGCTGGTTCCTTCCACCCAGCACATTTTTCCATCCGTGTGACAGGATGGCAGCCAACGTGATCTGCCTTCATTTATGCCACGTCTCAGGGCCCTTTATTAACTGTCACACTTCAGAATTCGCAAATAGAACAGCTGTTACTGTCAGTTTTTATGCTGGGGTCACACCCCCCAAAAAAGGGTTTGCCTTCACCTCAAGAGCCACGTGGGAGATTGTTGTCAGTTTAATATGTTCAATATGGAAACACAATCCTCTCTCTCCAGCCCTGTGGGGAATCACATTCCATTCTATATCTCCAAATTGTTCCGAGGGTACCCTTCACTCTTCTTTTACTGTTGTACAGAATAAGCAATCTCCCTTCAGGAGAGTCAGCGGGGAACCAATGCCTTTCAGTCCTTCTAAAATTACTTCGAAATTGGTCTGTAGTCTTTTCCTCCACCACTGAGCCCCTGAGTTCTCACTTCATGCAGAGTCCTGCTGATCAAGACATGATTTTGCCAACTGGCAAAGCCTAGTTCCGTGTAGGTCTTGGAAAGCAGGGAAAGATTTGAAATCAGAATGCTCAAGAAAAAGTGGCAAATCAGATTTTAAAATGAGATTTGTGGGTAGAAGGAGCCCTGGAGAGAGTTCTCTGCCTGAACTGGCTTCTGACATCATCCACCTCTGTGGGTCTGGCAACTGCTCCACCTGCTTGACCTAATTTTCTCAGTCTTATGGTAAGAGATGAGAACTTGAGAGTCTAAGGCCATGTCCAGATACAGATCTACGAGTCTATCTGAAGAACTGCACAGAGTCCAGAAAAGAAAGTGTCCTTCCCAATGGATGTTCTTACTGCAGAGGCAATGACTGTGGGACTGAGAGCTGGGGTCCTTAAGAACTGCAGAGCTCATTTTAAAATGGCCATCTGAATCACATTTACTGAGAGACTTCTTTTTATAGCATCACCAAGGAGATAGGCTCAAAGCCAGGACTGGCTAAAACTGTGAAGCATAGGGTTTGTCTCTATTTCTTTGCATGACAGCTTTTTAAAGGATTTGCTCACATTGCTCTCATGCTCTTTCTCCTTGGGTGGTTGGGGTAAGGTTGCAGGGGTGGGCTTCTATCCTATGATCTAGTATGAAGCACTTCATTCAGGTGCTTACAAGTGACACAAAATGTCACCTCCCTAGAGTACTTTCATTCAATGAAATACTCAGATCAGGTAGCTTCAGGTACCATTTTATCTATTCATTCTTGAATATTAAATACCAGGCACAGTGATAAACACCAGCTATACAAAGATGAATAAAATAAAGTGCCTACCTTCAAAGAGTTCACTCTTTCGCAGGGAAATCAAATGAAGAAATCAAGAGAAATCAGGTTCTCTTGTGGCCCAGGCGATAAAGAATGCCGCAATGCAGGAGATCCTGGGTTCGATCTCTGGGTTGGGCAGATCCCCTGGAGAAGGGAATGGCAATCCACTCCCATATTCTTGCCTGGACAATTCCATGGACAGAGGAGCCTGGCGGGTTATAGTCCATGGGGTCACAAAGAGTTGGATACAACTGAGTGACTTTCACTTTCAAGTAAGTGAACAGAAAACTGTAACAAGAGTGACTTGTAAGATTTGTTGATGGGATGATCACATAGCTTGCAGTACAAGCCAGGACATTTTTTAAAGAGCCATGGTGTTAACTAATATATCTAAAGAAATGCACACACCAGGTCCATCATGGGTGAATTAGCCTATGTGGTCAACCCCGCTAATGAGAGTGTTGCTATTAAGCCCCCTTTTGTCACCACTGAGACAGGGCCACAAGTGACTCAGGTAAGATCCCCCTGCCCCCACTGACCAGAGAATTAGGTGACCCTGACACAAAATCAGAAGCAATTTGCAACTGACCGGCGAGGATTTTCTGTAAACAATGCTCCTTTCCTTCCTCCCCTCCTCCCTCCCTCTCTTCCCTCCCAGGGGCTCCCCAGGAGAAGCAGTTATTAAGAGGATCATCACACAAAGAGCATTAGTGTTCTAGGTGTCTATTCTATGAGAGAATAACTTGCTGGGTCCCTTGTAAGTCTCTTTCCTCAGAATCCATTGGCCTGATCTCTCTTTGTGTAATTTTAATTTCAGTTCAGTTCAGTTGCTCAGTCGTGTCCGACTCTTTGTGACCCCATGAATCACAGCATGCCAGGCCTCCCTGTCCATCACCATCTCCCAGAGTTCACTCAGACTCATGTTCATCGAGTCCGTGATGCCATCCAGCCATCTCATCCTCTGTCGTTCCCTTTTCTTTCTGCTCCCAATCCCTCTCAGCATCAGAGCCTTTTCCAATGGGTCAACTCTTTGTATGAGGTAGCCAAAGTACTGGAGTTTCAGCTTTAGCATCATTCCTTCCAAAGAAGTCTCAGAGTTGATCTCCTTCAGAATGGACTGGTTGGATCTCCTTGCAGTCCAAGGGACTCTCAAGAGTCTTCTCCAACACCACAGTTCAAAAGCATCAATTCTTCAGCGCTCAGCTTTCTTCATAGTCCAACTCTCACACCCATACATGACTACTGGAAAAACCATAGCCTTGACTAGATGGACCTTTTTGGCAAAGTAATGTCTCTGCTTTTGAATATGCTGTCTAGGTTGGTCATAACTTTCCTTCCAAGGAGTAAGTGTCTTTTAATTTCATGGCTGCAGTCACCATCTGCAGTGATTTTGGAATTTACTTCACTGTAAAGTCCTTAAACTGCCACTCATGGACTCACTCCTCCCAAACTAGATTGCAAGTGAAATTGTTTTGTAATAAACTTCTTCTTTCATCTAGGTCTTCTGCATCATTTTGACTTTAATACTATATGCCCTCATGATTGTATATGATTGTATGAGTTTTACTGTAGAAAATTATTTTTCTGCACCATTAACCCAAGTCCAGGTCTGCCCGTCCCCCATCTCCTCTGCTTTTTTTTTTTTTTTT
>SJYT01035244.1:380777-396074 GCA_006410635.1 Cephalophus harveyi | reverse complement strand
CCACTTCCAGGCCTGCCCGTCCCCCTTCTCTTCTGCTTTTTTTTTTTTTTTTGGCCAGGTAGTTATGTTCAGGAATTTTTTTAAAGGTTGGATTTAAGCTTATTTGTAATCAAGATGCTCTTTTTCCTACACCTCATTGCTCAAGATCCTAGATCTCTGGAAAGAGTTTACTCCTTAGCTCTATGATTCAATATACATTATAGAAATAATCACACCATGGGGTATCAAAGAGTTGGACATTACTTAGCAACTAAACACCACCACCACCACTCCCTGAAAACTTCTCTCTAGAATAACTGAAGCCTTGTGGCCTGGGAGGGCCCAAGGCAGCCAGTTGTCTACCAGGCTAAGCCCTCCACACAACAGTCACTTTCATCTTCCATCCAGAGGTATACTTAGAACTTGGGGAGAAAACAGATTGCTGTTGCTTGTGATCTACATTCATCCATAGCTACATCAGTCAGAAAAATATCTCCTCTGTGATAACGGATATCATAGTGGGAGTCTCATCTGTCCTGATAGTAATTATCTCAAATGACTAATGTAAGAACCAAGTCAACAACTGCTTAGTTGATAAATAGCTCCACAACTTAAAAAGTCAAATATATGCCTACAGCAGAACTCATTCTCTATCTTGAACAACTGTTGAGAAAGGAACAGGACAATAAAAGGCTTAGAATTTTTTAAGACTCTAAGTCAAGAAACTACAGTAAATCACACACTTAAGGATGGAGCAATAGAAGAGGGTCCACTGGAACCAAGAAAATGATAAGTATCTCCTGCTCACCCTGTTTCCTCAACATTGTATCAATATGAGATGTCCCAACCAGCATAAAAGACAAATTTAAAAATGAGAAGTACAAGATATGGGAAGGAAAAAAACTTTCATTATTGACAGACGATATTATTTTCTAAGTAGAAGAGTCAAATGATTTTATAGACAAAAACATTGGCATAGATAGAGAACAACAAACTTGCAAGTTAAAAACTAATATGCAAACAAAATCAGTTATATCCTCTACTCTAACAGCAGCAAAATGGACATTTTAATTTTAGAGAAAAAAATAGTAAGTGTAGTTTTAGTAAAAGATCCCATGTATAATAGTAACAAAAATTATAAGGTAAAGAGAATATATTAACATAAGATGGATAAAACTTTACGGAAAGCTTATAATATTTTAAAAACAAGAAAAAAAGTTCTAAATAGAGAGAGATGCTAGTCATAGTAGGGAAGCTTTTATATCTTTAGGATAATAATTTTGCTCAGGTCTATCTACAAATTCAATGCAATTCCAAACACTATTTGTGGAAATTGACAAGCTGATTGCATAATAAAACTCTTGATGAATAGCGAGAACAATTTTGAAGAAAAAGAATAAAAACAATTCTTACTGTAAAACTACAGTAATTAAAACAGGGTTAGCTCAGCACAGCAATGGAATAAACCGACATCTGTATAGAAACTTTGTGAAAGTCAGAGGTGGCAATACCAGTCAATGGAGAAAGAATAAACTACTTAACAAATAATGCTAGGATAATTAATTATTTCCATAGAATAAAATAATTAAAATTAGCTTCCTAGGCAAAAATAAATCCCATATGGATTAAAATTTTAGGTGTTGAAACAAAATAATGTAAAACTTTTAGAAGTATATAAAAAATATATCTTTGTAACATTGGAGAAAGGAAGAATTTCTTACACAAGGCACAAGTACCACCCATTGAAGGAAAAATGGATAAATTTAGCTACAATAAAGTTAAAAACTTTAGGGTGAAAAAAACAAACAACATTTATTTAAAAGACAAGCCACAAATTAGGAGAAGATATTTCCTACTCTTAAAACCAAAAAGGAACTACTATTCAGAATACAATTAATGATATATATATTATATAAAATTGATATATAAATACTGATGTTTCAAGTCAATAATAACAAAGAAAAAATATAAGCAAAGGATATGAACAGAAAATTTACAAAGAAGAAATCCGAATAGCCAATAAATATATGAAAACATAAATAAAATATTATTTCATACTCATCAGATTGGAAAAAATGTAAGTCTTACAACACATGTTGGCAAGGATGTGGGGAAACAAGATGTCATATAGCCCTGGTGAGAGTATAAATATCTACAAGCACTTTGGAGAGCAATTTTGCATTATCTAGAAAAACTGAAAATTAACACTCTGCCACCAAGTAATTTTGCTTCTAAGTAATTACCTTGTGTAAACTCTTACACATGTGCTCAAGGAGACATCTACATAGTGTGTTGTTGCGATGTTATTTTTAATAGCAAAGTATTGGAAACTATTTAAAATACCATCAACAGTGAATGGCTAAACAAACTGTGGTATATTTATATAATGGAATACTAAGCCACTGTTAAAATGAGTGAAGAAAAATTCCATAGGCAGTAACTAAACCTGGAAAATATAAATTTCAGCAAAAATAAGGAAATTTACAGTATACTACTTGTATATATTAAAATAATCCAAAACAATATTATATATTGAAAATATATACTAGTTTAAAGACTAGTTATTTCTGGGGAGGTAAGAAATGTTAGTTTATTAACTATCAAGTTTCATTGCATTTAAATAAAAAATCTGAATCAAATATAGCAAGGTATTAAAATCTGTTAAATCTGGATAGTAGATACATACATATTTGTAATTTTTTTGTGTGTAAGGAATATTTTTGTAACTTAAGCAAAAATATTAAACATAAATATTAAATAAAGGAACAGATCAATATGTGAATAAATTAATGATGAATGAGCTCCCCAGATATTGTGGCATATTATACAAAGTGAGTGAGTGACTGAAAGTCACTCAGTCATATCTGAGTCTTTGCAAACCCCGTGGACTCTAGCCCACCAGGCTCCTTTGTCCATGGAATTTTCCAGGCAAGAATACTAAGGTGGGTAGTGTTTCCCTTCCCCAGAGGATCTTCCTGACCCTGGGATCGAACCCAGGTCTCCCACATTGCAGGCAGATTCTTTACCGTCTGAGCAACCATGGAAGAATTACACAAAGAGTGGTAAAATATTACAGCTGCAAGCACCATTAGCAAGTATTTAATCTGACTCCACATTTGGCATGTGTGGAAATTGACACCTAGAGAAATTAAGTGACCTTGAAGCCACTGTAGCAGCCAGATTTGGAACTCAGGCTTTCCAACTTGAAGTCTATGATTCCTTTCCATCATGCCTTGGGTACCTATCACTGCCACCTTCATGAGAAGATGCAAAGAATTACAAGTTTCAGAAATGGTATAGAGAAGCCCTACTGTTCCCAATAAACCAAGAGTCATTCCCCAAAGGTCTTCCAATGTAAAGAGTAACATTTATAAATATTCTGAGAGAACTGCATAGCTTGTTTACCTTATGGCTTCATCTCAAACCCTAGGATAATCTCTTCTAATTGTCCATTATGGGCAAACATAGAAACATAAATATCTCAAAGAAGAGCTGACTGGGACTATAAGAATCCTGCTGACAACCGGGTTGACAGAATAGCACACTACTTATCTTACTCATCTTTCTGAAGGAGAGGTCTCCTCTGGACTCCATCATGTCAATAACACTTAATAATATCCCTTCTCAAATCACCATGCATTCCGGTTTGCTGAGCAACATTCAGACGCCCTGATGCAGGGAATTCACTGGCAGAGTCTGATGAGAATGAACTTCCTCTTTTATTCTTGTCATCCTCTAGTTTATGAATGAAGCCATGGATAACCATGGATAAAGTCTACATTATCTGAAATGAAGACTGGGTTTCAAAGTCCTTTCCAGTGCCCAGTGCTTTACTATAATTAATAAAAGTAGCTAATTTTATTGAAAGCTCACTAAGGGCTAGACATTGTTTTATGCACTTTTTGATTGTTAGCTCATTTAATCATCACAAAAACCTTGGGAGGTGGATATAATTACCATAATTTTAAAATCATCTATATCCACAATAAATTAAGAGATAAACAAAAGAAGATGCAAAATATATCAAAACAGTAAATGTTGGAAGAGGAAGCAAAATAGGATTGTTAAAACGTGTTTGAACTTAAGAGATCAGTAACTTAAAATAATCATGTATAATATATGAATCACTATATATAAACTCCATTGTAAACTCAAGCCAAAAATCTATTATTGATACATACACAACAAGAAAGGAATCCAAATACAATGCTAAGGATAGTTATCAAATAACAAAGGAGGAAAGCAAATGAAAAAGAATAAAAAAGAACTACAAAACAATACCAAAACAACAGCATGGCAATAAGAACAAATCGATCAATCATTAAACAAAAAATCGATTAAATGCTCCAACTGAAAGACAAAGAGTGGCTGATGGATACAAAAACCAGACTCACATATATGCTTCCTACAAGAGACATACAACTAAAAATATGGTGACACAAAAAAGTATTCTATGCAAATTTAAATAAAAAGAAAGCTGAGGTAGCAATACTTCCATCAGACAAAATATACTTTAAACAAAGACACTAACCAGAAACAGAGAAGAACACTACATAATAATCAGGGACCAATTCAACAAGACATAACAATTGTAAATATATATGCACCCAACATAGGAGCACCTAAATATATCAAGCAAAATTAACAGACATAAGGGAGAAACTGACAGTAACACAATAATGGTACAGTTCACTTATATCAATTAAAAATCATCCAGATGGAATCTAAGGAAACATTGGCCTTAAATGACATATTAAACCAGATGAACTTAAGAGACCTATATAGAACAATTCAATCCCAAAGCAAGTAGAATACACATTCTTTTCAAGTGCATATGGGATGTTCTCCAAGATAAATCATGCTAGGCCACAAAAAAAATGTTTCAGTAAATTTGAGACAACTGAAATCATATTGAGCATCCTTTCCGACAACAAAACTATGAAACTAGAAGTAAACTACAAAAAAAAAAAAAAAAACCTGCAAAAACCCACAAAAACATGAAGACTAAACAGTATATTCCTAACAACCATGGATCACTGAAGAAACCAAAGGAGAAATAAAAAATACCTGGAGACAAATGAAAATGAAAACACAACCATCCAAAATCTATGGGGTGAGCAAAAACAAGCCTAGGAGGGAAGTTTACAGTGATATAAGCCTCAGAAAATAAGAAAAATCTCAAATAACCTAACCTTGTACCTAAAGGAAATAATAAAAGAAAAACAAACAAAATCCAAAGTTAGTAGAAGGAAAGAAATCATAAAGATCTGAGCAGAAACAAATGAAACAGAGATTAAAAACAATAGAAAAGATCAATGAAACTAAAAGCTGGTTCTTTGAAAAGATAAACAAAATTGATAAACTGTCAGCCAGGCACATAGAGAAAAAGAGAGAGGGTCCTAACCAATGAAATCAGAAATGAAAAGATAAGTTATAACCAATAGTACAGAAATATAAACTATCAAAAGAGATTACTATAAGCAATTCAGTTCAGTTCAGCTCAGTGGCTCAGTAGTGTCCAACTCTTTGTGACCCCATGAATCGCAGCACGCCAGGCCTCCCTGTCCATCACCATCTCCCAGAGTTCACTCAGATTCATATCCATCGAGAGTGATGCCATCCAGCCATCTCATCCTCAGACGTCCCCTTCTCCTCCTGCCCCCAATCCCTCCCAGCATCAGAGTCTTTTCCAATGAGTCAACTCTTCGCATGAGGTGGCCAAAGTACTGGAGTTTCAGCTTTAGCATCATTCCTTCCAAAGATCACCCAGGACTGATATCCTTCAGAATGGACTGGTTGGATCTCCTTGAAGTCCAAGGGACTCTCAAGAGTTAAGCAATTACATGTCCATAAAATAGAAAATCTAGCAGAAATGAACAAATTCTTAGAAAGGTACAATGATCCAAGCCTGAACCAGGAAGAAATAGATGATATGAACAGACCATTCACCCAGGACTGATATCCTTCAGAATGGACTGGTTGGATCTCCTTGAAGTCCAAGGGACTCTCAAGAGTTAAGCAATTACATGTCCATAAAATAGAAAATCTAGCAGAAATGAACAAATTCTTAGAAAGGTACAATGATCCAAGCCTGAACCAGGAAGAAATAGATGATATGAACAGACCAATAACTAGTATGATATGAACAGACCAATAACTAGTAATGAAACTGAATTAGTAATTAAAAAAAAATAACTCCAACAAACAAAAGTCCAGAACCAGATGGCTTCTCGAGTGAATCCCACCAAACACTTAAAGAAGAATTAACACCTACCCTCCTCACACTAGTTTAAAAAAACTGAAGAGGAAAGAATGCTTTTGAACTTCTATGAGGCCAGTGTCAACCTAACACCCAAACTGGACAAAGACATCACCAAAAAGTAAATCACTGGTCAATATCACTGATGAACGTAGATGCAAAATCCCTCAAACTGGTGCAGCTACTATAAAAAGCAATATGGAGATTCCTCAAAAAATTAAAAATAGAACTACCATGCCGCTGCTGCTAAGTCGCTTCAGTCGTGTCTGACTCTGTGCGATCCCAGAGATGGCAGCCCACCAAGCTCCCCCGTCCTTGGGATTCTCCAGGCAAGAACACTGGAGTGGGTTGCCAGTTCCTTCTCCAATGCATGAAAGTGGAAAGTGAAAAGTGAAAGTGAAGTCACTGAGTTGTGTCTGACTCCTAGCGACCCCATGGATTGCAGCCTACCAGGCTCCTCCATCCATGAGATTTTCCAGGCAAGAGTACTGGAGTCGGTTGCCATTGCCTTCTCCAGAACTACCATACTATTCAGCAATTCAAATTCTGGGTATGTTTCCAAAGAAAATAAAAACACTAACTAGGACATATATATGCATCCCTGTGTTTACTTTAGCATTATTTACAATAGCCAAGATATGAAGCAATCTAAGTGCCCATCATCAATGGATAAAGGAAATGCAGTGTTCTAAGTAAAATGGAACAGTTTTGTTGTTCAATTGCTCAGTTGTGTCTGGCTCTTTGCAACCCCATGGACTGCAGTATGCCAGGCTTCCTTGTCCTTCACCATCTCCCAGAGTTTGCTCAAACTCATGTCCACTGAGTCAGTGATGCCATCCAACCATCTCGGCCTCTGTCAATGGAATATTACTCAGCAAAAAAGAGAGTGAAATCTTGCATTTGCAAAAACAGGGATGGATCTAGAGGGTATTAGATCAGAGAGAAAAAGAGAAATATCATATGATTTCACTTATATATGGAAACTAAAAAAACAAATGGACAAAAAAAACAAAACGGGAACAGAGTTACAGAGAACAACAGGTGGTTGCCAGAAGGGAGGTTGGTGGAGGGAGGGAAGAAATAAGTGATAGAGAGGCACAAGTTTCTAGTTATAAAATAACGAATCTTAAGCCTTAATGGAACAGTTTTGTTGTTCAATTGCTCAGTTGTGTCTGGCTCTTTGCAACCCCATGGACTGCAGTATGCCAGGCTTCCTTGTCCTTCACCATCTCCCAGAGTTTGCTCAAACTCATGTCCACTGAGTCAGTGATGCCATCCAACCATCTCGGCCTCTGTCAATGGAATATTACTCAGCAAAAAAGAGAGTGAAATCTTGCATTTGCAAAAACAGGGATGGATCTAGAGGGTATTAGATCAGAGAGAAAAAGAGAAATATCATATGATTTCACTTATATATGGAAACTAAAAAAACAAATGGACAAAAAAAACAAAACGGGAACAGAGTTACAGAGAACAACAGGTGGTTGCCAGAAGGGAGGTTGGTGGAGGGAGGGAAGAAATAAGTGATAGAGAGGCACAAGTTTCTAGTTATAAAATAACGAATCTTAAGCCTGAAAGATACAGTATGGGGTACAGTCAATAACTACGTGACATCTTTGTATGGTTACATATGTCGCTGAACTTACTGTGGTTGATCATTTTGAACAATACAGAAATATCAAATCGTTAAAGTAGTTAACAGGAATTAACACAGTATTGTAGGTCAAATACAGTTCAAAAACAAAACTCATAGAAAAAGAGATCAAATTTGTGGTTACCAGGGACAATGAGTTGGAAAAACTGAATGTAGGCTGTCAAAAGGTACAAACTTCCAGTTGTAAGATAAATAAGTACTAGGAATGTAGCTAACACCATGATTAATATAATAGATATTGCTGTATGTTATACCTGAACGCTATTAAGAGAGTAAATCCTAAGAATTCTCATTACAGGAAAAAAATTTGTTTCTATTTAAAAAAATTTGTATCTGTATGAGTTAATGGATGTTCACTAAACTTATTGTGATAGTCATTTCATGATGAAGGTAAGTCAAATCATTATGCTGTAACCTTAATCTTACATTTAAAAAAATCTCAATAGAATGGGAAGAAACAGGCAGCAAAATACTGTAACATAAACACAAGCCATAATGGTATAAGTAAAAATTTATCAGTTATCACTACTATGAATGGCCTGACAATGAAGATCCTTTAAAAGACAGAGATTGCTTTGACTAGTATGGCCATTTTAACATTATTAATTCTTCTAATCCAAGAGCATGGGATATCTTTTTTTTTTTGTATCATCTTCAGTTTACTTAATCAGTGTTCTTTAGTTATCAGAGTATAGGTCTTTTATCTGTTGGTTAAATTTATTCCCAAGTATCTTATTCTTCTGGGTGAAATTCTAGATGGAATTTCTTTAATTTCTATTTCTGATAGTCATTATTTGTGTAAAGAAAAGAAACATATTTACATATATTAATTTTGTATCTTATAAATTTACCAAATTCATTTATCAGTTTTAATAGTTTTTTGGTGGAGACCTTAGGGTTCTATATGGGACTTCCCTGGTGGCTCAGATGGTAAAGCATCTGTCTACAATGCAGGAGACCTGGGTTCAATCCCTGGGTCAGGAAGATTCCCTGGAGAAGGAAATGGCAACCCACTCCAGTTCTCTTGCCTAGAAAATCCTATGGACAGAGGAGCCTGGCAGGCTTCTCAGTCCATGGGGTCGCAAAGAGTTGGGCACGATGGAGCGACTGCACTTTGCACTTTAGGGTTCTATGTAAAGTATCATGTCATCTGCAAATAGTGACAGTTTTACTTCCCTTCCAATCTGGATGCCTTCTTTTTCTCTTTATTGTCTGATTTTTCTGGCTAGGAATACCATATTAAATAGAAGCAGTGAGTCTTATTCCTAAATTTAGAGGAAAGGCTTTCAGCTTTTCACCACTGAATATGATCTTAGCTGTAGATATTTTGTAATTGTCCTTTATTATGTTGAGATATATTTCCTCTGTACCCATGTTGATGAGATTTTTTTTTGTCACAAATGCATGTTGAATTTTGTCAAAAGTTTTTCTGTGTCTACTGAGATGTTCATATAATTTTTATCCTTCTTTTTGCTAATGTGGTGTATCACATTGGTTGATTTGTGAATATACAACTATCTTTGAATCTCTGGAATAAATCCCACTTGATCATGGTGCATAATACTTCTACATATTGTTGGATTCAACCTAATGTTTTTTTTATGATCTTTGCATCTATATTCACTGAAGTTGTTGGCCTTAATTTTCATTTTTGTAGTGTCTTTGTCTGGTAGGGTAATGGTGCCTTCATAGAATGAATTTGGGTGTTTCATCCTCTTTAATTTTTTGGAAAAGTTTGAGGAAAGGTATTAACTCTTCTTTATGTGTTTTATAGAATTTCCCCGTGACTCTCTCTAGTCTTGGACTTTCGTTAGCTGGGAGCTTTTTTTATAGTTACAGAAAAGCAAAAATAAATAAATGGAGCCTATTTAAACTTAAAAGCTTCTGCACAGCAAAGGAAACCATCAACCAAAAGATAATCTGCTGAATGGGAGAAAATATTTGCAAATGATATGACTGACAAGGAATTAATATCAAATACATAAATATTAATAGCATGTACAACTCAATATAAAATTAATAAATGATCCAATCAAAAAATGGGCAGAAGATCTGAATAGATGTTTTTTTCGAAGAAGACACAAAGATGGATAACGGGAATGAAAAAATGCTCAACATTGCTAATTTTTAAAGAAATGCAAATCAAAAGTACAATGAGGTATCACCTCAGAGTGGTGTGTGTGTGTTTGTGTTGTGTATACACATAATGAAGTATTAGTCATACAAAAGAATGAAATTCCGCCATTTGTGGCAATATTTAATGGACCTATAGAATATTATGCTTAGTTAAATAAGTCAAAGGAAGACAAATATTGTTTGAGATCACTTAAATGTGGAATCTAAAAATTAAAACAAATAAATGTATATAGCAAAACGGAAACAAATTCACAGAATAGAAAACAAGCTAATGGTTACCAGGGCAGACAGGAAAGAGGGTGGGGGCAAGTTAGGGCTATGGAATTAAGAGATACAAACTACTACGTGTACATAGATAAGCAACAAGGATATATTGTATATCACAGAGGATTATAGCTATTATTTTGTAATAACTTTTAATGGAGTATGATATGTAAAAATAGTGAATCTCTATGTTGTACACATGAAATATTATAATACTGTAAATCAACTATACTTCAATAAAAAATAAGGGATTAAATAAAAAGAAAAGTTGAACATACTATACATAGCATATAGGTTGAAACTAATAGTGAGACTGACTACCCTTAATGCCAAAAATTTGAAAATGTAGACAGCATGCATGCTTTTATAGGAAAACATAATTTATTGACCTTGACTCAAGGAATAGGTAATCAGAAGAAACCTATAAATCATTTTTTTTCCTGGAGCTCACTGGTGAATATATTAAAGTTGCAGAATACAAAACTAATATTCATAAATCTGTTGGATTTCTATACACTAATGACAAATTATCAGAAAGAGAAATTAAGAAAACAATAAAATTTACAACTGCATCAAAAAGAATAAAATATCTAGGAATACACCTAACAAAGGAGGTAAGACACCTATACTTGGAAAACTACAAGACACTGAGGAAAGAAGCTAAAGATGACACAAATGGATGGAAAGGTGTACCTTGTTCATGGACTGGAAGCAATAATACCATTACGGTGGCTGTACCACCAAAGGCAATCTTAATCCATAAGCTCAAAAGAAACTGAATCATTACTAAGAACCTCTAACAAACATCACATCTAATGTGTGAATGTTCGACACGTTCTCTTTAAAGTTGGTAATATGACCAAAGTACTTGTTATCAGTGCTTCTATTCAAAATTTTATTGGAGGTTCAAGACAATATAGTGAGATGAAAAAAAGAAAAGAGATATAAAGGTTGATATGGAAGAAATAATCGTATAATTTGAAGACATTATAAGAGTTTACATTCAAAATTCAAGAGAACCTATAAACAACTACCACCGAGAGGTTACTGTCACTCCTATAAATTCAGTTCTGTTCAGTTCAGTTCAGTCGCTCAGTTGTGTCCGACTCTTTGCGATCCCATGAATCGCAGGATGCCAGGCCTCCCTGTCCATCACCAACTCCCAGAGTTCACTCAGACTCACGTCTATCGAGTCAGTGATGTCATCCAGCCATCTCATCCTCTGTCGTCCCCTTCTCTCCCTGCCCCCAATCCCTCCCAGCATCAGAGTCTTTTCCAATGAGTCACCTCTTCGCATGAGGTGGCCAAAGTACTGGAGTTTCAGCTTTAGCATCAGTCCTTCCAATGAACATCCAGGACTAATCTCCTTTAGAATGGACTGGTTGGATCTCTTTGCAGTCCAAGGGACTCTCAAGAGTCTTCTCCAATACCACAATTCAAAAGCATCAATTCTTCGGCACTCAGCCTTCTTCACAGTCCAACTCTCACATCCATACATGACCACAGGAAAAACCATAGCCTTAATTAATGCGTATCAGTTAAAAGTGTTCAAACTCATTCAAAATAGCAATACAATCTACAAGACTTATAAATTTTGGAAGCCAATTAGATGTGAACCAGTAGATAATAATTAAATACTTGAAAGTGAAAGAGGACAGTGAAAAAGTTGGCTTAAAATTCAACATTCAGAAAATGAAGATCATGGCATCCAGTCCCATCACTTCATGGTGAATAGATGGGGAAACAGTGGAAACAGTGGCTGACTTTATTTTTTTGGGCTCCAAAATCACTGCAGATGGTGATTGCAGCCATGAAAATAAAAGATGCTTACTCCTTGGAAGGAGTTATGACCAACCTAGACAGCATATTAAAAAGCAGAGACATTACTTTATCAACAAAGGTCTGTCTAGTCAAGGCTATGGTTTTTCCAATAGTCATGTATGGATGTGGAAGTTGGACTGTGAAGAAATCTGAGCGCCAAAGAATTGATGCTTTTGAACTATGGTGTTGGAGAAGACTCTTGAGAGTCCCTTGGACTGCAAGGAGATCCCACCAGTCCATCCTAAAGGAGATCAGTCCTGGGTGTTCATTGGAAGAACTGATGTTAAAGCTGAAACTCCAATACTTTGGCCACCTGATGGGAAGAACAGACTCATTTAAAAAGACCCTGACACTGGGAAGGATTGAGGGCAGGAGGAGAAGGGGATGACAAAGGATGAGATGGTTGGATGGCATCACTGACTCAATGGACATGAGTTTGGGTGAACTCCGGGAGTTGGTGATGGACAGGGAGGCCTGGTGTGCTGCAGTTCATGGGGTCGCAAAGAGTTGGACATGACGGAGTAACTGAATTGAACTGAATAATCATACTTTTGAATATAATTCAACAGTTAATGAGAAAGAATTGAAGTATATCAAGGGTAAAAAAGTTATCTGAAAAAATTTTTTGTGAAAATACCAGGTTTCAGAATATCTGTAGTTTGATTCTATTTTTGCAAATTAATAAAAATGCACAAAATAATGACATCTATTGCAAGTGGACATAGGCTGTGAAAGTATGAAACATGGGTGGCAAAGATACCATACCAACTTCAGGATGGAGGTTACCTCTTGGGAGGGAGAGGGAGGAACAGAATGAGAATTGGACTCAACAATAACATTTATTTTAAAAAAAGACCTGAAGCAAATTAAGCAAAATGATACATTTTCTAAATCTAAAGAATAGGCAGCAGGGTGTTTGTTAGTGTTATGTGTTTAATTCATTGCATATTTGCATTTAAAAAATGTAAAAGTATATTGTTGTTGCTGTTTGGTAGTGTCCCACTCTTTGGGACCCCATAGATCACAGCACGCCATGGTTCCCTGTCCTTAACCATTTTCTGGAGTTTGTTCAAATTCATATCCATTGAGTCAGTGATGCCATCCAACCATCTCGTCCTCTGTCATCCCCTTCTCCTCCTGCCTTCAGTCTTTCCCAGCATCAGGGTCTTTTCCAATAAGCCAGTTCTTTGCATCAGCTGGCCACGGTATTGGAGCTTTGGCTTTAGCATCAGTCCTTCCAATGAATATTCAGGACTGATTTCCTTTAGGATTGACTGGTTGGATCTCCTTGCAGACCAAGGGACTCTCAGGAGTCTTCTCCAACACCACAGTTGGAAAAAAAGTGAATAGGAGGTGAAGAAAGGCACATAAAGTAGACTGTGAGCACTCTGAGGCAGTCCAGCCATGACCAAGAGCAGAGAAATGCTGTGCTTTCTAAATGGGGAGGTGCTAGAATAGGAAGCCGATGTACAGGTCCCTTACCAGGGTTGTCCCAGACTTCTTGTGACTGCTTTATTCTAGCAGCAGTGACAACTTTGCTGCAAAATTACTCAGCTGCTTTTAATCATCAGGGTGATAGATTCTGCCCATTTATCCAAAACACACACAATGAGGATATGCAAATAGCTACATATTCCTTTGAGACATTATAAAATAAAATTAAAATATCTACTGAATCATTTAAGAAGCATTAAATCATGATTGGTAGAACAAGTGTTGATTATTGTGTTATAATTCTTCAAAAGTTAACAATTCTTAGTCATTCCCAGAAGAGAGCTTCATTCTTAACACTTGAGTTTACTGTAATTTCATCTTGTTTCAAGGAACCTGATAATGGTTTCTGAGTTGCATTTCGTTTCAGTTATTATCTTGGTGATCTCCAAACCACACTAATCAGCAGGAATCTGGGAGAAAGCCCTCATTCTAAATCTGAAAAGGAAATTTTTCTTATGATAACATGTTTATGCTATTGATTGTAGAGTCAGTTAATACAATCTTTTTGGCAAGAAAATTTGGCAAGGCCAATTAAAAATTAAAATGTATATGACATTTAAATATTTCTATTTCCAGAAATCTAACCTTCAGAGATACCTTCAGATGTGCATAAAGCTAATCACTGAAAAGAAATTCTTTAAAAAAAAGACGTCTGTTACCATACCTTAGGAAGCATCCTTGATCATACAGTTGTTTGTAAGTTCAATAAGTTGGAAATAGTGCCAAATGTATACCAGCAAGGGAACGGATGTTATGATACATCTATGCTATGTAATGAAATGTCAGCTAAAAATAAATGAGATAGATCTCCTTATATAGAGATACAAGTTCAACTTCTAAAATACATTGCTAAGCAAGAAAATTAGAGATACCAAGGGAAAATTTTATGCAAGGATGGGCTCGATAAAGGACAGAAATGGTATGGACCTAACAGAAGCAGAAGATATTAAGAAGAGGTGGCAAGAATACACAGAAGAACTGTACAAAAAAGATCTTCATGACCCAGATAATCATGATGATGTGATCACTAATCTAGAGCCAGACATCTTGGAATGTGAAGTCAGTGGGCCTTAGAAAGCATCACTATGAACAAAGCTAGTAGAGGTGATGGAATTCCAGTTGAGCTGTTTCAAATCCTGAAAGATGATGCTGTGAAAGTGCTGCACTCAATCTGCCAGCAAATTTGGAAAACTCAGCAGTGGCCACCGGACTGGAAAAGGTCAGTTTTCATTCCAATTCCAAAGAAAGGCAATGCCAAAGAATGCTCCAACTACCGCACAATTGCACTCATCTCACATGCTAGTAAAGTAATGCTCAAAATCCTCCAAGCCAGGCTTCAGCAATACGTGAACCGTGAACTCCCTGATGTTCAAGCTGGCTTTAGAAAAGGCAGAGGAACCAGAGATCAAATTGCCAACATCCGCTGGATCATGGAAAAAGCAAGAGAGTTCCAGAAAAACATCTACTTCTGCTTTATCGACTATGCCAAAGCCTTTGACTGTGTGGATCACAATAAACTGTGGAAAATTCTGAAAGAGATGGGAATACCAGACCACCTAACCTGCCTCTTGAGAAATCTGTATGCAGGTCAGGAAGCAACAGTTAGGACTGGACATGGAACAACAGACTGGTTCCAAATAGGAAAAGGAGTGCGTCAAGGCTGTATATTGTCACCCTGCTTATTTAACTT
>SJYT01035244.1:320038-379771 GCA_006410635.1 Cephalophus harveyi | reverse complement strand
CCTTTGGCCACCTCATGTGACGAGTTGACTCGTTAGAAAAGACTCTGATGCTGGGAGGGATTGGGGGCAGGTGAAGAAGGGGACAACCGAGGATGAGATGGCTGGATGGCATCACTGACTCGATGGATGTGAGTCTGAGTGAACTCCAAGAGATGGTAATGAACAGGGAGGCCTGGCGTGCTGCGATTCATGGAGTCGCAAAGAGTCAGACAGGACTGAGCGACTGAACTGAACTGAACTGAAGTAAGAAAAAGAAGTTATGGAGTAATACTTGTAATATGATCCAATTAATGCAAAAATCCCAAACCTATATATATGCAAATACAAAATATACACATATGTAAATTTATGGCAAAGCTTTTAGCTCAAACTATTAATAGTGGTTACTTTTGAGAAAAGAGTTTCAGGTGGTGAAATAATGTGTTAAAATAAATATTTAATATATAAAATATATTAAAATTTACATATTAATATTTAAATATATAGTCTAAATATTTATTAACTCATGTTTTTGCATTTTTGGAGACTGCTTAAATTCTCAATGTATATTGAATACAGATTCTACTGTCTTTGAAACTCACTGCTGACATACTGCTTTCACAAATACATTATAAAAATGCTTTCATTTTTTTCTGTAATCAAAGTTTTCTAATAAAAATTATGCATATTTACTGTGGAAAATTAAAAAATATGAAAAAGCAGAAAAGAGAATGAAAATCAATTGTGATCTTATCATAATGTGTTGAAGCTTTTTCTTCTTCAAAGGATATAGTTGAGGTCATAATATCTATGCAATTTTTATTCTGAGACTTTTTTAGTTAGCACATAAATATTTACCTGTGTCATTAAAAACTGTTCCAAAACAGTCACATAAATTCCTTATCATTTACTCAAACATTCCCCGCTATCTAAGGTTTGATTCAGTTCAGTTCAGTTCACTTCAGTTCAGTCACTTAGTCTAGTCGTGTCCAACTCTTTGTGACCCCATGATTCACAGCATGCCAGGCCTCCCTGTCCATCACCATCTCCCAGAGTTCACTCAAACTCACGTCCATCGAGTTGGTGATGCCATCCAGCCATCTCATTCTCATTCTCTCTCTCTCATCTCTCATCCCCTTTTCCTCCTGCCCCCAGTCCCTCCCAGCATCAGAGTCTTTTCCAATGAGTCAACTCTTCACATGAGGTGGCCAAAGTACTGGAGTTTCAGCTTTAGCATCAGTCCTTCCAAAGAACACCCAGGGCTGATCTCCTTGAAAATGGACTGGTTGGATCTCATTGCAGTCCAAGGGCCTCTCAAGAATCTTCTCCAACACCACAATTCAAAAGCACTAATTCTTTGGCGCTCAGCTTTCTTCATAGTCCAACTCTCACACCCATACATGACCACTGGGAAAACTATAGCCTGGTTTGATTAACAGCTATGAAATCTGTTTCTGAATGAGACTCCAGAACACATCTGTAGAATTAGAGACCCTTTGGTAGTGTGGTCAGCATATATCTACCATGGTAAAAGGAAAAGAAAGAATCTAAACCTAAGGACATGGATAGTGACCAGAGCATTAGTTGGGAAGGAATGGCCTAGAAATTAACGTTTCTTCTTTCCTCTCTTATGGAAATGGCATTGGCAAAAGTTATCCATGATTGACATAAACTGAGTTCACTTTTGGAGAAACATTTTATTGTCACATATTGGGAGGTAACAGTCCAACAAAGAGGCCCCATACTTCATCCTATTAGATAAGCAGGATAGAAAATCCAAGGATAAAGGACCCCAACAGACAAGACCCTCAGACCTTAAGATTTGTGGGAGGGAGGTTCTAGTGGAGTTGACTTGGTATTAGAAGAATTATGGGGAGTCCTGAGGCATGAGACAAACACTGAAGGGCCATTTGCATGTGTGAGAAGTAAAACTTTTTCCAAAGGTTCACTAAATCACACAGTTTGCCTTAGAGAGGATCTCCATGGCAAACCTTGCTTTCATTTTTCCAGGCCAATAGCAGAGGAAAGAGCTGCTGGGGCCACCCAGGCTGAAATGGAAGCACACGACTTCCAGCTGAGGCCCCATCCCTCCTGCCCATGGGCCCAGGCCCAGGCCGAGGCGTTCCTTCCCCAGTCTCAGTTGGCGAGAGCTTGAGGTTTCTCTTTTTGTTGGACTCACCACAGATTGAAACAACAAAAGCAATGGAAGCCTCCAGTCCTTTATGGATGGTCTGAATGGAAACCACAGGCCGGGAAATTCAAGGGCCTGGGCAAAGACGTGGTTCTGTTTCTCATGTCCCTAAATTGATCCAGCCAATGCCTTGGGTGACAAACAGTGAAGAGCGCTGGGCACAGTGTATTCTGTAATTAGGTTGGTGTGCTGGATTGGAGCTTCTGTGGGACTAAAACCACCCCATTGGCTAGTCTAGCAGTTATTTTCTGGCTTCATCTCACTATCTGGGGGCTCGTTGGTTAGGCAGATTTTATTAAAAGGAAAACAAGCTCATTGCTACTTCTCACCACCACGTTTGGATATTTTCTTTTTCGGATCCACATTTGCCAAGCCATACATTCTGTGATAAACAGACCCTACTAACTCTTGGCTGATGAGAGTTTTCCTGGATTATTCCTCCATCTCTTACTAAAATGCTTCTGGGGCAACTCATTTGATCATTCATTCATTCTTGCCTGTTCATTCAACAAACATACATGTATTAAGCCTCTGTGTGGGTATACTCTTCCTGAGGAACTGGGCTTAGAATACAAGAGAGAATAAAATAGATCTAGCCCTGCTCTGACAAAGCTTTATTAAAAATTAGGAAAAATGCTCTGATGGAAACAAGCCATTACAAGAGAACATGGGACATGATGCTGGAATTCAGTCCCCTGGTGGGTCACGGGCAAGCAGGCATCACTGAGCTCACCTGCAGCTTGACAGGGAGGCCTGGAGCCTGAGGTGTGCAGTGGGGATTCCTTTCCTGTGGTTTTCAGGGGTGGGTGGTGACAGATTTGCCAGAGCTTACAGTCCTGGTCAATCAGATCAGGTATGTTCAGTGTACAGCTTTTGTATTTAAGCCATGTTATTATGAAGGAATGAATAAAACAGAGACTGTCATGCCAACAGAGCACTAAAATGGAACGAGGCGGCCATGGGCAAAGTGGGGCCTATGCACCTCTCCATCCAATGGAACATGAATTTGATCTGGGCCACCACATCCTGAAAGAACATTTACACAGTAAATTCTTGCATAGTAACAGCCCTAGCAACCAATCACATATAGACAAGAATGGTTTCAGTCTGCCAGCACCAAACATAATTCTTACCAAACAGCCTATGTAAGCTTCCTCCTTTTCCCTTTAAAAACCCTTTGGTTTTCAACCCTTCTCAGAGCACAGTTGGGTTTCTATTTGTATCTGTGTCTCCCAAACTGCAGTTCCTAAGATTCCAAATAAATGCTTTTGCTGCCATACAGCTCTCATCTTATTTCTCAGTTGACATTATGAAGGTGACAACGGCCATCACTATTATGTTACCAAGTACAAAGTGCTTACCTGTACTAGACGGTGGTATCAGAACTCAAATTTTATTTATTAAACTGGGTTGGAACATTTACGGAAGAATCTTTCTTAGGAGAGCAAATGATACAGTCATGGATGGAAATCTGGCCCTACTTATAACACTTCTAACACCAAATGTATGAGTTTTCATATCAAGTAATTCTCTTCAGACACCAGCTGGGTGTGCTAAAATTTACTTCAATTCTGTCACTAATGACATGGCGTCAGTACAGATCCCACAGGATAAGAGCTCAGCCCCTCAGACTGCCCCCCACCCCCAATTCAGATGCCAACTGTAAGCGACAAGTTCCCAGGTTACCACACTTCTGACTACCGACTGGGGGTTCCATGGCTCCCTCCTCCTCAGGCTTGATCTTTTGCTATTATGGCTCCCAGGACCCAGGGAAACACTTGACATACTTGGACAAAGAATGTCACCTGCCATTTCAGTAAACAAAGGATATTGCACTCATCAAGCCATCAGCCACTGTGGGCTGCACCCAGAGAGGATTCAAGACGGAGGAAAAAACTAGATACTGGCCCTAGACAGTTAAGGTGTAGATCAGTGGAATAATTTCAGTAAGCCTAGACTCTTGCATCTTCCCATAAACTGCTGCTGCTGCTGCAGTGTCGCTTCAGTCGTGTCCGACTCTGTGTGACCCCAGAGATGGCAGCCCACCAGGCTCCCCCGTCCCTGGGATTCTCCAGGCAAGAACACTGGAGTGGGTTGCCGTTTCCTTCTCCAACGCATGAAAGTGAAAAGTGAAAGTGAAGTCGCTCAGTCGTGTCTGATTCTTCGCGACCCCATGTACTGCAGCCCACCAGGCTCCTCCGTCCATGGGATTTTCCAGGCAACAGTACCGGAGTGGGGTGCCATTGCCCCAAAAGTGCTAAATTAGCTTGAAATATCTGTGGTTTTTTTTTTTTTTTTTTAACTAGCAGTAATCTTTTGATATTCTATTACTCCGCCCCGCCCCAAAACTCCTATATATCCGGGCCCCTACCTTAACTTCTTCAGAAGTTTCTCAGAGCTATCACAGAGGCTGTACCCTGGGCTTAAGTTCTCAGTAAATCCACCAAATAAAACATAATTCTCAACTTTTAGGTTGTGCTTTATTTTTCACTCAACACTATTACCAGTTTACTATAAAGAATATTATAAGAAATAAATGAATAGAGGTACACAGGCCAGGTCTGGAAGGGTACCGAGGACAGAAGCTTTGTGTCACCATGGAATTTGGGGTGTGCCACCCTCCTATCAGGGCTTACCTGAGAGTTCAGTTGGTAAAGAATCTGCCTTCAATGCAGGAGGCCCTGGTTTGATTCCTGGGTCAGGAAGATCCCCTGGAGAAGGGATAGGCTACCCACTCCAGTATTCTCGGGCTTCCCTTGTGGCTCAGCTGGCAAAGAGTATGCCTGCGATGTGGGAGATCTTGATTCGATCCCTGGGTTGAGAAGATCCCCTGCAGAAGGGAAAGCCTACTCACTCCAATATTCTGGCCTAGAGAATTCCATGGACTGTATAGTCAATAAGGTCACAAAGAGTTGGATGTGAATGAGCGGCTTTCACTTTTCACTTTCACCCTCCTGACGCGAGATGCACTCACCAACCTGGAAACTCCCCGAGCCCTTTCATTTAGGACTTTTACAGAGGTTCCAATTTATATATATTGATCGAATCATTGGTCTTTGGTGATTAATTCTATATCCAGTTCTTCTCATCTCCAAGGAGATTAAGGGCTGGGAGAGTGGGGCTGAAATTCCAACCATCTAATCTCAAATCTAAATTTTTTTCTTTGGCAAACACCCCTGCATCCGGATACTATTTATGAATGCTTCAAAAGTCACCTCATTAGCATAAACACAAATATGTGTGAAAGAGGCTCATCATGAAACATAAAAGATGCTTCCCTTATTCTCTTCACTCAGGAAGTTACAAGGGTTTTAGAAGCTCCATATGAGACTCAGGGACAAAGACCAAATAAATATGTCTTATTATACGTCACAATATCACATGCCCCTTATATTACAACTGAGCCTAAGGGATGACCACATATTCACATTAGTAACAAGGCTGAACTCTTCCATAGCCTGAAAGCTCTTAGTGGGATGGAAGGCAAGGTCAGGTCTAGAGCTCCCAGGAGTTTGCCCCCATGGACATCGTTTCCTGTCCTTCACCCTTCTTTCTCTTTACCTTTCACTTCAGTAAGTTTTAAGGTCTTGTCACTTGAATAAAAATTCACTACCTACAAGTTGAGAATAGTGTTATTTGGTGGGCTTTCTGAAGACTTCAAGCCAAAAGACAGCCTTTCAGCTAGTTCTGAGGGACTGTTCCCAAGAGGTAAGGGAGGAATCAGGATCTTTATGGGTTTTTGTGATGACGACCAGACAGCCAGAACATCAAAAGATTACCACTAATTTAAAAAATCAAAACAAAACTATGGCTCAGATGGGAAAGAATCTGCCTGCAATGTGCAAGATCCAGGTTCGATTCCTGGGTCTGGAAGATCCCCTGGAGAAGGGGATGATTACCCATTGTAGTGTTCTTGTCTGGAGAATTCCATGGACAGAGGCGCCTGGCAAGCTACAGTCCATGTGTTACAAAGAGTAAGATGTGACTGAGCAACTAACACACACACACACACACACACACAAAGAAAACTAGATATCTTAAGTTAATGAATTTAGCACTTTTCTGTGTTTGAGAAAATGCAAGAGTCGGGGCTCACTGAAAACATTCCTTTGATATACACCTCAGCTATCTGGGGCCAGTACCTCTCCCATCCTGAATCCCCTCAGGGCTCACTGTAGAGGCCTGGTGGCTGCAACACTGTATATTTACTGATGCTGCAGGCACATTTGTCATTCACATTCTTAAGATCCTGAACCAGGGAAACCCTGGGCCCTGGGCAGAGGAGCTGAAGGTAAACTTCATGAAGAGCAGGAATTTGGTCCTTTCATCTCTATGTCTCTTGGATAGCATAGAACCTATCACAGGAAATGAACACACAGTGATTGCTGAGCAAATGAGGTAAGTGTATGTTGAAGAGCTGTGTGTGAAGTTAAATGACGGTATTTCAATGTGCCTGTGTGGGGAAGCTGTGACAAACAGGTTCTCCTCTCAGAGAAGTTCTCTTCTATGGCAGGGCCGGGAAGCCTGAGAACCCAGTCTCCTCTTAGCTTCAGATAGCTCTTGGGAAAAGTAGCTTGAAACAGAAAGAGTAGGGCAGAGCCTTGAATATTCAAAGGAACTCTTGGCACTTTCCAGTTTGGATTGAGTTCCCTGGGAGCCCAAGACCCCAACGAACCTACATTTGAAGTAAATGCAATTGTTAGTTTTGTCCTATGTTGTTTGACATCACAATCCTCAAGGTCAATCTGCATTACTTTCATTATGCTCAAATCCTTTCTATGTTTATTCCCTCCCTGTATTTTCCAATATCTGACTCAAAACTCCTCAAGAGAATGCAATGCCTAATTCTTTCAGTTCAACTCAGTACAAGTTTTTAGTGGCTCTACACAAAGGGAGCTCTTTAAAAATGTTTAATTTCCTCTTTGAGCATAGCCTGCTTTCCTATGAAGCCCCTATCTCATTGCTAGAGTCGCATACACTCTGTTTGGTCCCTCCCCTTCGAGCCTTTCAAGGACCATTAGGGCTGCCACCTTAGATGCGGTGTACAGTGGTTTTTGCTGGATCCTGAGTGTAGGAAGCCACCAGCTTTTTCTGCAAGTGAATTCCAAAAGTGAAAAACCTCCGCTTAACCTCTATGGAAGAACATCGTGTCCCTTTCAGTGTCAGTTTTGCGAAAACATAGATAAAGCGAGGAGAATATGCCAATGGAAAATTGAGGCAAAACAGTCCATGGGCCAGTGAGGTGGTTATGCCAGAGACTGTGTGAGTGGCTCACTCGTGCCCCACACAGCTCAGCTGGCTGGATGCCAGCATGTGCCCAGCAGGGAAGCCATCTCAGGTTTGGAGACGTGTGAAAATAAACACAAACCTCAATGAAATAGAATTAGGAGGCCAGGAAGGAAGAAAAAGACTCCTCTTCTTTCCTGGCAAGGGCTTGGCCAATGAAAAGCTTTGCTCTCTGTTTACTGTGGCCTCCCAGCTTCCTTCTCCTCTCTATAAAAATGTTCTCCTTCCCTCGTGGCCTGGGGTCTTACATGTGGCCCACCATCGTTGCAGACTCTGAATTGCAGTTTTCTGCTGATACTGAATAAACCCATCTTTACTGGAAAACTATCTGGCAGTCTGTTTACCTGCACTGACCCCTGACTCTGTGGTTCTGGTGCGTCTTGGGCTCAGTGGGTATATGGGAGAGGGTGACTTGTC
The DNA here is from genome assembly GCA_006410635.1 of Cephalophus harveyi. Classification (NCBI taxonomy): domain Eukaryota; kingdom Metazoa; phylum Chordata; class Mammalia; order Artiodactyla; family Bovidae; genus Cephalophus; species Cephalophus harveyi. Next base: position 371,898 of record SJYT01035244.1, on the reverse strand, counting down.
CAGGGCATTGACTCCCCAAGTTGTCAGTTTCCAGAGGACTCTGCTCTTGCAAAACCATCTGCAGCTTTAAGGCTTCAGCCTCTGGGCAGGACAATGACTGGCTCATATAGTGAGCAAATATGACTTAAAACTTGAGTCAGAGCCTGTTTCAGGAAAATTGGAGTGGGAGCTTCATAGGCTACCTACTCCTCTAGGCACATGCTTCTTATCCCAACTTGTGATTGAGGAGATAGAGGTAGAATATTCAGCCTCATTTCACTCCTTAAATCAGGCCAGGTAGGATTTCTGTAGGTGCTAAAAGTCTATGCCATGTTGCTATTTAGGAATCAGAACTGTGTTTCACATGTGGGCCCTGCTACCACCTGTGAGATCTCAAGCAGGCTGCTGTGCTTCCCTCTTGCCATTTCCCTATCCACAAAATGAACGAAAGGAACAGTTATCCCTGCCGCCTTCTCCCTCATGAGTCTAAATGAGAGGATATACCAAATACCTGGAGTTCTAGAAAAGACAGGTTCTGTGCCCCTCCCCCAGCCCCACAAGTACATCTTCAGGCTCATGACCTTCTGCGACCTGCTGGACCAAGGTGCTGACCTACCTACAGACACTAGGGTGGGCTGGGATCAGCTGTAAGGCTGCTCTATTTTCTTGCCAGTGAGGACTGTGATGTTAACAGGTATGCACACTCTCTGTCTCTTAGGGTGACCTATGTACCTGCTTTGTGTGGGTTTCTGGAAAGCAGGACTTTCAGTGATTTAAAAAAAAAGGACAGTTCTGGGCAAACCAGGAAGGTTGGTCACCCTACTAGTGGAAATTAGAGGGTAGAGTGCTCTTGCTTCTGTTACCAAACATAAATTTATTTGAAGGGTTTGGGAGATAATGGAAGATTTGAATTATGAACTATATTTTGATTCTCCACTTCCCAAGCTTCAGTTTGAATAGAAATCTCCCTGCCCAATTTACTTTGCCATAAATTAGTGGCTTCATGGGAGGCATGCTTAAGATTCTTTATGAAACACCCTCATCATTCACTGGGCACTTAGGGACCCTGAGTAGGGAAACACCTTTAATTCTATTATCCCCATAATAATGACTTATTTCCTCTTCTAGTCTCTTGTTTTCTCACTACACTATTACCTGTATTATTACTTTAATGGCCTGAGAGCTCAGCACGTTTGTCAGCCCATTCAAGGTTCTGTGTACCCTTGGCCACAAAACATAAGGATATAAAAGAAGAAAGGCTGACATCAGCCCTCACAGTACAGCCAAAATTGGTGAAAGCTACAGCCTCTATCAATTGTTGATCAAAGACATGAGTACGCAGAGACTTAAGAGGCTTCATTTCAGTTCTGTTCAGTGGCTCAGTCGTGTCCAACTCTGCGACCCCATGAATCGCAGCACGCCAGGCCTCCCTGTCCATCACCAACTCCCGGAGTTCACTCAGACTCACGTCCATCGAGTCTGTGATGCCATCCAGACATCTCATCCTCTGTCGTCCCCTTCTCTTCCTGCCCCCAATCCTTCCCAGCATCAGAGTCTTTTCCAATGAGTCAACTCTTCACATGAGGTGGCCAAAGGACTGGAGTTTCAGCTTTAGCATCATTCCTTCCAAAGAAATCCCAGGGCTGATCTCCTTCAGAATGGACTGGTTGGATCTCCTTGCAGTCCAAGGGACTCTCAAGAGTCTACTCCAACACCATAGTTCAAAAGCATCAATTCTTCGGTGCTCAGCCTTCTTCACAGTCCAACTCTCACATCCATACATTACCACAGGAAAAACCATAGCCTTGACTAGACGGACCTTAGTCGGCAAAGTAATATCTCTGCTTTTGAATATACTATCTAGGTTGGTCATAACTTTCCTTCCAAGGAGTCAGCGTCTTTTAATTTCATAGCTGCAGTCACCATCTGCAATGATTTTGGAGCCGCCAAAATGAAGTCTGATACTGTTTCCACTGTTTCCCCATCTATTTGCCATGAAGTGATGGGACCGGATGCCATGATCTTCGTTTTCTGAATGTTGAGCTTTAAGCCAACTTTTTCACTCTCCTCTTTCACTTTCATCAAGAGGCTTTTTAGTTTCTCTTCACTTTCTGCCATAAGGGTGGTGTCATCTGTATATCTGAGGTTATTGATATTTCTCCCACCAATCTTGATTCCAGCTTGTGTTTCTTCCAGTCCAGCATTTCTCATGATGTACTCTGCATATAAGTTAAATAAGCAGGGTGACAATATACAGCCTTGACGTACTCCTTTTCCTATTTGGAACCAGTCTGTTGTTCCACGTCCAGTTCAAACTGTTGCTTCCTGACTTGTATATCTGAGGTTATTGATATTTCTCCCGGCAATCTTGATTCCAGCTTGTGTTTCTTCCAGTCCAGCGTTTCTCATGATGTACTCTGCATAGAAGTTAAATAAGCAGGGTGACAATATACAGCCTTGACGGACTCCTTTTCCTATTTGGAACCAGTTTGTTGTTCCACATCCAGTTCTAACTGTTGCTTCCTGACCTGCATACAGATTTCTCAAGAGGCAAGTTAGGTGGTCTGGTATTCCCATCTCTCTCAGAATTTTCCACAGTTTATTGTGATCCACACAGTCAAAGGCTTTGGCATAGTCAATAAAGCAGAAATAGATGTTTTTCTGGAACTCCCCTGCTTTTTCCATGATCCAGTGGATGTTGGCAATTTGATCGCTGGTTCCTATGCCTTTTCTAAAACCAGCTTGAACATCTGGAAGTTCACGGTTCACGTATTGCTGAAGCCTGGCTTGGAGAATTTTGAGCATTACTTTACTAGCATGTGAGCTGAGTGCAATTGTGCGGTAGTTTGAGCATTCTTTGGCATTGCCTTTCTTTGGGATTGGAATGAAAACGGACCTTTTCCAGTCCTGTGGCCACTGCTGAGTTTTCCAAATTTGCTGGCATATTGAGTGCAGCACTTTCACAGCATCATCTTCCAGGATTTGCAATAGCTCAACTGGAATGCTATCACCTCCACTGGCTTTGTTCATAGTGATGCTTTCTAAGGCCTACTTGGCTTCACATTCCAGGATGTCTGGCTCTAGATGAGTGATCACACCATTGTGATTATCTGGGTCATGAAGATCTTTTTTGTACAGTTCTTCTGTGTATTCTTGCCACCTCTTCTTAATATCTTCTGCTTCTGTTAGGTCCATACCATTCTGTCCTTTATCGAGCCCATCTTTGCATGAAATGTTCCCTTGGTATCTCTCATTTTCTTGAAGAGATCTCTAGTCTTTCCCATTCTGTTCTTTTCCTCTTTTTCTTTGCATTGATCACTGAAGAAGGCTTTCTTATCTCTTCTTGCTATTCTTTGGAATTCTGCATTCAGATGCTTATATCTTTCCTTTTCTCCTTTGCTTTTCACTTCTCTTCTTTTCACAGCTATTTGTAAGGCCTCCCCAGACAGCCATTTTGCTTTTTTGAGCAAGCAGGATAGAGCTCATAGAAACTTAGGAAAGAGAGAATTGAATCAAGAATCAGAATACAACAACTCCCCTTGGGAAGTACAGAGTGATACAGAAGACATAAAACACCTCATCTCACCCAGAGAGGGTCAGGGAGAATCAAAATGCAGAGACTCAGGCTGAACTGAGCCAACTTGAATGGATACTCTTGGTGGGCAGAGCGGTGGAGGAAACCAAAGCTCTGAAGACAAATTCCCTACTATATGCAGTAAGACAGGCTTTAACCATTGCCACCCAGGAACATACCACCCAGTCCTCACCTGGGTCTTCCACACCTGAGAGCTGCATATTTATTAGGACAGAATCTCCTTTCTGTATCACCTCTTTCTCATTCATGTATTATCTCCAACTCTTGTCTCTCTTTTAGAACAGGAGTCAGGTTTTATCTCTCTTGCCACATGCCAGAAAACCCAGCACAAGAAAATAGGCAAAAAAAAATAGTCTTCTTTATCCACCTCCACCCAAAATCATGTTTGAAAACAACAAAAGGTACATTAAACAGAGCCAATTATACACACAGCCTTGATATTTTATCTAGGAGTAATTGGTTGAATCTGGTTATATAATTCCTTTAAGAATTAACAGAACTACTATAATATTATATTGAAATATTCAATACGTAGAAACAAGTTGAGGATCTTTTTTTTTTTTTTTTTTACTCTAAAAGAAAGTATTATAGCTCTCTGTCTTTGAATTTGCATGCAGTCTTGGTCATTTATCGCCAGTTATAGGCAGGATAGCAAAGGTGCTGAAACCCTGATGTGTTTTCAGACACCAAAGCCAGATCCTGCTGGTCAGACCACCTCAGCCATCAAGGCTTGTTTGTGACATCACAAGGCCTGACTCACAGTAGGGTTAAAATCACCCACAGATCCACACTGACTGGCCATCAACAGAAACGAAGCCAGAAAACTGCAGGATTGTAGCTCCTGTGGGCCTCCTTCCACCATTTTTAAGTGAAGCAGCCAAAGGCTTGTCAGGGTAAATGACTTGCCAGGGTCACACAACCTTGAACGGCAGAAGAGCAACGAGAGTTACTAGGTTAACCTAGGGATTCTTTTGAGAGAATAGCTCAGTTATTTGGTCACTGGAAAGCTCTGCTGAGCTGGGAAAACAATCTCTCATCACTCACTGCTTTCCTCTAAAGTCTACAGCCACATGCCTGAGGTAAATTGGCTTAACAGAGCTTCTTCAGGCATGGTTGTCACCTTGTCTGAATAGCATGAAGTGATTCTCAGAAAAAGAAAACAAATGAGGAGTTTCTGGCTCAGTACTAAGGAAAGCTGAAACCCATTCAACCCTCTGCTTTTCAGCCTTGCTGGTGTATCCTTTTAACCATGATTGCTTCAACAAGCATTGCTGAACTGTATTAAGTCGGGATCAATCCAGCGCACAGTTCTGAGCCTAAAAATGTATGTTTCAGTGGATTTCAGACATGACTCACTAAATCAATCTTCCTCAAAAAAGTACAGCTGGAAAACAGAGAAGTCAGTCTTTTTCTGAGACACACAGACCAGCTGAGCCAAAAACTGATCCTCCTTTTCTAAAGACCATCTTCTCAATTCCACCCTGTACTGTGCCTTCTATATTTCAGCAAGAGCCCTTGTAACCACAGTGGAAAAAGGAAATTCATCTTCCACCCCGGCTGTGGCTTTGAAAATGACCCTTGCCTCACCCCCAATTCTTCCTGCAGTCCTTATTGTATCTGAAGAACACTTTGGGCAATGACTGGAAGAGAGATTTGAGAGAAAGGAGAGGAAAATGGAGTTAGAGTGGAAAGAGGAACAGAAGTAATGTTTACAAAATTTAGCCTTGAAAACGCTAATGGAATCAGAGGCAAAGCACTCTAAGGCCTTGAGACTGCATTCCACTAAACTAGGAAGGAAGCGGCCAGATGTGGGTGAGGGAGTCAGGTCAGGATACCCCTGCATTACGGGCTTCTCTGCTCTAACAAGGGGAGGGGTGCACCCTTGTTAAGCTGGAGCACCCCTACAGCGCATGGAAGTCTCACCTTTCCTAAGACTGGCTAAGTGTATTTTAAAAGATTACCTAAGGACTTCCCTGGTGGTGCAGTGAATAAGAATCCTCCTGCCAATGTAGGGGACACGGGCTCAGTCCCTGGTCTGGGAAGATCCTACATGCCACAGAGCAACTAAGCCTGCAAGAGAAGCCATCATGGTGCAAAGCCGGCACGCTACAACGAAGAGTAGACCCCACTCGCCACAACTAGGGAAAGCCCACGTGCAGCAACAAAGACCCAGCACAGACAAAGATTACGCAAGTCTCTGTCTAAAGCAACCCAGCCACTGTGCACTGGAATACCAGAAATTGGACAGGAACAGCTGTAGCTGTTTAATGAAACAAGCCACACAACGTAGGGTACAAGCAGAAAACAACTGAATCCTTCATTTACTACCTATTCAAAGCTCATCCACAGACTCATTCTTCCCTGCCTATTGGATGAAATCTCTGGCAGATCTCTGCATTTTTTTTCAGTTTGTTTTAGGCACAAGAACAGTTCTATTGGGGAAATAATTGCCCAATAGAATATGAAAATCAAAACCCCAAGCTCTTCTTTAATTTAGAGTCCCTTTCCTTCTCCAGCACATTACTGTTTTAAGGCCTAGAAACCAGGAGAGGGGCAGAGCAGGCCAGTTGGGCTGCCTGTCTTTTCCCCAGCTTTGTTCTTCTAGTCTGCCTCTCAGCCATGGTCAAGGTGTTTGCTCCTCCAGGACTGGGCCCAAGGGAGGAAGGCAGTAGGGGAAAGGACAATCTTAGTATGGCCAGGTTTGTGTGTGTGTGATCTGACATTGGGCAAATATTGGCCCAGCTCTTTATAAGTTGAGGCCCCTGGAGGGTAATATGGAGACCCTCTTCTGGTGACCTCTAACCAAGGTTCCCTGGACATGGATGACACTCCCTCATCAGGCCAGTTTCAACCCTCTCAGCTCCCAGACCCCTAGAAGTTTCCCTGAATAGACTCCATTATGCTGTCACATCCATGTGGGCTTCCTAAACTGAGCCCAGGTCAGCTCCCCTCCACCACCATCATTAGAGAGCCACACACCCCATGGGAAAACACAGGCTATTTTTTTGGTTCTGATATTGAAGAAGGGAGAAATGGCTTCCGTGTAGTTTTGTGTGTATGTCATGACAGCCAGGCACACAGCTCCAGCCACCTACTCAGAAATGAATCAGACATCAGAAATGTGTCCCTTATGCCCCTACAAATTCCACAGGAGAGTTAAAATTCCTGTAAATGAACTTCTTGAAGCCCCTCTCTCCTGCTTGAGGTGAAGACAGCATGGGTCACGGGAAAGCGAGTCGCAGCTCTCCAACAAGCTTTCTTCTGAAGCATTCTGTCCTTTTCCGCCGCCCCCCACCCCCTGCCCCACTTAGGTATCCTCCAGATAAAACTGCCGAACTGATTTGGGTCAACTTCTTATGCCAGTCTTGCACAGGAAACCTGACACTCACTTTGAGATATGGGTTCTATAGTTTTGTTCTCAGGTTTTAAGACCTCAGCAAAAGTGAGAAAAAAAACTCCCACTCTGACAACTGATTATACAGTCATGGTACTGCCCTGATGTCAAATGGATCTCTTCTTGAGCCCAGGTGGAGCAGAAAGGAGCAACGTTATATAACCAATCCCTTCTACTTATCTGAGAGTTCTTGCTTTTGAAAGGGTTCCAGGATCTATCATCTCTATTATTTTAGACTGTACCTTTACAGATGTCACAGAAAGCTTCGGGTACCTAATGGAATCTAATGGAATTTCCCCACTGTATTCCCACCTTTAATTGCTAAGGACCAGAGCTGTAAACAAAGGCACAAATCAACCCATGTTCTCTGTGCAGAGAACTGCCAATAGATAAGGCCTGTCCAATGTCACTCTCTCTCACCTTTCTCTCTCTTCCTCTCTCTCTGTCTGTCTGTCTGTCTGTCTCTCTCTCTCTCTCTCTCTCTCTCTCTCACACACACACACACACACACATGCACAGGAGCTGCCAAAACAACTAACCACAAACTTGGTGCCTTCAAACACACACATGTATCCTCTAACAGCTAGGAGGTCGAAAGCCCAGTATCATCTTCACTGGGCCAAAGTCAAAATGCAGGCAAAGCTGCACTCCTTCCAGAGGCAGGGGAGACTCTGCTTCCCTGCCTTGTCTACCTTTGGGAGCTGCTGTCCTTCTATCTTAAAGACTAGAAAAATTATCTTACTGCAGTCATCACACCACCTCTATTTCCAGTCAAAGCTCCCTGTGTTCCCCCTTAAATGAACGTTTGTGATTACATTTAGGTCCCATGTGGATAATCCACATCTCGGGATCCTTCATCACATCTTCAGAACCCCTTTCACCATATAAGGGCTATAGGGATTCAAGGTCAAGCTGCTGAGACTAGGACGTGGTTATCTGTGGGGGCATTATTCAACCTTCTAAAGGAATAATACTGTTCACGGAAAGAGAGCCTCCTCTTCCTGGTACTTGCCCCAAAGTCAAGTAAGAGAGCCCTCCATAAAATCAGGCATCATAGAAGATACTGTCAACTGTCTCCCACACCAAGCCCAAGCTACTGCTCTTCCGCTTCTTCAGCTATAAAGGTTACAAAACTGAACACTTACTATGCCAGCTCTCTCTGTAGCTAGAGACAGTCATGTGGCAGAGTGCCAGGCAGGAAAACCCAAGTGAAAATCTCATGAAAGCATCCTTCCCTTTCCTTGCCAGTCTTGAAGGTAGAATATGATAGCCAAGACTACAGACGCCACCTCGGAGGGAAAGCTCAGGAGACTAGCAGAGGTGTTGGCCCTGACATGTCTGAGTCAATAAACTAATTCCAACCACTAAGTACACCGGACAGGAAGTGACTGAGTGAGAGCACAGGCTCTGGGGTTCGGCTGATAGGGACAGACCCCAATCCCATTTCTCAACAGTTAAGTGACCTTTTACAAATCACTCTGTACTTCATCACTCTCTTTTGTCATCGTGAAGATTATATATGAGATAATGCAAATGCCAGTACACCACAAGCACTTGACAAGCGTCAGCAGTGGTATTATTTTAACCTCACCCTATTCAAACATTGTACCAATTCCTTCTTCAGAAGGGAATTTACAATTAATATCATCTTCTATCAAAACACATGGTCCAGAAACTTGAGTCCTGTGGGCCTGCCCATGGACAAAGGGAGCCAAAGAGCACATGAAATCACAGAGGTCCTGCTGCCAGCAGCTGACCTGGGGGGACAGTAAGGTTTTTCCACCTGCAGCAGAGCAATCATACTGTTCTGCTGCCCACCCACCCATATGCTTAGAACAGCACCGAGACCTCCTGTGCCACCCAGAACACAGTCAGGGGCCATGAAACCCTCTCTTATTTTTCCCCAACCACAAACATATACTCACAGGAATGGGGTGAGAGAATTCCTAGGAGGCAAGTCCAGTACTTAATTTTCTTCTATTGCTCAGCATCTTGTTCAACTCAGGACCTGAGTGCTATTACTATATATTATCCAATAATTAGGACCAGAAAAATACAAGCAAGATGACCAGGTACTAAGGGTTATTAGAAGAAAGGTATCATTCAGATGCTCTTCCTACTACTCGTGGATTACCAAAGCAGGACCACAAGGATTCAAGGACTTAATTGTAAAGATAGAATGGGCACCAAGGGAAGGTAAGTGAAAAATCTAATTTTGGCCATTACCATGACATCTCATTACTGGCCCCTTCTGGTAAGATTTACCTGCAACTCTCTAGGACTATTTTCTCCCCTGAAATCCTGGACTGAGGCACAGTGGGAAAGTCAGTAAGCATCACAAAGAGTCCATGGGTTGGAGGTAAAATATAAACCCTGGGCATTGACCTGCAATGGGTGGGGGCCATCAAAGTTGGACAGTTGAAGGGATCAGGGGTCAAGAAGGGAAGAATGAGCGGAGGCTACAGTGGGGAAACGCATGACAAGGGGACTACCTAGAAAAGACGGCCTAACTGGTAAGAAAGAAAACATTTTGATGTCAGGGGAAATAATCTTGGACAGACAGGGAGGGCCAGCTGAAAATAAGCAGTAAATTACAATTTTTTTTTTTTTTTTTTTCACAGAAGTAAGACAGTCTGACATTCTGGGCGTTTTTCATGTGGTCCTTGGAACTGCTGACATTTTGCTATGAGACCGAAAAGATGGCCAGAACTGGTGTGACTTCCTGAGTGCCGTGGGAAAGTTCCCATGACTCCAGACCAATGCATCGGATTTCCAAGAACAGCAGAGCATGACTGCTTAGCCATGGGTCCAGAGAAATCCGAAACTATCTCACAACCATCCTCAGGAATGACATGACCCAAACACTCTTGGCTTTAAATATTGCAAAACCTTCCTTTTCCTATGAAGAGTTAATTTAGCCATACAGTCAACTTCATCTGACCCCTGGTGCTTAGAAGACAAGAGTGCTTCAGGTGGGGAAATAAAGATGCTACTAATAGGAAGTGCCTGTGGAGGAGTGGCCTGGACGGGGCCTCATTTGATTTATCTTCAGTAATAGCCTCTAGAAGAGACACTATGGTGCGAATGAATTACATCGTAGGTAAGGTTTTGCTTCAAAGGACGCTTTGCCTCATTTTCCTGCTGCTTATACATGCTGCAAATGAGAAAGTACCCAGCTGACAACTTTCCTCCTGATTTATAGGGAAGGTCATTTAATCCCAAGTAAGCATTTTGCTCACCCATCTTCACTATTCCTTCCCCCACTCTCTTCATGTTTTTTCAGTGTACCTTGAGATTCTCACCTGTACCTATGGCAGGAGCAACAGAAAGGTTCTAATAAATATTGCTCAAAGTGATTTGTTGGCATAAACATGCAAAATTTTGAGGGGAATGATTCAGGTCATATATGTACAACTCCTAATTACTTTGAATATAAATATGATGACACTATATATTTGTCATGCATATAGCTAGACTATTTATGGAATTAAATAGTAAATATATTTGTATCAATGATATTTTCATGTAGTAATTACGGCCTTGCCAAAAAAGAGCCTGGATTCTGCAAACTACAACTGTACTAGGGAAATATAACCCATTTTCCCTTGCTTGTTAACTTCAGAATTTTAAACTACTTTCATTTAATTTTGGTTCAAGTTTAAAACCTGCATAAAATTATTAAATATAATTACTATATTTTTTAAAGTATATCCCTTTAAATGTAAATAATGACCTACTTTTCCTTTCAAGTTTTTAATGACATCATTTGCAATTACCAGGGACCCCCAAGGATAGAAAATAACAGAGTCTCAAGACAATAATCTTCCTTAGAGGCAGAATCCAAAAGAAAAAAATCACCACCACCAGAGATATCAGAAAATAAATGAACAGAAACAAAGATATTTACATCTCCTCAGTAAAGGTGTATCATCAGAAAGCCAGAGCATAAATAAAAGCAGAGTAAAAACCCTTGCACTTGCCCTCAAAAAATTTTGCTGAAGTGTCCAGAACTGCACCACTCTATAACAGTTTCTATATTAAAATAGTATATCACACCTGCCAAAAGACCAAGGTGAAAGCGGAAGGTCACTGGAGATCTTTGCTGTTGTGTAATTGTTTGCCTGGTAGCAGAGTTATCAAGAAGTGGGTTCTGCAGTTGAGACCTGGCAGAAGAGGGCTGGCAATGTAGACCAGCATGGGTACCTGTCAGATCGCAAGGAGGGACACCAGACCAGCTTAGGAAACTGGAAAAGCGCAGGTTAAACTAAGTTTGCCATCGAACCTCAGTAAAGCCCCAGACTGTCTGCAGCTCAACCCAATGTTATTATTATTCCTCTTCCAGTTCTAAAGGCTTATTTTCAATTCAAATGGCTATTCTCAAAATTAAATTGAACTCATTTTGAAAGCCGAATTTCATGACACACTGCATTCCAAGACAATACTTCACTCTGTACAAATGTGTTCCTTCTCCTGTGTTCCCTTGATCCAATTCCATCAAAACAGTTCAGTTGTGCAATTCTATTAAGACCATTATTTGTCTTACATTTGACATATCCACTTGACTTGTATATTAGCTAACCTGGGGGGAAGAAACCTTCCTTGAAGGTATTCCTGCCTGCTATAATAAATTGTTTCAGATTTCTCTTTGATATCTGCTCTGATATTGTATTCATTTGGACCTCAGAATATCTTGTGATTTCTGGAGTCATTTTACCCTTCATAATAATGCAGTTGCTTTGTATCAGAACAAATCTCTATAGATTTCTAAAAATAAGTTCACTTTTGCATTCACTGAGTTATGCTAATTCCCTAGCACCTGAGAATTTTGGTTGTTCTCCAAGAAATGGTCATCTATCATGTTTAACTTGCTTTTCAGATATTCTCCATGTTAAAAATATATGAGTCTACTTTCCCAGCCATGGCAGAATCATCACTTTGCTTCAGGTACCTAATTGCCATAGTGAGCATCTTCAGACTGCAGAGTGGACCACATGTTCTGGCATCCTCTTTTTCTGAGTGTGAGCCTGAAAGTGGAGTGATACTTTGCTGAAATACACCCTTGCCACATTCCTCATATTGGATGACAGTGGTCTTCAAAGTAAGGTATGGCTACTCCTGCTGTTGCTTCTGATGCTGCTAAGTCGCTTCAGTCGTGTCCGACTCTGTGTGACCCCATAGACGGCAGCCCACCAGGCTCCCCCGTCCCTGGGATTCTCCAGGCAAGAACACTGGAGTGGGTTGCCATTTCCTTCTCCAATGCATGAAAGTGAAAAGTGAAAGTGAAGTCGCTCAGTCCTGTCCAACTCTTAGCGACCCCATGGACTGCAGCCCACCAGGCTCCTCCATCCATGGGATTTTCCAGGCAAGAGTACTGGAGTGGGGTGCCATCGCCTTCTCCGATGGCTACTCCTGAGGGTACCACAAAGACATTCTCAGGAGTGTGAGGCTGATGAGTAGATCCTCATCTTTTCTGTGTACACTCCTAAGACTCTTCTCAAGATAGTTCTGGAGGTCACACTGGTACTCACCCCTTTCACAATATACCTTTTGTTACTTAACAAAAGAGAAATATCCTTGGCAAATCTTACTTTGGCACAACAAAGGAACAGGATGAATATTCGTTTAAGCCAGCCATTTTAACAATCTTCCCAATCCACTTTTATCATGGGATGCATTCCCAATAAAATTCTACTTTTGTGCATAATAACCAATCATAATTTATAGTTAATTCATGCTGTTTGGTCTATAATTGCTGTTGTTTAATCACCAAGTCGTGTCCAACTCTTTGCACCCCAGGGACTGCAGCACGCCAAGCCTCCCTGTCCCTCACCATCTCCCTGAGTTTGCCCAAGTTCATGTCCATGGACCTATTATTTTAGACCATACTGTTACAGATAGGCTGTAAATATCACCACACACACCCACACCATCCAGTGGGCTCAGGTTTCCCAGCTCCTTAACAGAAGCAGAAGATATTAAGAAGAGGTGGCAAGAATACACAGAAGAACTGTACAAAAAAGATCTTCACGACCCAGATAATCATGATGATGTGACCACTAATCTAGAGCCAGACATCTTGGAATGTGAAGTCAAGTGGGCCTTAGAAAGCATCACTATGAACAAAGCTAGTGGAGGTGATGGAATTCCAGTTGAGCTGTTTCAAATCCTGAAAGGTGATGCTGTGAAAGTGCTGCACTCAATCTGCCAGCAAATTTGGAAAACTCAACAGTGGCCACAGGACTGGAAAAGGGCAGTTTTCATTCCAATTCCAAAAAAGGCAATGCAAAAGAATGCTCCAATAACCGCACAATTGTACTCATCTCAAATGCTAGTAAAGTAATGCTCAAAATCCTCCAAGCCAGGCTTCAGCAATACATGATCCGTGAACTCCCTGATGTTCAAACTGGCTTTAGAAAAGGCAGAGGAACCAGAGATCAAATTTCCAACATCCACTGGATCATGGAAAAAGCAAGAGAGTTCCAGAAAAACATCTACTTCTGCTTTATTGACTATACCAAAGCCTTTGACTGTGTGGATCACAATAAACTGTGGAAAATTCTGAAAGAGATGGGAATACCAGACCACCTAACCTGCCTCTTGAGAAATCTGTATGCAGGTCAGGAAGCAACAGTTAGAACTGGACATGGAACAATTTTGGCCACCTCATGCGAAGAGTTGACTCATTGGAAAAGACTCTGATGCTGGGAGGGATTGGGGGCAGGAGGAGAAGGGGACGACAGAGGATGAGATGGCTGGATGGCATCACGGACTTGATGGACGTGAGTCTGAGTGAACTCCGGGAGATGATGATGAACAGGGAGGCCTGGCGTGCTGCGATTCATGGGGTCGCAAAGAGTCGGACACGACTGAGCGACTGAACTGAACTGAACTGAACTGATGACTGTGAGGAGGTCAGATACCGAAATAAAAGCCAGTCGACTGAAATTAAACAGTGAAAAGAAACAGGTAAATTAAGCAAATTGGTTCTTCACTGAATTGTCTTTTAGCAAATTAACCTAATAATAATCTGAAAGAAATATATTCAGACTTCAAAGCCACAGGTCTACCAGTCAGTTCAGTCACTCAGTCGTGTCCAACTCTTTGTGACCCCATGGACTGAGCACACCAGGCTTCTCTGTCCATCACCAACTCCTGGAGCTTGCTCATACTAATGTCATCGAGTCAGTGATGCCATCCAACCATCTCATTCTCTGTCATCCCAGTTTTCCTCCTTACTTCAGTTTTTCCCAGCATCAGGGTGTTTTCTAATGAGTCAGTTTTTCACATCAGGTAGCCAAAGTATTCTAGCTTCAGCATCAGTCCTTTCGATAAACATTCAGGACTGATCTCTAGGATTGACTGGTTTGATCTCCTTGCAGTCCAAGGGACTCTCAAGAGTCTTCTCCAACACCATGGTTCAAAAGCATCAATTCTTTGGTGCTCAACTTTCTTTGTGGTCCAGCTCTCACATCCATACATGACTACTGGAAAAACCATAACTATGACTAGACAGACCTTTGTTGGCAATGTAATTCTCTGCTTTATAATATGCTATCTAGGTTGGTCATAGCTTTTATTGCAAGGAGCAAGTGTCTTTTAAATTCATGGCTGGAGTCACCATCTGCAGTGATTTTGGAGCCCAAGAAAATAAAGTCTAACTGTTTCCATTGTTTCCCAATCTACTTGCCATGAAGTGATGGGACCAGATGCCATGATCTAAGTCTTTTGAATGTTTAGTTTTAAGTCAACTTTTTCACTTTCTTCTTTCATCAAAAGGCTCTTTAGAACCTCTTTGCTTTCTGCCATAAGGGTGATGTCATCTGCATATCTGAGGTTATTGATATTTCTCCCAGAAATCTTGATTCCAGCTTGTATTTCATCCAGCCCAGCATTTCACATGATGTACTGTGCATATAAGTTAAATAAGCAGGGTGACAATATACAGCCTTGACGTACTCCTTTCCCAATTTGAAACCAGTGCATTGTTCTATGTCAGGTTCTAACTGTTGCTTCCTGGCCTGCATACAGATTTCTCAAGAGGCAGGTCAGGTGGTCTGGTATTCCCATCTCTTTCAGAATGTTCCACAGTTTGTTGTGATCCACACAAAGGTTTGGGCACAGTCAATAAAGCAGAAGTATGTTTTTCTGGAATTATCTTCATTTTTCTATGATCCAATGGATGTTGGTAATTTGATCTCTGGTTCCTCTGCTTTCTCTAAATCCAGCTTGAACATCAGAAGTTCTCGGTTCACATACTGCCAAAGCCTAGCTTGGAGAATTTTGAGCATTACTTTGCTAGCGTGTGAGATTAGTGCAATTGTGTGGTAGTATTCTTTAGCATTGCCTTTCTTTCGGATTGGAATGAAAACTGATCTTGTCCAGTCCTGTGGCCACTGCTGAGTTTTCCAAAATCGCTCGCCACAAGAGTATAGGAAATTTTTAAAGTAAATTTATATAGTTATTTCTATCCTAGAGAAATATGATGACGTTGAAGACTTTCAAACATAACAATATATTACATTAGATTACATTTCAGTATAGGAAGTGAAATAGAAATCTGATCACTAGGACAAGAAATGATGTAAGATTTTCTGCTATTAAAAAAGAGTTTCTTCATGCATTTTTGAACAAGATGATAGAATCAAATTATTATGCAATTTATATTTGTTGGATACACTTAAAAGAGCCATCTGAAAGTTTTGTTTTTAAGATGTCAACATTTACCGAATACTGAAAATTATATCCTTGGGAATATTTGAATATAGAATGAAAAATTTTAAGTGACAGCTTAAAAATGTGAAAGGTAGTAAATATGTAATCTGCAGAGTATTGTCACATACTACCTAGTATCTGAGAGACAGAGACAGAGAGATGGAGACAGAGAGAAAAAGAGCTTACAAGCTTCCATTCCTGCAAGGTGAGTGAAAGGTCATCTCTGACATCCACCAAGAGGCTGAAATATTGTGGCCTGTTAGTCTAGAAAGATTAAATAATCTTATAGTGGTATTTTTGTGTCAAATAATCCAATATAAACATAAATAAAACTTGAAAAAAGCTATCTAGTCAAATTCCACTATTACATTCAAGCCAGTAGATCCAAAGTAACACAATTCACTGTTGGCTTAGACCCCTGTGGTTCTGACAACAGCCACAAGGGTTCCGTACTAAAAGAACGGTGAACAGGCCAGAGTAGAGTGAAAACCAACTGAAACACCAAAACTACAAAGGAGAAACGTGACTAGGAACTTGTGCACATCAGGTTATTAAAAGATGTCCAGAGACAATATTTGCTTTGAGCAGGGATAAATCGGACAGTCTGGCTTCCTTTATTTCTGGACATCTCAGCTTAGCTGTCTGACCCCCATGGTGGAAGCCTGAGCATGTTAATTCATGTAAACTGGGCCAGTCCTCGGGGTTTATTCCTCCCTCCCCCACACTCAGACTCATTCAGATCAACATGCCATCCTTATCCCTTCTCACTCCTCTCTCTCTTTCTTTTCTCCCTGGGGATGATCTGTGGTCTGGTGTGCTGGCATCAGGAAGAATAAGACATCTTGCCCATAAGAATTCTCTGCCCGCATTGGCCTCCACTGAGATGTAATTCACCTCATCTTGGACTGCATATTCCATGCATCCAGTGTGAAGTCTGCAATCCTGCATGGTCTCAGATGGGCAGGCCTTGCTCTCTGAGTCTTTCTCAGTCTAAGGCAGAACTAGGCAAACTTGTATCCTCTAACACCAAGGAACATCGAACATGGCCTGGATTCATCAAGACTTACATTTCAAGTAGGGATTGTTTTAAGCATTCTTTTAACTTCTGTAAATCAATGCTGTAACACCTGTAAGATGGCTACTAGCTATTCCCAAATAAGCCATGGAATCCCCCAAAACATGTAGAAACTTTGAAAAGTCTGAAAGTGTTCATCACTCAGTTGTGTCTGACTCTCTGCAACCCCATGGATTGTAGCCCACCAGGCTTCTCTGTCCATGAAATTTTCCAGGTAAGAATACTGGAGTGGGTTGCCATTCGCCTCTCCAGGGGATCTTCCCAACCCAGGAATCAAACCTAGGTCTCCTGCATTGCAGGCAGATTCTTTACCATCTGAGCCAGCCCCAAATAATATATTTTAGCAATCATGGTGAACATGAATTTCATGAAGGCCACTTTCAAATGTAGGTGGCCAATCTTGAGACAGCCTCCCCTGTCCTCCCCATTCCCTCCCATGGAAACCACAGTTCTGCTCCCTGTCTCTACCTCAAGAAGGACCTCAATGCTTCCCTTGAGTGTCCCTGTGTGGTGTGGTATGTTCTCTCCAGAGAACAACAAAATTGTAAAATCCTCCTTTCTTTTTTATGATCTGCAACTGGCCTCACCCTACCTCACCCAAGGAAATATGGTTAAAACAGAGATGGGGTCAGGTTTCCCAGGTCCCATGGCTGTGAGGAGAGTAGATACCTAAAAAAAATGGAAGTTCCATAAGGAAAGATATGGATGGGACAACAGAGGTTAGGTGTGGAATTGGCAATAGTGTCCAGTTCAAGTAGCAGGGAACTAAGGCAGAGACAAGTTTAACCTTCTTCAAATGCTGTTCAGTTCAGTTCAGTTCAGTCGCTCAGTCGTGTCTGACTCTTTGCAACCCCATGAATCGCAGCACGCCAGGCCTCCCTGTTCATCACCAACTCCCAGAATTCACCCAGACTCACATCCATCGAGTCAGTGAGGCCATCCAGTCATCTCATCCTCGGTCGTCCCCTTCTCCTCCTGCCCCCAATCCCTTGGAGAATTTTGAGCATTACTTTACTAGCATGTGAGATGAGTGCAATTGTGCAGTAGTTGGAGCATTCTTTGGCATTGCCTTTCTTTAGGATTGGAATGAAAACTGACCTTTTCCAGGCCTGTGGCCACTGCTGAGTTTTCCAAATTTGCTGGCAAATTGAGTGCAGCACTTTCACAGCATCATCTTTCAGGATTTGAAATAGCTCTACTGGAATTCCATCACCTCCACTAGCTTTGTTAGTAGTGATACTTTCTAAGGCCCACTTGACTTCACCTTCCAGGATGTCTGGCTCTAGATGAGTGATCACACCATCGTGATTATCCAAGTTGTGAAGATCCTTTTTGTACAGTTTTTCTGTGTATTCTTGCCACCTCTTCTTAATATCTTCTGCTTCCATTAAGTCCATACCATTTCTGTCCTTTATCAAGCCCATCTTTGCATGAAATGTTCCCTTGGTATCTCTAATTTTCTTGAAGAGATCTCTAGTTTTTCCCATTCTGTTGTTTTCCTCTATTTCTTTGCACTGATTGCTGAAGAAGGCTTTCTTATCGCTTCTTGCTATTCTTTGGAACTCTGCATTCAGATCCTTATATCTTTCCTTTTCTCCTTGGCTTTCCACTTCTCTTCTTTTCACAGCTATTTGTAAGGCTTCCCCAGACAGCCATTTTGCTTTTTTGCATTTCTTTTCCGTAGGGTACGTCTTGATCCCTGTCTCCTGTACAATGTCACGAACCTCATTCCATAGTTCATCAGGCACTCTATCATCTATCAGATCTAGGCCCTTAAATCTATTTCTCACTTCCACTGTATAATCATAAGGGATTTGCTTTAGGTCATACCTGAACGGTCTAAAGTAAAGCTTGTCGACTAAAATTAAATAGTGAAAAGAAACAGGTAAATTAAGCAAATTGGCTGTTCACTGAATTGTCTTCTAGCAAATTAACCTAAAATGGACATAATTGGTAATAAAGAAGGAATGGAATTTAATGAAGGTTTAGTAATTGTCCCTGGGGGATGACCTAACAATTGGAAACATTGGATGTCATTGTAAACAAGCCTTTTAAAGATCACTTTTAAAGGAATACAGTGAGTGGTTAGAGTGTGGCAATCATAAATACATACTCACGGGACAAATGAAAATAAAAACTGTTCTAATGTTACACAAATGGATTCCAGTGGCTTGGGATAAATTTCCAGTGACAGCATCATGCATGATTCAAAAAGTGCTGTATCTCAAACAACTTAGATAAAAGTGAAGGTGACAAGCCTCACAGAACTGCATTAGAGAATTCAAAGAGCAGCTTTAGTGATGACGAAGACACGATGTCAAAGATGAATGTGAAGAGCATGGAAAAAAATGAAAGTAGAAAAACACATGTCTCTAAATTCACATTATTTTATATAATATGATTTTAAACATGTAGTACATGGAAATTAAATATAATGACAAGATTATTGACTATTTCATATATATCTCTTAAAGTTTACTGATTCATGTTTGAAAAAAAAATTTTTAATCTTCTCACTGAGAAAAGAGAGAATTGGAGCCACTTGACAGGTGGATGTTTACAGCAAGAGGAACATAGAAAAGGGCCACAGTCTTAAAAGCTTGTATAACAGAGCATATGATGTGACCCCAAAAGCCAGGAAGACTGCCCTGGAGAAACACTGTTTAAGCTGCTGTCAAGATAAAGGGGGAGGAAGGGGAGGAAGGGGAGGAAGGGTGTTCCAGATCAAGTCACACACAGGTACAGAATCTCCAGGGCTGAAAAAAATGCTGAAAAATGCTGAAACACTGAAAAAACACTGTGGTTGATCAGAGGGAATAAAGGAAAGTGTAGAGCAAGATGTGGCTGGAGAGTCAAAAGGAACCCGACGCACAGCCAGGCAGGGATGCTAATCACTTTGTTTCCATCTAAGAGTGAAATGAAGCCAAATAAAGAGGCAGCTATTGCAGTAATCCAAACAAGAGACATTGGCATCTCCACAGGCAATGGCCAGATCCCAGGTCACAGAGACCCGTGCAGACCATGGCAAGATTTCAGGGATTTGGGGTTTGGTTTGGTTTTTTGTTTTGTTTTGCTAAAGTACAATGGAAAAATTTGTAAATACAAGAGCAAAATGATCTTTTAAGATATTTCTACAGTAACAATCTAGTTGCTGAAATGAATAGTGAAATGGCAAGAATTTTAAAAGGGAGGACAATTGGGGGGTAATTATCCTGATCCTATATTACAGATGAGAGCTTGGTCATTGTGGTAGCAGTGGAAATGAAAACAAGTAAACACATTGACAAAAGTGGGGGAGTCTCAAAGATGTCTGCTAGGCTTCTGTGTTACCAGGATGCTGTATATCTCACTGTGATGGAAAACACTGAGAAAGAACCCGCTTTGAGGTGGAGAAAAGCACAGGACTGGACACAGCATAAATGAGGTAGACTGCCACTTGTGCACATTTTTCTTTCGATGGCAAAAGTGACAACATTGTGTCCATGCTGTGGATATTTCAGGCATGGAAACTTTCAAGTTCCACTTGTTATATAAACAAAGAAAAGTTCTAGGATACAATGTAGAATCACCCAATTTGCTCCGTGGGATATGGAATTTGGAATGATGGCCATTTGACCTGCTTTGTAAAGAAGGAGGTATGTATAGTGCCTGGAAGGAAGCTCCAGGGTTGTCACCACGCGGTTGATCAGAGAGGACCTCCTTAAACTCCTAATGACCTAAAATATCTTTTTCCAGAAAGGAGAAGTCTGGTCTTAATATAGAAATCTGGTATAAAAGAAGAACGTTTTCGTGTTTGTCACCCATTCTGATGGCTTTCCGTTAAGTCCAATATTCCTATTCCATTCAGAATATTGTAAGAAGGGTGCTGGGAATAAATGGAGAATGTCTGTCTACGATGCTGGGGCCACAGGCAGGCAGTCAGCACTAACACCGGGAACCAGTACCTACTCAGAACCCCAGGCTATATAAATAATACAGGTGCTGAGCAGACAAATCCCAATATGGAGAAACACGTGGATTCGGGTAAGTGCCCTTTCTGTGGGAGAAGGAAGAGACAAAGTAGATCTCTGACTACTCAGCAAACAGGGAGTTAAGTTTTCTGGGCCATCTTCCCTAATGTGTGGGTAGTGTGAGAGTCGGGGAGGTCACCATGGATACATCTGGCTGCATCTGCCTGAGTTATTTGTATTGAACAGATTGCTACAGGGTGTTTTTTTCTGGTCTCATTATGTGTGTGTAATGCCAATTAAATAACAGGAATGAAAATTAAAAAGGAAAATATCTGCCCCTGCTGGGTATAATCTCATTAGTGCAAAGTCAAATGATTAGTCCTAAAAAGGGCTCCAAAAGGCAGCAAATACAGCATTAAAGTTGCAAGTATCTTTTGCATCGCAATGAGAAAATGAATCAGAATTGTTCACTCTGTTGAAAACACCAGAGCCATGCCTATAATAAGACCGATCGTGTTATGGGTTGAGTACCATTGTATCTTTACCTAAATGAACAGCAGGAAATTACCACGATACATCCCAAACTTCAAATTCATAGCATAAAATGACTGTGCCAAGCATTTTAAGGAGAGATGACATATATCCCTGAGTTGACTGTGAAACCTGATAGGTGCTTACTTTACAGTACTTGATGACTTACATAATATTCAAGCATCAGACTTTTTTCTAATTAACCAAGGCAACCAGCTATAAATTTTCCAGCAGCAATGGGTGGCTCTCAGAGAAAAATTCAGAATGGGAGGGTCTGTCCTTTTTAAGCCCCAGAGTGCACTTAAAATGAAGGGCCTGAGCAGCTGGAAAGGACACCAGCAGGCAGCTGAACTCCTGCTAAGCCTCAGGAGGAACACCCAATTTTCCCTTTTTTCAGAAAGTTTGAGAAATATCAGTGACAGCTGTTTTGAAGCAAGATGATTCAAGAGGAAGATTTGGAATGATGGGCTGTATAAAAAATGGCCTAGCCCAGAGAAGTCTCCTCAGGACACAAGGGCAGGTAGCTTCACTTTTAAAGTTTTCACACCTTAATCCCTTTTACCTTCACTCTGAAAAGCAGAGAAAAGAGGAATCATGACAATATTTCAGATGTAAAAGTGAGGCACAGTACAGACCCCAGCCAAACTGATCGCCTGTAGTAATTGCCCCCACTGAGCTCACCAGTCCAAGGAAGCCAGGCACTCACATGCAAACATTCATCTACAGAAAACTCCGCCTGGGATAAAGCATGGACACCATGCCCTGACAGGGTCATGAAAAATGACTTTGCATAACCAGGATACAGAAAATTAGACACCTTCCTAGCCCCTGACCTGTGAAAAGTAATCTTCCCAACTGAATAACCTTTTACAGGGATCCAGAGTTAGGCCTCAGTGCGCCTCTGAATTTTCTGTAATTATTATGCAAAATTTTGTGTTATGTTAAATTCATAAGGAAAACTTTCATCAGATTGTCCACCTCTGAAAACTGAAGGGTTAAGAATCCTGATTTCTACAGATGAAGGGATTCTACACTTATTTTGGAGAAGCTAAGGAGAACATTGGAACTGTTTACCTTAGTGCAGAATTAGGACTAGTAAAGAGATAGGGCCCTGTGTGAGACATCAAGGTGTCCCACCAAAGCTGGAACACCATCAGCTCTTCAAAGCAATGGTTCACCCTCAAGGGGAGGCGATGCTCTGCAAAGAGAGGATCACAGTATTTTGGACTTAGGTAGATGTAGGTTTACCAATATTAACCATGTGATTTTGGCTGAGGTATTTCACATCTCTGAAGTCCAGTTTATTCCTCCTTTAAATGAAATAATAAAAATAGAGGAAAAATATGAAAATAACCAGTCCCATTGCTTAGCATTGTTTCAAAGATTCAGTGACATAACATAGGTTAAATTCCTGGCAAATAGAAGATCCTCTGTAAAAGTTGTTTCATTTACCCGTCTCCTGTTTCAGAGTCTTGAGAAAAGATAATAAAAACAAAAAGAAAGGAAAGAAGGGAGAGAGGAAAGGGAGAAGGGGAGAAGGAGGAAGGAGGGAAGGCAGGAAGAAGGAGGAGAGAAAGAAAATTTTTGACTTGCCCTTGGCCTGGAAAAATTATAAGGAATTGGAAGAAGAGGGGCACCATGAGGCCTGACAAGAAATTTGAGAAAAAACAGAGACACTTCACAGAATCAACCAAGCAGTGGACAGAGGTTCAGACACCCTTGGACCAGCCCTAGCAGATAGGAACCTGGACAGCAACCTTGCGATGCCTAGTCCAGCACTCTTTCCATAATTTCTCACTCATTCCTGCTCACACACATCTTATTGCTTCATGCTTGCACTCTGCCACTCTCCATTTAATTATAAGGCTAAAAACAGTTTGTAATTAAATGCATAGATCTATTAGCTCTAAACAACAAAAGGTAATGTACCTGTATAAAATAATATCTGTATCACGAACCAAAATGAATGAGTCAGCAAAGAGGTTTTTAGCACCAGTAAATCATGCCATGTGGAATCATCAATGCACAGTTAGCGAAGCACAGTGAGGCGAGAACTCCATGCTGGGAGACAGGTCGTGTACCCTTCTTCCTCATCACAACTGGGAGGCCAGCAGTAATCTAGTACAGTACTTTCCAACATATCCTACTTCCTGTGACCTGGATCTCTTAGGATGGTTCTGCGTTTAAATCACATAGTGTGTTAGTTCCCTTGAATCCTTGCCAAAGCAGTGGAAGTGAGAAGATCCTTGACATTGGGCCTCACAACAGTTGAAAGCCAAGAGGCTGAACCTGAGAGGGTCTGATGATGAGAAAATGTCCTCTTGACCAGGGGCAAGAGATGATATGGAACACGATCAAGAGCTCTAGGTCCATGACTTCTAAAGAGGGTAAGCACTGAGACCCAGGCCGACAGCATGTCTTCACACACTCTTTGGGTATATTTATTTTCCTTTGTCAAGACAACTAACACACAATGACGTAATTTATAAAGTTTTTATTTATTTATTTTTAGTCAAAGGATAATTGCTTTACAATATTGCATTGGTTTCTACCAAATATCAACATGAATCAGCCATAGGTTTACCCATGCCTGATCCCTCCTACTCAAACTTCCATAAAGCTTTTTTAAAAAATAAAATAAAGATACAGTTCTCCATTTCCTTCCTCTTCCCATATTTTGAAGATGATTTGTTCTAATCTGCACATTTACGTGTACTTTTATTTCATCTTGACATCTCATTAAATATTTCTTACTGAAAACAACTAAATTGCCTATTGGTAGAATAATAGATCAGTTGGATTTTATACATAAAATGTATAAACACTCACACACATACACACATATATATATATATACACACACACATAAGAATCTATATATACTTGCTATATACATAAGACATATGGACATCCCTGGTGGCTCAGATGGTAAAAAATCTGCCTGTAATGCAAGAGACCTGGGTTCAATCTCTGGATCTGGAAGATCCCCTGGAGGAGGAAATAGTAACCCACTCCAGTATTCTTGTCTGGAGAATCCCATGGACAGAGGAACCTGGTGGGCTACAGTCCACAGGGTCATAAAGAGTCGGACATGACTGAGTGACTAACACACACACACATGTCTATATACACATAGAGATGGGAATACCAGACCACATGAACTGCCTCTTGAGAAACCTATATGCAGGTCAGGAAGCAACAGTTAGAACTGGGCATGGAACAACAGACTGGTTCCAAATAGGAAAAGGAGTACGTCAAGGCTGTATTTTGTCACCCTGCTTATTTAACTTCTATGCAGAGTACATCATGAGAAACGCTGGGCTGGAAGAAGCACAAGCTGGAATCAAGATTGCCAGGAGAAAGATCAATAACCTCAGATATGCAGATGACACCACCCTTATGGCAGAAAGTGAAGAGGAACTAAAAAGCCTCTTGATGAAAGTGAAAGAGGAGAGTGAAAAAGTTGGCTTAAAGCTCAACATTCAGAAAACGAAGATCATGGCATCTGGTCCCATCACTTCATGGGAAATAGATGGGGAAAGAGTGGAAACAGTGACTGACTTTATTTTGGGGGGCTCCAAAACCACTGCAGATGGTGACTGCAGCCATGAAATTAAAAGACGCTTACTCCTTAGAAGAAAAGTTATGACCAACCTAGATAGCATATTGAAAAGCAGAGACATTACTTTGCTGACTAAGGTCCATCTAGTCAAGGCTATGGTTTTTCCAGTGGTCATGTATGGATGTGAGAGTTGGACTTGAAGAAAGCTGAGTGCCAAAGAATTGATGCTTTTGAACTGTGGTGTTGGAGAAGACTCTTGAGAGTCCCTTGGACTGCAAGGAGATCCAACCAGTCCATTCTAAAGGAAATCAGCCCTGGGTATTCCTTCGAAGGAATGATGCTAAAGCTGAAACTCCAGTACTTTGGCCACCTCATGTGAAGAACTGACTCATTTGAAAAGACTCTGATGCTGGGAGGGATTGGGGGCAGGAGGAAAAGGGGACGACCGAGGATGAGATGGCTGGATGGCAACACTGACTCAATGGACGTGAGTTTGAGTGAACTCCAGGATTGGTGATGGACAGGGAGGCCTAGCGTGCTGCAATTCATGGGGTCGCAAAGAGTCAGACACAACTGAGCAACTGAACTGAACTGATACATATATGTGTATAGTTATTCAGAGCAACAACAACCATCACAAGAAAACTAATAGCTAAGGTGTGTAAACTTATTAGAAACACATAAATGTTACTCACATTCTTTCCTAAATATATATTGATCATTACCTCTCCCAGCTCATATAAATGCATGGATACATGCCTATCCTAGAATTAAAGTGACCTCAAGGTAGCCAAAATGAGTAACACTGTTTATTCCTCTGGTGACTATCAGAGATGAAGACCATAGAAAAACAGAGCCTGATAAGTAAGGTTTGGATGAACTAGAGAAGTAGGAGTCTGAAACCACTGGATTCACCAAGAACTGGAATGGAGACACAGGGTAGAATGGCGGGCAGGATCTGAACCCCTAGTTTCCTCTTGACTGGAGTAAAGCCGACAGAAACCACAAACTAAGGGGGGAAGGATGGAGAACAGCCCTAGTCTCTGTTGTTCAGTCTCTCAGTCATGTGTGACTCTTTGCAACCCGGGGACTACAGCCCACCAGGCTCCCCTGTCCTTCACTATCTCCCAGTCTGCTCGGATTCATGTCTGCTGAGTTGGTGATGCTATCTAACCATCTCTTCCTCTGCTTCTCCCTTCTCTGTCTCCACACAAAATAACACAGCCTAGGCATCATGTTTTATCCCACTTTCTCAGGCTCCCCAATCTTGGTACTCTGACATACTTGGACATTTTCTACCAAATAAAACAGAGATATGCATCATCTTAAGTTTTGTTTTGCTTTGTTTTGTTTTCAACACAATACTCAGAAAGTTCCTGCTGAATCTATTCTGGTGCCTGGCACAGGGGGACTTTGACATGTAATGCTTTCTGATTTGGAAATAAATATTCTGAAGGTAAATGAATATTTTCTCCCTTACACATAGAAGGTGCTAAGGAAATACTGACATCCTGGTGTGATGGGAGTTAGCTCCTGTATTAGAACCCTCTGACAGATCAGTTCAGTGACCCTCTACATTGAGCCAAAGAGGATCCTTGAGACCCTGTGTTAGATTTTTCAATGGAAATTCCACCCTCACCAAACCCACCACAGATTTGCCTCCAACAAGAAAATTATTGTGACACATTTGTTCAGCCAAGTGGTAACAGAGAACAATGAGGTCTCTGTACACAACTGTGAAACGACCCTCCAGGAAATGCCAGCGCAGCTGGAGGACTTAGACCTCTAATCAACACTTTGAATCCTTCTTGGTAATAGGGAATAACTTACATACAAAGAAAATAAAGGGAAATTTATCCAATGTGTAGCATTTGGGGAAGAAGCAGAGGTCTTGGGAATGAGCCTACGTCTTCATGTAAGGAACCACAGTCATTCCACTGATACTAAAAATGTTTCTTGGTTATCAAGTCAAGCAGCCACTGACAGACATGAAATTTGGTGGCCCATATATCAGCAAATGGAATGGCTAGGGTTTGAGATAATGACAATCTCAACACAAGTAATTTTCGAGCCTTTGCTCTAAAGTGCGAATATTCAGGACTATTTCCAAAAGGTTAAATATATACCAAATATACTACTTTAGTTACTGCTGACTTACTTAATTCTCACAACAACTTCAAGTGGCAGACCTTTCAAGGCACAGAGAGGTTAAATAACTTGGCCAAGATCTTACAGCTAGTAAGTGTCAGGGCCAAGATTCAAAGCTGAACCAGCAGTTTGATTCCAGAGGTTTGCTTTTATCTACTATCCTATTTTGGGGTCATTTAGTAAATCTAAACTTGCATTTAGATCCTACTTGGCATGCTGTTTATTTCTCTCAAGTAATTTCAGAGGATAAACTGTGAGTAACTTGAAAGGAGCTGCTTTTTTTTTTAAGTCCTGTTTATTCTTCCCAGGAGCACCATCTTCTAGAAGAGGAACATTGGAAATAACCACACTTCAGACACCTGAAGCAATCAGACCTCAGAATGTAATACTATTAAATAATCTCAAGTTGGGTTAGTACTCAAACATTTGAGTGTTTCATTACCAGAAACATTAGCCTCTGTATAACCTTCTTTGGAACAATATGAACATTTTTCTCCTGGAAGTATAATATATCATGTTTAACATGTATCAAACATAGCCCCATTTTATCCTACATTCCTTTCATCTGCAACAATGATCTTGAAATAGAAAATGCATGTGCCCACTAGGGAACTGCAGAAAATTAATCCCCAGCAAATTTTGTCAATGACTGTCACTCACTTTCTCCCTCAAAGGATGGTTCTGTTGTTGCCCAGACACATCATTAGGCATTGCTGTGAAAGGAGATAGACAGCGCATTCCTATTTTGCAGCACTTGAGTCTAAAGGGAAATCAGTCTTGCTTAGTATTGTCATAGTTGTATAATTGCCCTTAAAATCCAGCTGTGAGTCATGTTCCTACATGTAGTTACATGTGACCCACGTCTTTTCTGAGCTGAACAC
The DNA here is from genome assembly GCA_006410635.1 of Cephalophus harveyi. Classification (NCBI taxonomy): domain Eukaryota; kingdom Metazoa; phylum Chordata; class Mammalia; order Artiodactyla; family Bovidae; genus Cephalophus; species Cephalophus harveyi. Next base: position 344,071 of record SJYT01035244.1, on the reverse strand, counting down.
ACGAATACCCCCTCCTCTGGCTTGTTGAGCTGCTCACAGACACTGTCATTTTTCCCACTTCAGTTCATTTGCTTCACAGACAGCACTGTCTTTGATCAGACTCAGTCACTGCTAGATAAATTCCCCTTGAAGGCAGGAAACCTACAGTTTATTTCGTGTAGCTCATGATGCTGATAGGTAATTACTATGTAGTCAATAGCTAATGAATGAATGAGTAAATTATACCAACCATGGGTCAATAACCGATCATTTCTTTCTAAAAGTCCATGACAATGCTGCAAGTCTGTTATGCTGTAATGCATCCCTATATTTTTTCTTATCTAGTGATATCTTGCTAGACATAATACGAAGGGCACAAAGTACCTCATTTCAGCCTGTTGTGTGACAGTTACTTAAAAATATCACCCAGGAGCAAAAAAGAGAAGATAGTCGTCTAATCTGATTATATAATTTTTTTAATAACGACTACCCTAACCCAGTTATTCCAGCTTTGGCCTCCAAAATGTGAGTTCAACTTCCATTCAAGTTAAAATCCCCTGAATTGACCAAGCAAGAACACAAAATCACAAGGGAACTAAATCCTCAGCCTTGACTGACAGTCTTGGCTACCAACCTGAGAAAATCAACTCTGACGGCAAAGGTTTCAAGGCACCCATGAGAGAGGCTGGGAGGCAGATGGGACACTGTAGGAGGGAGAGGCAATCATAAAGGAGGGCACTTGGCACACAAGGAACAGATGGACCTGGACGCGCTCCACCTTCCCTATTTGTTCAGGCAAGTGCACAGAATTTTGTCGTCTCATCAGTACGCCCAGAGCTCTTGATCATCACAGAGGGTATATTAAACTGTTTAGCTGCTTCGCTAAAAATAATGGATTGCACTCAATAACAGGCACCAGAAAATGGCAGGGGTTTTGATTTAATATAAAAGAACTGTTGTCATGGCTGTCACCCAATTATTAATTGGTTATCTACAAAGAAAGCCCAGAATTACCATCATTCCCCAAACACCTATTATGTCGTAACTACAAACCCCAATACAAATTTGGTCAGTAAAATTTGCCTAAATACAAAATATACACATTGAGAGCTGATTTTCTAATTCTTTTCTAAAACTCACCATTATGTTCATTTTCTGGGAGACTAGATTTCATACAGGCAATAAATTATTGAGAAGCATTCTTGACCATTCTCAGAATTCAGGATGAAATGAAAGCAAAAAATTACTGACTATAAACTTTTGTTTCAAGCCCTATTCCACCCAACAAAGGGACACAGTTTGATATTATGCCATCAGCAGTTTTTGATATCAGGCAAGCCTCAAAAAAATCCATCTGGACATGACCAAAATACTTGCCAATAACATACACACCATTTGGAGGCTCTGATACAAGTATATTGGCCTTAGTGAGTAGGGAAAGCGTCATTCAATCAGAGAACCTCCTTTGCCTACTCTCACGTCTGTAACAAAATCACCAGAGACAAGAACTACATCTGCGTCTGGACTCTTCAGGGTGGATCCATAGAGGAACATTGATCCCACTTTGCAACCAAGAGTGGCAGTAACTCAACTAACAATACTGCCAGCCAGAGGAAAGCTTAACACTTAATTACCAGGCTGGCTTCTGAACCTAGGGGAATCTTAATAGACAGAACTAATTAAAATCAATACTCATACGATAATTGTGACAGGAACAAAAGGCTCAAGATAAATTTTTAAATGGAGGAAAATGAACAATCTCATTTCTTCATGCCAACCTTGCTGTCTGGCTCATCAGGAAATGCAGGGTAACAGGGAGTCTTTCTGGGAAGACCTAAGCAAGTGATAGGAAAGAAAGCATACACAAGAAGCCCACCGAAAGGATTTCCTAAGCCTTGGTTAGTGTGATCTGAAGTGGTCAGTAAAACAACATTTGCAAAGATAGGGCCATTCTAACCTTAAGTGTTTTAATGATGGAAGTAGGAAAATTTGACTTTTCTTCTAGTTGTGTGTGACCTTGGGAAATTTAATTTAATTTCTCTGGGCCCCAGTTTTTTTCATCTATAAAATAAGAGGTGGGGGAGAACAGTTGATCTCTGAGATCCCTTCAGTTGTGTGATTCTGGAATATTATATTTCAGAGATGCAGATGGGAGCCTGGAACATACGTTCAAGGACACAGATGCAAAAAAAAAAAAAAAAAAAGGCCATCTCTTTTTTTAAAAATAATGTCTCTTGTTCTGACTCTCCTTGAGAACAGTGGAAGAGTAGCCCACGGTGGTCTTTATTAATAGCTCCCCCTGCTTCATACTAATGTGTGACCTTCAAGAAAAACGTAGAGTTTGGTTTTGTTTTCAAAACTGTTTTTCGTAAAGTGATAAATTGAATCTTGGGGCTTCCCAGGTGGCTCTGTGGTAAAGAATCTGCCTGCCAATGCAGGAGATGCAGTTTCAATTCCTGAGCTGGGAAGATCTCCTGGAGAAGGAAATGGCAACCCACTCCACTTTTCTTGCCTGGGAAATTCCACGGACTGAGGAGCCTGGTGGGCCACAGTCCATGGGGTCTGTAAAGTGTCAGATGCAACTTAGTGACAAAACCACATAGAAAGAGAGTTTTTAAATTGGGGCCCCAAACTTGATTTTAACAGTGTATTCTGGTTTCTCTCCAGAGGTTGATAGCACTACTCACTGTAGGACAGATTCTGGTAAAAGACACAGCTTCCTAATGCAGCAACATTGTCCTAGCACAAGATTCCAGTGTAGTTGAAATAACATTTCAGTTCTTTTCCTTTTCAATTTAATAATATATACTAATGCCAGACAAGGACAGTTCTACATGACCATATAACAGAATGATATGAAATGAATTTGGCACATACTAGATGTGAGTGGCAGAAGAGAAAGAAATATTTTTATTCCACTATGTATCTTTCAATTGTTAATTTTTTATTGGTCTACACATTCAGGTGAAACATTTGCTTTGGTTTAGTCGCTAAGTTGTATCTGACTCTTGTGACCCCATGGACTATAGCCCACCAGGCTCCTCTCTCCACGGGATTTTCCAGGCAAAAATATTGGAATGGGTTGCCATTTCCTTCTCCAGGGGGTTTTCCGGACTGAAGAATCAAACCTGGGTCTCCTGCATTGCAGGTGGATTCCTGCAGTACAGGCTGATTCTTTACCAGACTGACTGAGCTGCGAGAGAAGCCCTAAAACATTTGGATAACTAAAAGAAACAGTGAAAACTCTGAATACCTACTATATAGCACTGGGAACTATACTAAATATTTTGGAATAACCTATAAGGGAAGAGAATATGAAAAAGAATATACATATATATCACTGAATTGCTCTTCTGTACACCTGAAACAAAAATGATATTGTAAATCAACTATACTTCAATCAAAAAAAAGAAAGAAAGAAACACAGTGAAAAGTTAAGTTTCCTTCCCTTTCCTGGCCCCAAATATCCAGGCACTGGATATGTCCCCAGGGGCAGTTACTGTCATTAACTTCTTACATGGCCTTCCAGAGATACAAATGATGAGTGTATATATAGGACTCTTTCTAAGCACACTGGCAGGCGGGTTCTTTACCATAGGGTCACCTAGGAAGCCCCTTAAGAACATATATTAGTATTTTACCATTGCTTTGTGTCTTCATTTTTTTTCTGTGTTGGGTCATCCGTCACTGCTGCATAGGCTTTCTTCTAGTTGCAGAAAAAGGGGGCTTCTCTCTAGTTGTGGCATGCAGGCTTCTCGTTACAGTAGCTTCTCTTTGTGGTGGCTTCTCTTGCTGCAGAGCCCAGGCTTCAAGCCATGCAGGCTTCAGTAGTCTGGCACACGGGCTCAGTAGACGTGGCTCCCAGGCTCTGGAGCACAGGCTCAGTAGCTGCGGCGCAAAGGCTCAGTGCTCCACGGCATGTGGGAGCTTCCTGGATCGGGGAACTTTCTTTTTCCTTATCTAGTATCATTGTTGGAGATTTCTAAATAAGTTGGGGAACTTATCCTCAATAAGGACTTAGCAGCATTCTCTGTCCATTTCCACTGCAAAGTCATTTTAGCTCTTCAACAGTCAGAGTTGGTTTTGGTTTTGTTTTTTAATGTTCAGACTGTAGTTCTTTTGACAATATGATGCTCCTGAAAACTTAACTCTGTTACAATTCAAGACCTGCTGGCTCCTTGTACCAAGAGCCATGTCCATGGGTCTCTTCAGACGCACTTCTTAGACCTGCTTTTTCTTTTGCTTCCTCACCCTCATGCCTACACTTCCTTCTCTCTCCGTCTTTGCATCTTTCTCTCCCTCTCTCTGCGCCTCTCTTATCTTAGTCACAGGGACCATAACTCTATCAAACTATAGAGTCAGAGTGGCACTATTTCTCCATTTACTTGAGCCATTTTGTCTCATTGAAAGCACTTTTTGGATACCACCTCATCATTTGGAAAATCATTCCAAAACACTTTAATCCATCCAAAGGTTTTAGACGTGTATACCAATCATATGCTCGATTTGTTATTTGCCACGAGGATGAATTTTAATCAACCTTTGTTGCCCAGTTTCCTCTTTTACCAGTTGGGTTTGAAAATATTTGTCCCTTCCAAGTCCACAAGTTGCCAAATTTCTGGACTCCCTCTCTTCCCCTTAACTCCTGTTTGCACTGGCCCATTCTTTTCTGAGCCTGCTAAGCACAATACATACCAAGAGTGTGTTCTCCAACCTCTTTTCTTAAGGTTACAAATTTATAAAGTAAATGATTTACTTTCAGAATTACTGCAAGGAACACTTTTACCAAATGTTTGCCCATTACATATCAGGATGTGCAAAAGTAATTGTAGTTTTGCACTGTTGAACTTTGCCGTTTGATATTGGAATACCCAGTTCTTCTCCACAGTAACACCCAATCACATGTTGCACAACCAACACTTCAAAAGTTGAACAAATTGGGCTATGAAGTTTTGCGTCATCCACTATATTCATCTGACCTCTCACCAACTGACCACCACCTCTTCAGGCATCTCAACAACTTTCTGTAGGCAAAACACTTCCCAGCCTGGCAGGAGGCAGAAAATGCTTTCCAAGAGTTTGTCAAATCCTAAAGCATGAATTTTTTACATTACAGAAATAAACAAATATTTCTTGTTGGCAAAAATGTGTTGATTGCAATGGTTCCTATTTTGATTAATAAAGATGTGTTTGAGCCTATTTATAATGATTTATTAATAAAATTCACAGTCCAAAACTGCAATTACTTTTGTACCAACCCAATAATACAAATCATGGTCTTTTCAGCCTCTGACAAGTTTCTTTACTACTTAGCAGCTGGGTCAGAGCCATCTATTTTATAGTTTTGTTATACTAGCTTCCTCTTTCTAAGTCTTAATCTCCATATTAGACGGAATAAGTTAGGTTATGCTATGGGAACAAAATTCTCAGTGCCTTAACAAAGATTTTTACTTCCTGTCTCATACACCATGTCCATTGCAAGCTGGCAGAGGGACTCTGCTCATCAGTGCCACTCAGGGATCGAGCTGACAGGGCTTCATCTCAACCAGCATGTCTAAGATAATAGCAGAAAGAAGGAAATGTGGAGAACCACATTCTTTTTTCATTTCTGCCTGAAAATGGCACATATCATGCCCCCTCATGTTATATTAGCCAAATAAGCCACAAGGCCATGACTAACATCTGAAAAGGGGGAATGTAATTTGCACAGACAGGAAGAGCTAGAAATACTTAAAGGACAGGACTAGAGTTATAACAATTATTTTCTCTTTCTACTCATTCTTCTCCCTTCCTCTCCTCTTCCTAATTCCCCCCAAATCCTCTGTCTTATCCTCCTCCATTTCCCTCAGTTAACTCTCTCCCAAGGCTTCATTGCCAAAATCCTATAGTTGACTTTAGTAGAAACTATGCCATTTTTTCCTATGCCATCCCCAAGTTCCCTCTTCTTATAGTAGTCACTAATAAGCACAGCCTTGCAATTCACAGGCACTGAAACCAAAAGGCTTAGAGCTGATTACAAACTAGTAGAAGTTAATATGGATAGCCTGGAATTTTTCATTTAAAGGAAATCTGCAATTTGGTTGCTTGGTCAGATTCCTAGAATGCAAGGATTCAGAAGTCCACTGTATGAGCCGAGAGCGAGAGTGCTTTCCATTTGCACAGAATTTGTATCCTGGCACCACATGAAAGCTGGGCTTGTTCGGGCTATCGTGCCAGCCTAAAGCTATGATTTAAGACACATTTACTGACAGATGCAGGGGTGTACATAAATGCCCCCATGTGCTAATGACAACTCACAGAAGTGCTCTTAGTTATCACTTTCAGCCAAAGATAGTTAGCGCCCAAGGTAAACTAATTAGGTTTGGCAGAAATGCTGTCTCCTTCAATAAGTAATCACTATTCCAGCATGTTTGACACGTTGATAAAATATTTCCTACTTAACTTTGGGAAAAGTGGTTTCAATTAAACTTTTTTTAAAAAAAAATTAACCAAAGAAATGCTGTTACTTAAAGTACTAATTTTAGATCCACAGGGACTTGGGAACTTGGTAATCAAATTTATTTGCATTTAAGTAAGAGATCAATTTCTTTGGCCTCTGCTGCAGATTTGCTGTCTTACCTGTCATGCAGTGTTACAGGACCACAGTTTTAGACCTTTTAGAACAAGGACAGCACATGCTAAGATAAATAACTCAGATGCTAGTCTTGGTTGTTCTGCAAAGTCATGGTAAGGTTTTTGGAAGTTAAACTTCTCTGAGATATGATTTCCACAATTGCAAAGTAGATAAGTTGAACTGAATGGTGAGTTAAGTACATCCCAAGTTAATTTTCTGGGTCTCAGATCCACTTGAGTACCTGGCACTCCATGATTTAACATTTCCATCCATCTTACTCCAAATAGTGTCATAAATAGATCAAAGTTGAAGCATTTTACAATTTTTTTCATCAGTCAAAATAATTTTTAAAAATTTATGATACTTTCTGAGTACCACTCTGGGAAACAAAAAAAAATCATTATCACGACAACGCTCCCTCCCACTCTACCCCATCACTTCCACCCCCACCACACGACTGAACCAATCAAGCTTCCAAATGAATCTGGCCTTATTTAAGCAGGTTCTGAATTTTATAATCATCTTCCTTGATCCCCCACTTCTGGGCTGCCAGCCAGAATGTGCACAAGAAATGTGAAGGGTCATTTCCTGAGGTGAATGCTGAAAGTTTTTCAAAGTGATCGTGGGTGGCTTGGACTGCCTCGGCCTCAAAACCACTTTTCCTGTTTTCATGCTTGATGCTGTGTGTCAGTGCCCAGCGTGTGGGAGATCTGCAGCCCTTTCAGCTGGGCCAGGTGCAGCTTCTGTCCCTCCCCACCCTCCCAGTTCCCTCTCTATGGGTCAAGCTCCGCTTCAAACAATGCCCTCCACTTTCCAAAATTAACCACTGACATATTCAAATCTAGGTAGCAAAAACTTAGTCCTTCCTTTTTACAGCAACCTTGCACTCTGAGAATTCACTTCCACAGAAATGGATCTCCCAAGTCCTAATAGAACTTACCTCTGTTCTTAAATAAGACTTTTTAAATAAAACATCTACTTGAAGAAATCCCTTAAATTTTTCCTCATTTCTTTAATGAAATAAATTTATTTACTCTAGATATATCCAGAAACAGAATAATGTCTACATATCTGATATTTCAACTTCTATAAATCTATACTTCCACTATATAGATATATATTTTTATATTTTCATTATATATATTTGAGACAGAAAATTCCACACTCAAGAAGAGATTTATTTTTCTGAGATATTTTGTCTATTATTTGAATATGTAGCCATCAGAAAGAGAAAGAGTGTATGGTCGTAGTATTAGAATTTGTTTACTCAGTACAGCCGTAAATATGGTGAACTAAAAAAAAAAGAGAGAGAGAGAGGAGAGAAGGTATACTTTTGCTACTCAATAATCCTTTTACCTAAAAATAATAATAATAAAAGTTTCAATATTAAGCCCACTAAAGTTTATTTTCAACAGTATTCTAAGTCTCTATATATTTTTAAGGACATTCAATTAACACAAGATATAAAGAAATATAAATATCTGGACTACTTTTAGTTTTGTTATTAAGTCTTAGCAGCTCATAAACAAATGTATTTTCTAAACCTGAGTTAGCATAATACCATGCTTTTATTTAGTTTTCCTATAAACACTAGGTTGGACATCCCTCTATGGGAAACAAAAACACAGAATCCAAATAGTATAACCTGGTAGTCTTTAACATGAAATCTCATGATAGTCATTTTCATAAGCGCAAGGAAATCATTTCATTTCTTTTCATCTAATTTATTTGCAACAAAAGCTTGTTCTTTTTCTGACTTAGAGTGAGTAGGTCCTTATTCTCTACCATAAACCAAAGAGTAGATACACAACTGCTTTCTATCAGAGTCTGGAATTGAGAAGGGAAGCTTTCCAAAGCATAACACTTAGAAACGCATTGAGTCACAAACTAGAGGTCCCTAAACAGTGACATGAAGATCTCATCACCAAACAGGGACTCTCTGAGCCTTTCTCACTAACTTTACTGGAAATACTTCTTCCTTCCTTCCTTCCTTCTGAAATTTCCCTCCTCTGAAGAGTATCTACCAGTATAATCCCTGATCCCAAACTCACAGTCTTCCTGAGACAGGGAACTTTGGGGAGCATTAAAGTCATGCTAGGCTTAGTTCAGCCACACCCCAATGTGTTCAAGCACACATTTCTCTCCATTCCCCATGACAAGAATTGTGCAGAGTCCTGCAAGGAGAAGCCTGCTCCACCGTAATGCTAACTTGAACTGAATAGCTCAGTTCAGTTTAGTCCAGTCACTCAGTCATGTCCGACTCTTTGTAACCCCATGGACCACAGCACGCCAGGGCTCTCTGTCCATCACCAACTCCCGGAATTTACCCAGACTCATGTCCATTGAGTCAGTGATGCCATCCAACCATTTCATCCTCTGTTGGCCCGTTCTCCTCTTGCCCTCCATCTTTTCCAGCACCAGGGTCTTTTCAAATGAGTCAGCTCTTCGCATCAGGTGGCCAAAGTATTGGAGTTTCAGCTTCAACATCAGTCCTTCCAATGAACATCCAGGACTGATCTCCTTTAGGATGAGCTGGTTGGATCTCTTTGCAGTCCAAGGGACTCTCAAGAGTCTTCTCCAACACCACATTTCAAAAGCATCAATTCTTCAGCACTCAGCTTTCTTTATAGTCCAACTCTCACATCCATACATGACTACTGGAAAAACCATAGCCTTGACTAGACGGACCTTTGTTGGCAAAGTAATGTCTCAGCTTTTGAATATACTATCTAGGTTGCTCATAACTTTTCTTCCAAGGAGTAAGCGTCTTTTAATTTCATGGCTGCAATCGCCATCTGCAGTGATTCTGGAGCCCCAAAAGATAAAGTCTGACTCTGTTTTCACTGTTTCGCCATCTATTTGCCATGAAGTGATGGTATCAGATGCCATGATCTTAGTTTTCTGAATGTTGAGTTTAAGCCAACTTTTTCACTCTTCTCTTTCACTTTCATCAAGAGGCTCTTTAGTTCTTCTTTGCTTTCTGCCATATGGGTGGTGTCATCTGTATATCTGAGGTTATTGACATTTCTCCCGGCAATCTTGATTCCAGCTTGTGTTTCTTCCAGTCCAGCGTTTCTCATGATATACTCTGCATATAAGTTAAATAAGCAGGGTGACAATATACAGCCTGATGTACTCCTTTTCCTATTTGGAACCAGTCTGTTGTTCCATGTCCAGTTCTAACTGTTGCTTCCTGACCTGCATACAGGTTTCTCAAGAGGCAGGTCAGGAGGTCTGGTATTCCCATCTCTTTCAGAATTTTCCACAGTTTATTATGATCCACACAAGTCAAAAGCTTTGGCATAGTCATTAAAGCAAAAATAGATGTTTTTAGTTAAGTCTGCCTAATTTTGATGTTCAATATTAACCTGACCATTGAGTTAACAGACTTTAAACCATCCAACTCATCTAAAACACAGAAAAGGAAGAGTGTTTGTTCTGTTTCTAATAGGGGACTGAAACTTATGTGACACAACACATAATTAGGACTTTTGAGGAGAAATATGCATGTATTAATAGACTTGGAGACCATACAGATGTCTGGAAATAGATATGTGTTGTTACACTACAATAACTAGAAACATTCACTTGCAAGGAGATTGTCAATAAATTCTGGATTATGCTACAAACTTAACTCATAATTAGTATACTGAAAACCCAATAATACTATACAGATGATCCATACTTTAACCATACTGCATTATGGACAACCAGTATGCAAAAAAAAAAAAATCTTACAACAAATTGCACTCTCCCATAGGTATAATGTTAAAGCTGGAAGTTGTAAGCCTACCTAGAAGACAATATCAGATTGACCAGAGGCCTGATTAACAAATACCTATTCAAATATTAACTTTTGTAAAATTCAGGTTAAATAGATTCTTTGGAGCTATTTTCCCCAAGAGTATCCTATGAAACATGTCTCATGAGATGTTTCTTTAAATATCAAAAGTTTCCTTGCTCAATAAATCTTGGGGAACATATACTACTGTTTCTCCTCTTGAAATTTGGTAAAAATCCACTACCATATTAAAGGGTCGATGAAGCCTTGCTTAATTTGTTTTAATCCAGTATTCGTCAAAAACATCCTACAACATATAGTATACACACACACACACACTGAAATACCACTCAGCCATAAAAAAGAATGAACTAATGTCATCTGCAGTAACATGGATAGGCCTAGAGATTATCATAAGTGAAGTAGGTCAGAAAAAGAAAGACAAATACCATATGATATCACTTACATGTGAAATCTAAAATATGATGCAAATTAACTTACCTACAAAACAGAAACAGGCTCCCAGACACAGAGAACAAACTTGTGGTTGCTGGTGAGCAGAGAGGGATCGATCAGGAATTTAGGATTAGCAGATGCAAACTATTACATATAGAATAGATAACACTAAGGCCCTACTATATAGCACAGGGAAATCTATTCAATACCCTGTGATAAACCATAATGGAAAATAATATAAAAAAAATTTAAATATACATATAGCTGAATTACTTTCCTATACAGTAGAAATTAACACAACATTGTAACTCAAATATATTTCAATAAAATAAAATTTTAAAAATCTATAACCATAGAACATTATTTTGGAGTAGCACCAATCAATTCCCATAGAGCACATTTTAGGAAATGCTACTTTTAACAGCAAGTAGTAATAAATGCAACACCTGAATTCCACAAAGAATACTGACAGCATATTGCCCTTTTACACACGAGTTTTTATGAAATGCAGGGAAGAGAATCAAGCACACAAACTTCAGTGAGTTTATATGACACACATACCAAACATTACATGATGAAGCTCCACAGACACTGGGATTATCTGGGACCTTCATGTGTATGAAACCCATGCACTTTACGGGCAACCACTGAGGCTGGCTACCTCCATGGGAACTTGACTCTGTCTTCCTAGGACCTTCACAATACTCAAGTCAGAATAAGCCAAGATTGCTCTCTTTGTTCCTTCCCAAGACAGCCATCATCCTTTTCCCCTGCTAGTACCACATCTGCATTTCTGCTTGCTCAAATTGTAATTTCTCAGCTACTTGTCATCTGGATAGCGACAGGCAATCGAGAATGTTTTAGCTGCTCAGCCTTCTACTGCAGTGGAATTTTTTAAATTCTACCCTTTATGTTTCATTAACTAACCTTAGAGTCACAGTTGCCAAACTGTGCACCAAGGCACCCTGGGACATCACAGTGATCTCAGTTGTTTTAAACTTTTGAGGAAAAAAATATTTGACAGCTTTTACACATAGCACAAACAAGCTCGAGATAGTTCATAGTTTCAACATTAGATCACACTATATTCCTTCTGTGATGGTCACATCTCCATAAAACTACATTTTGGGCAGTTGCTGTGATATAAAACAAGTATTTCAAAAAATCAATATGGAACAGAAAGTGAGGAAGATATAATCTGCTTCCCAAATCTGAGAAACTGGGAAGCACCAAACAGATGCATACATCCCATTAATTGTGTTTAATTAAGAATACATTTTTTAAATTTTCAAATGGCTGTTAGGATGTTGAGTATAAATGCTTAAGTTGTTTGAATCTAACTAATTAGTAAACAGAACAGTCAGGTATTTCTTCAGCCAAGATGTACTCTAAAACTGCACTGGAATACTAAGGGCATCATGACCTGAAGTTTGAGAACTTCTACCTTAGAAATTTACAGTAAGATAATATAAAAGATATTTCAGCCTAGGCAAGAAACATCCCCCTACAGATTTTTTTCTATCTCCTTTTCTTAAAAAAAAATTCTAAGACAACGTGGAAAATCTAAAAAGTGAGAATAACATATCTGAAGATCTCTCCACTGATACACTGAAACTAACCCCCCCAAAAGAACTTTTAAAATTTATTTGAAACTTTACCTCTGTGTAAGAGAAAGTAATTAGATACAGTCTCCATGTTACGAGTCTGAGAAAGAAATACACCAAGGACAGATACATACTCACTTTTGATGCTTTAAAGAGGAGGAACCAATGACAAGCTGGTTTGACTCTGCTGCACAGAAGCCGGGAGAGTCCCAATTGCTACGACCGGTGTGTATCTATCCCCTGAGGCTGACTTCTCTTCTTTGGTTCTCTTCAAGGTCACAGTTACATGTGCCACTCATACAGCTATAACCATGATCCACAAGGAGTGATTAATATCTCTTCACTCTATGCCGCATTCCTCCTACCGGAAGCAGACCTGGATGCATGAAAGACTGCATCATGCTGCCAAGTTCCAGGGACCAAGAAGCTAAAATATGATCACTGCAATTCTTCCTAACTTTTCCTTTTTGCCCAGGTACCTAAGCATAGTTTTCTACTCTTCTGTAAGTTCTCAGGGTCAAGAAGATTAAATAATCTAAAGAAATCAGAAATAAGCTGTCAATTATTGAGTTTAGTCGACTATATATAATATCAATAACCTCAGATATGCAGATGACACCACCCTTATGGCAGAAAGTGAAGAGGAACTAAAATGCCTCTTGATGAAAGTGAAAGAGGAGAGTGAAAAAGTTGGCTTAAAGCTCAACATTCAGAAAATGAAGATCATGGCATCTGGTCCCATCACTTCATGGGAAATAGTTGGGGAAACAGTGGAAACAGTGGCTGACTTTATTTTTCTGGGCTCCAAAATCACTGCAGATGGTGATTGCAGCCATGAAATTAAAAGACGCTTACTCCTTGGAAGGAAAGTTATGACCAATCTAGATAGTATATTCAAAAGCAGAGACATTACTAAGCCAACAGAGGTCCATCTAGTCAAGGCTATGGTTTTTCCAGTGGTCATGTACGGATGTGAGAGTTGGACTGTGAAGAAAGCTGAGCACCGAAGAATTGATGCTTTTGAACTGTGGTGTTGGAGAAGACTCTTGAGAGTCCCTTGGACTGCAAGGAGATCCAAGCAGTCCATCCTAAAGGAGATCAGTCCTGGGTGTTCATTGGAAGGACTGCTTGGATCTCAGATGTGTATAAGAGACAGGGTGTGTATCTATCCCCTGAGGCTGACTTCTCTTCTTTGGTTCTCTTCAAGGTCACAGTTACATGTGCCACTCATACAGCTATAACCATGATCCACAAGGAGTGATTAATATCTCTTCACTCTATGCCGCATTCCTCCTACCGGAAGCAGACCTGGATGCATGAAAGACTGCATCATGCTGCCAAGTTCCAGGGACCAAGAAGCTAAAATATGATCACTGCAATTCTTCCTAACTTTTCCTTTTTGCCCAGGTACCTAAGCATAGTTTTCTACTCTTCTGTAAGTTCTCAGGGTCAAGAAGATTAAATAATCTAAAGAAATCAGAAATAAGCTGTCAATTATTGAGTTTAGTCGACTATATATAATATCAATAACCTCAGATATGCAGATGACACCACCCTTATGGCAGAAAGTGAAGAGGAACTAAAATGCCTCTTGATGAAAGTGAAAGAGGAGAGTGAAAAAGTTGGCTTAAAGCTCAACATTCAGAAAATGAAGATCATGGCATCTGGTCCCATCACTTCATGGGAAATAGTTGGGGAAACAGTGGAAACAGTGGCTGACTTTATTTTTCTGGGCTCCAAAATCACTGCAGATGGTGATTGCAGCCATGAAATTAAAAGACGCTTACTCCTTGGAAGGAAAGTTATGACCAATCTAGATAGTATATTCAAAAGCAGAGACATTACTAAGCCAACAGAGGTCCATCTAGTCAAGGCTATGGTTTTTCCAGTGGTCATGTACGGATGTGAGAGTTGGACTGTGAAGAAAGCTGAGCACCGAAGAATTGATGCTTTTGAACTGTGGTGTTGGAGAAGACTCTTGAGAGTCCCTTGGACTGCAAGGAGATCCAAGCAGTCCATCCTAAAGGAGATCAGTCCTGGGTGTTCATTGGAAGGACTGATGTTGAAGCTGAAACTCCAGTACTTTGGCCACCTCATGTGAAGAGTTGACTCATTAGAAAAGACTCTTGATGCTAGGAGGGATTGGGGGCAGGAGGAGAAGGGGACGACAGAGGATGAGATGGCTGGATGGCATCACCGACTTGATGGACATGAGTTTGAATAAACTCTGGGAGTTGGTGATGGACAGGGAGGCCTGGCGTGCTGCAATTCATGGGGTTGCAAAGAGTCGGACACGACTGAAAGACTGAACTGAACTGAACTGATATATATACATGTACATATACATATACATATATATCCTACAAATCTATCCAAAGCACAAACATTTCCAAACCCCTGCCTTGTATCACCAGAGGGTAAGGACCTTAATTACTTTCTCCAGCAGTCACCATCTTGTTTCTATTTTCCAGCCTATTTTTCCTTCCTTAACAAATTTGTTAGCCCTGTCACTGAAGTCTGCTCCAAGAGCTTCTCTCCTTTTATCAGCCCTCATTCATGCCAATCTGCAAATCATTTTGCTGTAATCTTGCTTCGAAGGTTTTCTATAAGTTTTCTATAAGCATTGTCTTCTACAAGCATTCAAAATCATCAAATTGAGTTCAAAGTCATAACTTAGATATTTTTCACATCATCTTATAACCCAACTCCTTGATTCTTCAGATGATGAAAATCGGTAGCATACTAAATGACTTGCCTAAGTTCATACAGATTCAGGGAAACATAGGTATAGAATACACCTCTTCTGTCTTGCTATAGGAAATAGTACACTTTTTTAAAGTCTCTGGAATAAGCACAAATATAAACCAAATATTAATGCCAGGTAGGGATTATTAATCACTGTCACAGCTCAGATGTTCTTCAATTCAGCTCCACAGTAATGTCCTCTTCCTCTGAGTGATCAGAACCCTCCACCCCTTCCGGTCTTACAGACAAGCCGGAATGCTGTGAGAAGAGGACGGATGTCCACGTGGAGTAGGTCAGCCTCCGTCCTGGGGAGGTAGCTCTCCCCATGGAAGGACTGCTCTAGATTTTTACGTGAAAATCTTCATAGATGTCCATGGACAGGAGACCTAGCCGAGTCCTCATGCACAAACGTGGGCAGTGCGCCCTCTAGTGACAGTCGTCTAATCTGCAGGAAAGACTAGGAAAAGCAATCCAACTTTTGAGGGTCCTTTGGTACTTCCTTCCCCGATGGAAATCTTTCCATCAGGAATCTTTTACAGAAGTGTGTGGTCTCATGGGCCCAGAAGCACCAATCAGCTATTTCACTCAGGGCTGGGCTTCTGGAAAGCCACACCCAAGGCCCTTCTACCGGGACCAAATGTCTCTTACCCCAACTTCAGTTGAGTTCAGTTCAGTCGCTCAGTCGTGTCCGACTTTTTGCAACCCCATGGACTGCAGCATTCCAGGCCTCCCTGTCCATAACCAACTCCCAGAGTTTACTCAAACATGTCCATTGAATCGGTGATGCCATCCAGCCATCTCATCCTCTGTTGTCCCCTTCTCCTCCCGCCCTCACTTAGGGGACATTTTAGATATAAGGAAAGTTCTTTTCCATCATGTTATCAAACACGTTTTCTCTATCAATTAGTTTTTCTTCTTCTTGACATACTAAAAGTGTACATGCAGCTGCCTGGAAAAGAGCCTGATGCACTGTTAAGCACTCAACAGGCATGAGCTGCTGTTATTCTCTCTTCAGTCTTTCATACTAAGCCTGCAGAGCACATTATTCTAAGATCTTGAGTCAAAGATCTTGATATATAATTATTGAGCAAAAGTGATTATTAGTCATTTGGCTAAAAATAATATCCAGTGTTAATTGAACATTTACTGTGTTCTTGCCTTGAGAATCCCAGGGACGGGGGAGCCTGGTGGGCTGCCGTCTATGGGGTCGCACAGAGTTGGACACGACTGAAGCGACTTAGCAGCAGCAGCAGCAGTGCATTGGTGCTAAGTAGCTTCAGTCACGTCCAACTCTTTGCAGCCCTATGGACTATAGCCCGCCGGGCTCCTCAGTCCATGGGATTTCCCAGGCAAGAATACTGGAGTGGGTTGCCATTTCCTCCTCCAGGGGATCTTCCTGACCTAGGGGTGGCACCCGTGTCTCTTGCACTGGCAGGTGGATTCTTTAATGCGTCTGCCTGCAATGTGGGAGACCTGGGTTCGATCTCTGGGTTGGGAAGATCCCATGGAGAAGGAAATGGCAACCCACTCCAGTATTCTTGCCTGGAGAATCCCATGGACGGAGGAGCCTGGTGGGCTACAGTTGGACCAAATGTCTCTTACCCCAACTTCAGTTGAGTTCAGTTCAGTCGCTCAGTCGTGTCCGACTTTTTGCAACCCCATGGACTGCAGCATTCCAGGCCTCCCTGTCCATAACCAACTCCCAGAGTTTACTCAAACATGTCCATTGAATCGGTGATGCCATCCAGCCATCTCATCCTCTGTTGTCCCCTTCTCCTCCCGCCCTCACTTAGGGGACATTTTAGATATAAGGAAAGTTCTTTTCCATCATGTTATCAAACACGTTTTCTCTATCAATTAGTTTTTCTTCTTCTTGACATACTAAAAGTGTACATGCAGCTGCCTGGAAAAGAGCCTGATGCACTGTTAAGCACTCAACAGGCATGAGCTGCTGTTATTCTCTCTTCAGTCTTTCATACTAAGCCTGCAGAGCACATTATTCTAAGATCTTGAGTCAAAGATCTTGATATATAATTATTGAGCAAAAGTGATTATTAGTCATTTGGCTAAAAATAATATCCAGTGTTAATTGAACATTTACTGTGTTCTTGCCTTGAGAATCCCAGGGACGGGGGAGCCTGGTGGGCTGCCGTCTATGGGGTCGCACAGAGTTGGACACGACTGAAGCGACTTAGCAGCAGCAGCAGCAGTGCATTGGTGCTAAGTAGCTTCAGTCACGTCCAACTCTTTGCAGCCCTATGGACTATAGCCCGCCGGGCTCCTCAGTCCATGGGATTTCCCAGGCAAGAATACTGGAGTGGGTTGCCATTTCCTCCTCCAGGGGATCTTCCTGACCTAGGGGTGGCACCCGTGTCTCTTGCACTGGCAGGTGGATTCTTTAATGCGTCTGCCTGCAATGTGGGAGACCTGGGTTCGATCTCTGGGTTGGGAAGATCCCATGGAGAAGGAAATGGCAACCCACTCCAGTATTCTTGCCTGGAGAATCCCATGGACGGAGGAGCCTGGTGGGCTACAGTCCATGGGGTCGCAGAGTCGGACACGACTGAGCGACTTCACTCACTCACTCAAACCACCTGCTAAGTATGTACTGTCCTAATAGCTACATATTATTAATATATATTAACTCATTTAGTTCCCATATCTACTAGAGATTGGTATAATTTTTATCCCCTTTTATAGACTGGGGAACTTTGGCACATAAAAATTAAATAATTTGCCCAAGGCCATTGTAGCTAATAAGTGCTGGAGCTGGGATGTGAACTTATACAAGTCTGTCTCTAGAGCTTACACTCTTAATTCTTTTACTAAACTAACTTTTCAAGTTCCTCCTTCCTTGAAGGCAGAGAGATCTTATACTTCAGACTTTCTTAGGGAAACAAAGTATATAAAGAACAATAAAATTGTTAAGCTTCATATCAAGAGGATGTTCCTATTAATGCTGATATAGGACTTATCTGAGAAGCTCCAAAGTACTATAGCATATAAAATACACAACTCTATCATCATTCTGACAATTCTAAGCACAATTATAATTTATAATAAACATTAATTATCAGATGAGTAACAGTCATTTTTCTTGCCTTCTTAGAAGTCATGCATTATTGTAGAATTCATACTTTTACAATGCTTTAAGTGCATATTTATTTATTTATAAATAAAATAATAAATTGTTATATGTGGTCTTGTCCAAACCTTTTAGCTCTTCCATTTGTCCTAAAAGTTAGATGTGAGATAATTCCCCAATGCATATTTATCACAGAAAATTTTATGTTTAAATGATATAATCTAGCATCTAGAGTCATTACTTTGAGAAAAATATTGATTTTAACTGTAAGTGCTTAGCATTAGAAGTATTAATAGAGGTTTAAAATGTATTCATACAACTCTGTCATGATCTGATTAACCACAGCTTTAAAAAACAATTATATATACTTTAACTGATGGCACCTAATTCTGTTAGACTTGGTGACATGTGTATAGTATAAAAATGTCTGTGGACTGGGATAGGCATAGACTACCTCCTATGGACATTTCCTACTGGAAAGTTGTCAAAATAAGGTCTATCCAAGGTTCAGAGTCCCAACAAGGATATGTGCAGCAAGAAGCAATGTCACATGGCATTAAGATCATGCATCTTGGTTCTTCTGCTACTGAGATGCCCAGTGGGCACTGAAGATGCAATGTATCCTAAACTGTGGGTACCCCTTTCTCGCAAATCTCTTCCACATCCCTCTGCTCTATCATCACGAGCACTTGTAGCCCATGACAGAAAACTGCCAGCCAGGTACATTTCCCCTTCCTGCTGGTGGTAGTGTGTCCTGTCTTATCACGTGTGTGCTGTGTTATCAAACGAGCTAGCCAACGTCTCTGTGCCTTAGTGCCTTGTCTTCAATAGAGATGACAGCTATAGTATATCTACTCCATAGAGCTGGTACAATGATTTAATGAGTTAATATTTATAATGTGCTCATAACATTGTCTGGTCTATGTTAGTATTACTAAAAATAACTGTTAAATAAAATTTAAAATAGTCCATGACTCTAATTATTAACCTATAAACACAAAGCACAGTTCAGCGTATTCCCAGCCCAGTTTTGCTTTCAACTGCTCCTTTACATCCTGTCTTTGTAAATATTGGAACTACATACAGAGATCACAGCTCACCAAGTTAATCATTCATTTTATGGGTAAAATTTCAGTTTAAATCTTCAGTATTTGGATTTCAGATTAAGTGTATGATCAAGCATTAGTGGTGTGATGATGGTTAACCTTAAAATGGGAAATACTTTTACAAAAAAATTTTCATTCCTTTTGAGGCAGTGAAAAATTATTTATTATGTATTAAATTTTTGCTCTGCAAAGCAATAGCAGATTGATGAGCTGTTAGGGCCTGAATTACTTTCCAGGTTGAAAGATGTCTTTTGGTTTTATTAATCATCTAGCCTAGAACTAAACTAGACACAAAGGAGCCTTGGTTCTGCTAGTCCTGACACAGCCCAGCCCAGCCTACACCAGTTTGCCCTCGATGAAAGCAGATCTCTTCCCTGCAGCATTGGGTAAGCAAAGGTCCCCAGTCCACGTTATCTTCATCCATCCTTCAGCATCCATTTACATTGATTTTATCTTTGCAAAACTTTTGTATTGGGATATGGGTGATTAACAGAGAGGGCAATGGCATCCCACTCCAGTACTCTTGCCTGGAAAATCCCATGGATAGAGCAGCCTGGTAGGCTGCAGTCCATGGGGTCACTAAGAGTTGGACACGACTGAGTAACTTCACTTTCACTTTTCATTTTCATGCATTGGAGAAGGAAATGGCAGCCCACTCCAGTGTTCTTGCCTGGAGAATCCCAGGGACGGGGAGCCTGGTCGGCTGCCGTCTCTGGGGTCGCATAGAGTCGGACACAACTGAAGTGACTTAGCAAGCAAGCATGGGTGATTAAAAAACAGTATTGTGATAGTTTCAGGTAAACAGCGAAGGGACTCAGCCATACATATACATGTATCCATTCCACACCCCCAAACTCCCCTCCCATCCAGGCTGCCACATATCATTGAGCAGAGTTCTATGTGCTATACTGTAGGTCCTTATTGGTTATCCATTTTAAGTGTACATTGATTTTAAAGGTTTGAATAAAAAATTCTACTGAAGTTTAAAATGTCTTTTTAAATCAAATAAAAGCCTATTTTTTCTGAAAAACTTTTATGTAAACAATTATCCTCTCAGGAGCACAGTTCACTGATCCCACTGGGCTCCTGTTCTCTCTTCTTCCTCACCTCCTCCTCCACCTGACTGTCCTATGTGGTTACTTATAAGGAAAAATTACCAGCAGCCTCATACCTTAAGTAAATGACTATTTCAATAAAAGTGTTAAACGCTGGCTTGCAAAACTGAAGCATGAGTACTTTCTGATATGTGATTATTTTTACAGAGAGATGACACTCAAAGAACAAGGAGAGATAAGAAATCCTTCCTCAGTGATCAAGGCAAAGACATAGAGGAAAACAATAGATTGGGAAAGACTAGAGATCTCTTCAAGAAAATTAGAGATACCAAGGGAATATTTCATGCAGCGATGGGCACAATAAAGGAGATAAATTGTATGGACCTGGGAGAAGGCAATGACACCCCACTCTAGTACTCTTGCCTGGAAAATCCCATGGACGGAGGAGCCCTGTAGGCTGCAGTCCATGGGGTCGCTAAGAGTCGGACATGACTGAGCAACTTCACTTTCACTTTTCACATTCATGTATTGGAGAAGGAAATGGCAGCCCACTCCAGTGTTCTTGCCTGGAGAATCCCAGGGACGGCGGAGCCTGGTGGGCTGCTGTCTATGGGGTCGCACAGAGTCAGACGTGACTGAAGCGAATTAGCAGCAGCAGCAGCAACAAAAGCAGAATATATTGGGAAGAGGTGGCAAAATACACAGGAGAACTATACAAAAAAGATCTTCACAACCCAGATAATCATGATGGTGTGATCACTCACCTAGAACCAGACATCCTGGAATGTGAAGTCAAGTGGACCTTAGAAAGCATCACTACAAACAAAGCTAGTGGAGGTGATGGAATTCCAGTTGAGCTATTTCAAATCCTGAAAAATGATGCTGTGAAAGTGCTGCACTCAATATGCCAGCAAATTTGGAAAACTCAGCAGTGGCCACAGGACTGGGAAAGGTCAGTTTTAATTCCAATCCCTAAGAAAGGCAATGCCAAAGAACGTTCAAACTACTGCACAATTGCACTCATCTCATACGCTAGTAAAGTAATGCTCAAAATTCTCCAAGCCAGGCTTCAGCAATATGTGAACCATGAACTTCCAGAAGTTCAAGCTGGATTTAGAAAAGTCAGAGGAACCATAGATCAAATTGCCAACATCAGTTGGATCATCGAAAAAGCAAGAGAGTTCCAGTAAAACATCTATTTCTGTTTTATTGACTTGCCAAAGCCTTTGACTGTGTGGATCACAATAAACTGGGAAAATTCTAAAAGAGATGGGAATATAAGACCACCTGACCTGCCTCTTGAGAAACCTGTATGCAGGTCAGGAAGCAACAGTTAGAAGTGGACATGGAACAGACTGGTTCCAAATAGGAAAAGGAGTACATCAAGGCTGTATATTGTAACCCTGCTTATTTAACTTATATACAGAGAGGTTGGTCCTAAGATGGCGGAGGAATAGGACAGGGAGACTACTTTCTCCCTGACAAATTCATCAAAAGAACATTTCAACGCTGAGTAAATTCTACAAAACAAGTTCTGAATGCTGGCAGAGGACATCAGGCACCCAGAAAAGCAGATCATTGTCTTCAAAAACAGGTAGGAAAAAATATAAAAGACAAAAAAAGAGACAAAGGAGGTAGGGAGGGAGCTCTGTCCCGGGAAGGGAGTTTTAAAAAGAGAGAAGTTTCCAAACACCAGGAAACACTCTCGCTGCCGGGTCTGTGGCGAGCCTTAGAAGCACAGAGGGCAACATAACAGGGAAGAAAAATAAATAAATAATTAAAAGCAACAGATTATGAGCCCAATGGTAACTCCCCCAGCGGAGAAGCAGCACGGATGCCTGCATCCTGCATCCGCCACTAGCAAGTGGGGGCTGGGCAGGGAGGCGTGGGCTGCAGTGCTTTTTAAGAATTGGGCCGGAATGCCTCAAGCGTAACCAGAGCAAACTAACTTGGGCTAGCATACCAGACTGTGGGATAGCTACCACACAAAAAGCTCAAACATAAGACACCGCCAGGACTGCGCACAGAACAAAGGACAGAACAGAAATAGCCGGCTGCAGACCATCCCCCTTTGGTGACAGGCAGCCAGAGCCGTAAGGGCTGGAAGGGGGCAATCGCAGCCCCGGAGAGACTTTACCTACCAAACTGCAAGCAGGCTTCTTTGCTAAGACTTCTTGGGGTCCTGGACAGTCACCATCCGCCTGACAAGGTGCGCCAGCGGTACACCCAGAAAACTGAGCAGCAGGGATGGGAAAGGCGATCGGTCACAGCGACCTCACTCGCCAAACACCTGAGCTACTCAGTTCTGGGAAGGGCACAAAACTCAGGCCCAACTGGATCTGCGCCTCTGAGGGCTACCTGAGAGCTGAGTCTGAGCAGCTTAGACCAGGAAGGTGTATGCAGCCTAGGGCCAGCCTCAGACGGTTCCCGGCAGAGCAACGTAGACCCTGAGCGGGGTGCACCGTGTGCAGGGGCATGCCCAGTGTGGCTGAGACACTGCGAGCACACACCAGTGTTATTTGTTTGCAGCATCCCTCCCTCCCCACAGCACTACTGAACAGTTCAGTCGCTCAGTCGTGTCCGACTCTTTGCAACCCCATGAATCGCAGCACGCCAGGCCTCCCTGTTCATCACCATCTCTTGGAGTTCACTCAGACTCACATCCATCGAGTCAGTGATGCCATCCAGCCATCTCATCCTCGGTCGTCTCCTTCTCCTCCTGCCCCCAATCCCTCCCAGCATCAGAGTCTTTTCCAGTGAGTCAACTCTTCGCATGAGGTGGCCAAAGTACTGGAGTTTCAGCTTCAATATCAGTCCTTCCAAAGAAATCCCAGGGCTGATCTCCTTCAGAATGGACTGGTTGGATCTCCTTGCAGTCCAAGGGACTCTCAAGAGTCTTCTCCAACACCACACTTCAAAAGCATCAATTCTTTGGCGCTCAGTCTTCTTCACAGTCCAAAGATGTGTATAAGAGACAGGAAAAGAGCCTGATGCACTGTTAAGCACTCAACAGGCATGAGCTGCTGTTATTCTCTCTTCAGTCTTTCATACTAAGCCTGCAGAGCACATTATTCTAAGATCTTGAGTCAAAGATCTTGATATATAATTATTGAGCAAAAGTGATTATTAGTCATTTGGCTAAAAATAATATCCAGTGTTAATTGAACATTTACTGTGTTCTTGCCTTGAGAATCCCAGGGACGGGGGAGCCTGGTGGGCTGCCGTCTATGGGGTCGCACAGAGTTGGACACGACTGAAGCGACTTAGCAGCAGCAGCAGCAGTGCATTGGTGCTAAGTAGCTTCAGTCACGTCCAACTCTTTGCAGCCCTATGGACTATAGCCCGCCGGGCTCCTCAGTCCATGGGATTTCCCAGGCAAGAATACTGGAGTGGGTTGCCATTTCCTCCTCCAGGGGATCTTCCTGACCTAGGGGTGGCACCCGTGTCTCTTGCACTGGCAGGTGGATTCTTTAATGCGTCTGCCTGCAATGTGGGAGACCTGGGTTCGATCTCTGGGTTGGGAAGATCCCATGGAGAAGGAAATGGCAACCCACTCCAGTATTCTTGCCTGGAGAATCCCATGGACGGAGGAGCCTGGTGGGCTACAGT
>SJYT01035244.1:240150-315432 GCA_006410635.1 Cephalophus harveyi | reverse complement strand
TACCATTTCACACCAGTCAGAATGGCTGCGATCCAAAAGTCTACAAGCAATAAATGCTGGAGAGGGTGTGGAGAAAAGGGAACCCTCTTACACTGTTGGTGGGAATGCAAACTAGTACAGCCACTATGGAGAACAGTGTGAGATTCCTTAAAAAACTGGAAATAGAACTACCTTATGACCCAGCAATCCCACTGCTGGGCATACACACTGAGGAAACCAGAATTGAAGGAGACACATGTACCACAATGTTCATTGCAGCACTGTTTATAATAGCCAGGACATGGAAGCAACCTAGATGTCCATCAGCAGATAAATGGATAAGAAAGCGGTGGTACATATACACAATGGAGTATTACTCAGCCATTAAAAAGAATACATTTGAATCAGTTCTAATGAGGTGGATGAAACTGAAGCCTATTATACAGAGTGAAGTAAGCCAGAAAGAAAAACACCAATACAGTATCCTGACACATATATATGGAATTTAGAAAGATGGTAATGATAACCCTGTATGCAAGACAGCAAAAGAGACACAGATGTATAGAATGGACTTTTGGACTCTGGGAGAGGGAGAGGGTGGGATGATGTGGGAGAATGGCATTGAAACATGTATACTATCATGTAAGAAATGAATTGCCAGTCTATGTTTGATACAGGATACAGGATGCTTGGGGCTGGTGCATGGGGATGATCCAGAGAGATGATATGGGGTGGAAGGTGGGAGGGGGGTTCAGGTTTGGAAACTCATGTACACCCATGGCTGATTCATGTCAATGTATGGCAAAACCAATACAGTATTGTAAAGTAAAATAAAGTAAAATTAAAAAAAAAAAAAACATATACAGAGTACATCATGAGAAATGCTGGGCTGGAGGAAACACAAGTTGGAATCAATAAAGCTGGGAGAAATATCAATAAACTCAGATATGCAGGTGACACCACCCTTAAGGCAGAAAGTGAAGAAGAACTAAAGAGTCTCTGATGAAAGTGAAAGATGAGAGTGAAAAAGTTGGTTTAAAGCTCAACACTCAGAAAACTAAGATCATGGCAACTGACCCCGTCACTTCATAGCAAATAGATGGGGAAACAGTGGCTGACTTTATCTTTTTGGGCTCCAGAATCACTGCAGATGGTAACTGCAGCCATGAAATTAAAAGACACTTACTCCTTGGAAGGAAAGTTATGACCAAATTAGACAGCATATTAAAAAGCAGAGACATTACTTGGCCAGCAAAGGTCCGTCTAGTCAAGGCTATGGTTTTTCCAGTAGTCATGTATGGATGTGAGAGTTGGACTGTGAAGAAAGCTGAGCACCAAAGAATTGATGCTTTTGAACTGTGGTGTTGGAGAAGATTCTTGAGAGTCCCTTGGACTGCAAGGAGATCCAACCATTCCGATCTAAAGGAAATCAGTCCCAAGTGTTCAGTGGAAGGACTGATGCTGAAGCTGAATGCAATACTTTGGCCACCTGACGCACAGAGCTGACTCATTTGAAAAGACTCTGATACTGGGAAAGATTGAGGGCAGGAGAACAAGGGGACGACAGAGGATAAGATGGTTGGATGGCATCACCGACTCAATGGACATGAGTTAGGGAAAACTCTGGGAGCTGGTGATGGACAGGGAGGCCTGGCGTGCTGCAGACCATGGGGTCGCAAAGACTCGGACACAACTAAGCAACTGAACTGAACTGAACTGAACTGAATGATACTCATTCATTTTCACTTATCCAACATAGACTCTAGAGCAACAGGGGTAAGATCAACATGATTTGTGCCTTCACAGAGCTATATTCTGCTACAAAGGATAGAAAAAATAAGGTATCAGATAATAAATAAGATGCTCACAAATTATGGTTAAAGTAAATGATGAAATCAAATGAAAGTCTAGAGATAACCGAAGAGAGGTTACCTATGAGGTCACCACATTATCATCTCCTGGGGAGCTTTTAATACTCACAAGTCATGCCCCAGATCAATGAAAATATGTCTGGGAGGTAGGATCAGGCATCAGTTTTTAAAGCTCCCCAAGTGATTCTAAAGCACAGCCAGGAGCGAGAATCATTGCTTTACTCTTTCAGAAAAAAAATCTGTAGAGCTACAAACACCTAAGAACAACATGGTTCCCTTTTGCATATATTTAACCTATTATTAATACTAGTTGTGTGACCTTAGGCAAGTGATTTAACCTCTGTATACTTCAATTGCCTCATTTGTAAAATGGATGTGATAATGTCTTTCTGTGACTACTGCATTAAATAAGATTATGAATGTTCAATGCTGACCACAATAACCTACACCTAGAAATTGCTCCATAAATGTCAGCTGTCCATAGGATCACTGTGGCTGCTGCTATCTCTGTCATTTTTATTATTTTTACTTGCTCTATTGCAGAGGGTTGGAATTTCCTTAGGGCCTCAAGCTGTCCACCATGCAAACTTAGCACCAGCATTTCAGCAGGATTTTCTTGGGCCTTTAACAACCTGCAAAGATTTACCTTTAGATTTCTCCTTGTTGATTGTACCTCCCTGACACCCATGTTTCTGTTCTACACATTTCCCTCTAGCCTTGAAGAAAAGGAATTGCCAACTCTGCACAAAAGAGACAAAAGGGTACATGACTTCCCTGAGGCCACGAGACACTGTGAAGACAGGCCTCTTCCTGCCCATAACCCATCAAAGCTTCTGACAGCTGAACTTTCCCAACTCAGCCTAGGACCTACTTCCCTAATTAAAGCTCAACTACCATTGAAGCTATTTCTTTGCTAAAAAGCTGAGCAATTTTCTACCTTTCTTTCCTGGCCGCTGGATGCAGACACAGGGAAAAAAAAAAAAAAAAGCTTGTACTTTTTTTCAAATTTTCAAAGATATATATATATAATGATGATATATGGCATTTCCACACAACTTCTAACTTACCTATAAAATGAGGATAATGTCAAGAATTATCAGGCCTTTACTGAAAATATATTGCTATCCATGGTAGAGCTATAATGTTACCAAAAAAATCTGTCTCTGTGACAGAACTATGATCCGGTCCCAGCTGATAGAATGCTTATTTTGGGTGATATCAGATAGAAGAAAATGATACTCCTATAAAAGATGTAGACACACATGTTAAAGTTTGCAGGGGTGTAGCTACACACTGCTTTTTCCATGTGATAGCATCAGTCATTCATCTGAAGACTCTCAGCCATGTGTTCATAGTCCTTACTAGCATTACTTAGAATGAATTACAGCCAGTGGCCACCTATGTGATAGATTATTAATACTCATTTTCATTTCAAATCACTTCTCTTGGTTTCACATATAAGCGCTGAGACCCACTGTGGTAAGCAGAGTGGAGGAAGCAAATAAACGATATGTCAGACTGATGTACTACAAGTAGTAAGCACACAGCCCCTCCCACATTTGTGGCAGCCTAACCTTGGATGCCTACAGACATTTATGAAGTATCTATTACTAAGCCATGAAAAGGTAAGGTATATCATTGCTTTCAAATTTTGTTGCAAAGGATGAAAAGAAAATATCTGATAGAACTACCCTGGTGAATATCTACAACATAATGAACACTGGCAGATAGTTGGTATAGTCACATGGACCACTGGGTTAAGAAGTTCCAGAGACATAGTAATTTTTCTGTCTCCTTCTTCCTCTTGCTCCTTGTCTCTTTGTAACCCACAACAGTGCCTCTGCTGAGAATAACAGATTGACTGCTCTCTGTCCAAGCAATCAGATTCCAAAGGTATTATTCAATTACTTGATGGAGACTGGGTTGGAAGCATCAGAGGAACTGCTAATCGAGACATTTAGTTTAGTTCTTAGATACAACAAGATTGGAAAAAGGAAAAGAAACAAATGAAACTCAAACACAATGAGAACAGAAGACATTTTCCAAATTTCAAAATAATGTCAGCTGAGGTTTAGAATTAAAATCTGGTTCTTGCTTTAGCCATTTAAGTCATTTGCCCCAAATCAAAAACAAAGAATGGCATTTATTCTTTATCAATTTTTATTTCTCATCTTCAAAAGATTACAAAATAAAGATCTATCTTGAAAATCAACATAATAGATACAACAGATGCAGGGAGACAGCCACGAAGTGGTTAGTGGGTGTACTACTGAAAGGAAAATGCAACATTTTTGAGACATACATTTCAGACTGTTCCTCAACACCATCAAATTCTGTTGTTAGGAGGATGCACTCTGGCAAAGAATAGTTGCCTCTGGGCACATATTACACAGTGAAATAGAAAGAGACAGTACCTGCCAAAAGAATTTATAATCCTCAGGGAGAAGATAAACATTCCACACTCATACCTTGTTAGTATGCATAAGCGCACAACCTAATTGTATAAAAAGGATTTAATATTCTGGGTGCTGATGTTCCATCGAGTTTAAGCATCAATGAGCAGATGTAAGGGAGCTCAGTTAATCAAGAAACTTTTTCCATAACTTTCTATTCAAATCCATTGTTTACAAATTATCAGCAGGAAATACACAACATGCCAGGGATTTGAGTAAGTATTCTAGCTCATCCTGACCTCAGGCATCAGAGTAAAACCAAGGACAAGCAATAATCCTTGAGAAATATGCTGATAACTGGCTCATGTTGCTAAAGATGGAATTCCCTTTCTCCCAATGAAATGCCTCAAGGAAACTGTGTGTGTATGTCAGGCCCAAACCCTTGGTGCTTCAGAGTCCATCAAGCCTGTGCTTCTCTCCTTTTGATTTCTGAGAGAAAGGGTGGTATAGAATTGTGATATTGTTTGTGAATCCAGGAGGATGCTATTAAAATATTTCAGATAAATAAGCAAATTTGGAGAAAATAAGCAATTCTAGTAAATTACCCCTGGCCCAGAGTGGATGTAGCTCACGAAGACACCAAAGAATACACCTCACATCACACAACTCTAGGAGTAACTCTTTACATGAAATTGGTGGTGCTGTTCACACAGAGCACAATGTAAACGCTGCTTGGGGAACTGAAGCATGGAAACCCCAGGCCCCTACCCAAGCTCCATATTATCTGTTTTATAGAGAGATTTTAGGTATGATTTTATGACAGTCTGAAAACACTGATCTAGGTTACTTTGAGATAAACCATATTGCCTTAAAAAACTACATTTCTTCTACTTGCGATTTTCCTGCTTTTTCAGGAAAAGTAAAGAAAGAGGAGAAACCTATAAGCTTAAATGTGTCATACACCATGGTAAGGGCTGAGCACCCCAAACATGCATAATTGCAATCAATCATCATAACAACTCTATGCTTTGGTTGTGAGTATCTTAATTTGCAGAATCTCACTGAAATCTGAGATCCAGAGAAGTGAAGGGGCTTCCCGGGCAAGCTAGGAAGTGAAAGCTGCCTAAGTATGAAAGCAGGATATGTTTCTATTTTAAATTTATTTATTTTTTAATTGAATGATAGTTGCTTTATATAATTATGTTGTTTTCTGCCGAATATCAATATGAATCAGCCTAAAGTGAAAGCAGGAATTTTTTTAGTTTTAAATTTATTTTTTAATTGAAGGATAATTGCTTTACAGAATTGCGTTGGTTTCTGACAAACATCAGCATGAATCAGCCATAGGTATACATATATCCCCTCCCTTCTGAACCTTCCTCCCACCTCTCCCCCCATCCCACCCTTCTAGGTTGTTACAGAGCCCAGGTTTGACTTCCCTGAGCATTACAGCAAATTCCACAGTGGCTACCTATTTTACATACAGTAATATAAGTTTTCATGTTACTCTCTCCATTACATGTTACTCTCATGTTACTCTCTCCAAGCTCTCCTTCAACAAGGCAGGATTTTAACTCTAATATTTGTGCTCTTGCAGCTGCATCTTGCTTTCCAAGATGGCAGGACTCATGATGCCAGGGAGGTCTCTGAGAGCACCGAGCTATGTCAATTGCTCAAAATTAAAATTCTGTCATTTGGGGCTAAATTGTAGATCATCTTGTTTCAGACTGTACTATAGCAGCAGCAGAAGCCAAATGTTTGACAACTTGAATTCTATCCATTATTTTTCAATAGAAATCAGGGAAACCATAGTTGTTTTATCTTTGAATGAGAACCTTCTTATTCAGGAGGATGAGAAGGAGAATTCCAGATCAATCCCAAGGAAGCTGCAGGCTGCCCTGATACAGCTCCTTCCCCACAACCACACTAATGGGAGGCCAGTTCTTCTTTCTACCTGGCCGAGCCTTCCCTTTTCTCCAGACCCTCCCTTCCATAGACCTGCCTCACTGTACAGGGACACATAAAAGCCTAGAAAGCTCAAGGATCTGTGTCTTTTTCCATTTTGAATGAGGGCTCCTTTAGCATCCTAGAGTTTCGTGTTCAGTGTTTTTCAGGCAGTATTTTTGTGGAATCACTCCATTTTCCTATTCTGTGTTTGAGATAATTCTGAATCTGTTCCATTCAATTTTTCTGCTCCCCCTTCACCCTGCAATGATGACTGTATCCTCAAGTACCATCAAAAGTAGAACAATGTACAACTACCACTTGATCCACGTTCAAGAGGCACCCTTCAAACAGAAAAACTCTTCAGCTGCATCGAGTTGTAAGGCCTTTATCCTGCTTCATGCTGCCACCTTTCGTCCTCCTTTCTCAGTACCATGCACTGGGACCAAGTCCTCTACTCCAAGACAAGCAGAGAAAAACAAGAAATAGGAAAGCGAAAATACACTGGGACAAAAGGGGAAGAAGAGAATGGAAGGGGGGTGTTATGACTGTGAGAATGTCCCTTTGTGCAGGGCACCTAAAGTGGAGTGGGTGGTGTGTGACAGAGAGTGGCAGAGAGGGAGAGGGTGGGGAAGGAGCGAACAGGTTGGCAGCATGGAGTATCTGGGCTGCAAACGCCATCAGTGTGAATAAATACACCCAGAATACACACACAAAGAAGTCAGGAACCACTAAAGGTGAGGGGAATTATTGTTTAGTTGCTAAGTCGTGTCTGACTCTTTTACAACCTCATATACTGTAGCCCCCCAGGATCCTCTGTGCATGGGGTTTCCCAGGCAAGAATACTAGAGTGGGTTGCCCTTTCCCTTATCCAGGGGATCTTCCCGACCCAGGATCAAACCCACGTCTCTTGGATTAGCAGGTAGATTTTTTACCGCTGAGCCACCAGGGAAGCCAGTGAGGGAAATTAGAATTTGTCAAACATCTACCTTATGACAGATCTAGATGCACTTATCAAATCAGTCTAAGCAACTCAATAAACATTTATAAAACAAGAAATACTTTACCTCACACCCAAGAACCCCAAGTTCCTGAGAATCTAATGTGTCCACCCTGGGACTCACTTGCCAATTCCCTCGAGCAGGTTGAACAACTCGTCCAAATGAAGCCTGAAATTACAAGTGGATTTTGGTGTAATAGACATTCCTTTCTGCTATTTTCATAAATTATTAGGTTGACTATACAGAGCCATTTTAAAAATAAGTTGGCATTCTTAACTACACAGCTGGCAGAGATGTTTACTCATCCTGGGTTACTTTGACTTGTGAAACTGATCTATATGTAGATATAAAAATCTCCATAAATACAGCAACATTCTTAAATGGTCACAAATGTGGGCTATGAAAGCACATCTAGTAGTAAGGACCATCTTCGGCTAAAAGGTTAATTCTTTTAGCAGCTGAAAAGTCAGGCCTCTTGGGCTTTGCCCAAAGCTGAGAACTTACTATGTAAGACACAGTCTCATTGGACACGCAGAGTAAACAAACTTGTTAAGAACGTTGTGTGAAGAACTGCTGTTCAGCGGGGTCAAAGAGGGTGAACAAGGAAAAGGGTGGAGGCAGTCAAGTGTAAGGCTGCTCTGGGATGTAATTTCTGGGGCTTTAATAATTTGGGCATGTCCAGTGTTAAGAGAGCTATTTGCCTGACACAAGGCAGGTACCAGTGAAAGCACCCAATGAGGAGACCTCAGTGTAAGGTTGCTAAAAATCCACCCCAGTGAATTAAGGGGATGATGGCAAAAGGGCTCTGCAGGGTCAGCCAGCCTGCGGACCAAAGCTGTCACAAAGGCCAGGCTTGAGGCAGCTAAGAAAGAGCTTAATTATCTAGCTGTTTTCATTCCAGTTGGGGCTAAACAGCAGGAGAAGTGTGCTGGACCACCAATTAGGTTAGTTAGGAGGTTATTCAGCCCAAGATCAGACATAGAGGTGAAGCAGAGCCTGCGAGGGCAAACATCAAAGGTCCTCTTGGACATCAGGGGGTTCCCTTTCCTACTGGGGACCAGGCCATTCCCATGACCTCACACACCAGTAGGCCTTAATTTCTGGCACTACTGAAATTCTGACCTCGTTCAGAGAGACTGTCATAACCTATGATGCCTACTGAACTTGAGTCAGTACCATTTTAAAATATTTTACTGCATATTGAGTTTTACCACCAAATCCAAATCTTATTACGATGCTGTATTTAATAGAACTACACTATAACAAAAGAAAGTTTTTCTAACAGCTGCCATCATCTGAGTTCACCACATGAACTTCAGGGGCAGGGCAACAAAACAAGATATTTCAGGCAGGAAATATTCATCCTGGTTCCCACTTCAGTTATGTTCCCAGAGAAACCCTCATCCATACTCTGAAAATATCCCAAGTCCTTAATAACAGAATAACTAAGAATAGTATGAATAGTATGTTGTGCTAAAAATTACAATGGAGAATTTGGTGGATGACAGAGTTTAATAGAATGTTGGCCACTCAACTATTCAGAGGGCCTTACTTTTACTGTACTATTGAGTGCAGAAACACGCCTGGTTGGCTGCTGCTCCTGGTAAGTCGTTTCAGTCATGTCCAACTCTGTACGACCCCGTAGATGGCAGCTCACGAGGCTCCCCTATCCCTGGGATTCTCCAGGCAAGATCACTGGAGTGGGTTGCCATTTCCTTCTCCAATGCATGAAAGTGAAAAGTGACAGTGAAGTTGCTCAGTCGTGTCTGACTCTCAGCGACCCCACGGACTGCAGCCTACCAGGATCCTCCATCCATGGGATTTTCCAGGCAAGGGTACTGGAGTGGGGTGCCATTGCCTTCTCCGTCTGGTTGGCTAAATACCCTAAATCTGAAACAGATAAACTCTCCCTGAAATACCAAACTCTACCTGAAACACATAAACTCCATACCTAAAATATATAAAAAATCCTAGCCAACAACAATCCTGAAACCTTATAGTCTCACTTTTGATTTTTGGTTGAAAGATACATTCACACTCAAATACAAGATTTACTAAGATGTTTTGATTACCTACTTCTCACCATAAATAAGTGGGCAGTAGAAAATAAATCATCTATCTGATATCATATATCTTTTTAGTAACTTTGAGAATGTATACTGTAAATGTTTGGATTGAATTAGTAAACAATGATTTGTACTATAGCAATTGAAACAGAAAGTGTTCATCACTCAGCTCTGTCTGACTATTTGCAACCCCATGGACTGTAGCCTACCAGGCTCCTCTGTCCATGGAGTTTGCCAGGAAATATAGCAATTAATGATTTTTAATGTCACGTAATTTACCAAGATTATGCATATCTTAATAAATAATATTAATATTTTAATATTAACAATTGATAAATAACTATACATAATGCTTTCATTTTTTATACCTTAGCCAGTGAAATGGGTCTTACTGTTATAATAATATATTCTATTTTAATATACTATATTTTTAAATATATATTTTTCTTTACTATGAGTTACTTTTTTTCTTCCAGTTTAAAATATATTGTGAGTTCCATGTTGATTTGAGGGGAAAGAAAACTCCATGCTGTTTCAGTGAATAGGATGTGGATAAGAATAAACTCCCACTATTTTACCCCTTCGTTAAAATTCATCATTTTGGTATTTGCTGGGTTGGGGGCAGGGGGAAGCTTGGCTCGATAGCTCTGCATCATAGCAGCTCTCCTTCCAAATGGAGACATGAAATGCAGCCTGACCCAGGACAATAACTCTGTATAATACATGCCTCTTGGTGAATTAAAAATTTATAGGATATCTTTCCATCTCTGCTTAGAATACAAATGAACATATTCTTGTTTCATTTAAAGTGATTTGTCACTCGAGGCTGAAGAAATGTGTAACACCTTAAATTATACAGGTTTTGCTTTTCTGATTATATTACCCAGGAAATAAGGTAAGCAACCAGAGTACTTGGCAAGAGAGTCATATTCCACATACCAACCACATGCAAATAATCTCCCTTTACATAAAAGTACCAGTAGGTTGGGATGATACAGCTTCACTATCACACACACACACACACACACATAGATATACCCTGTCAATATAACATTTTTCAGTAAAGATTTCATTCCACATTAAGTGTATGTATGTGGGGACATACTTATCACACATTATATGTAACATAACAGTGATTTCATGTTTCCAAATGTTGATTCATGTTTCCTGTCTTCCATGTGACAACACCCAGATAGAATTCTGGTGAGGGGTCAAGGGGCCAGTACATGCCCACAGGAGCACAACAAAGTCTGGAGCCTGGTTCTTGCCTCATAAATCACCAAGAGAGGAAACATTTTGTAGCGAGTAGTCAGTTAACTTTGTTTAAATACATCAATAGAGAAAATTCTCTTTCCCTCTTAAGGCAAGAGTTGAAGTTATCTACAAATATGCGGTTACCTTTTGAAAGGTTTATATAAGTTCAGTTGAATCTCTGATAGTGTTGATGAACAACACTCCTACTAATGAAAGCATGTCCTTCCCTGAGCCTTTCTCTTTCTTACCTCACCTTGTATTGCTGTAGCTACTAGGAGAGAATGCAATAACATCACAATTTCTGCAATGAGAAATAACTCTGTATATAAGTAGATTTAGAAATGACTAAAATCATTGTAATATCTGAGTAATTTTGTGCTCAAAGATTTTTGCTAAAAATAAATTATTTTTAATGAATAAAAGTTTTACTCACAGTACCGGAGGGGCGGAGGGAGGGGGGTGGAAAGAAAGCTTTTTAAAGGCATTAGTAAAAGAATCTGGGCAGAGAGCAAAAAGAAAAAATGTTTAAGACAAAATAAAAAGTGAATTCCTATAATCATGTAGCAAGAATGAAACCTAAGCCCCAGGCTCTCAGAGATGGAAGGAAAAGGCTGAGAGTTTCAAGGTAAAATTGCAATTGAGAAGATATTTAGCTTGCCTTTGTAACCATCTGGGGTGATGAATGCAACCTCAAATGCCTACCAAAAGACAGCTATCAGAAGTCAACAATTTTTCTTACAACTAGTCTTAAACACACATGCATATACTGTCCCAAGGACATTTATTAGCTGCTAGCTCAATCATGTGTCATTTTCCCTAATCTTTTCATCAAGTCCTTGGAAACAACAACAAAGACACATAAAACAACATTCTATCTCTGTGATTTCCAATCCTACAAATAAGTTCCAATAATATTCCATCTGAAATAAACAACAGGACTTTATACCTAAACATTCTCCTTTTTTCAAAGATTTGATTCCTACAGCTAGAATTTTGGAGAGAATTATAGAAACTTATTTGAAGCTTAATATAATATGGATTTTAATTTGGCAGGGAGAATAACTCCAGAGAATCAGCTGAAAACTATTAGAATTAATTTTTTAGAAACTCAGTAAAAAATTATTGCAAGGTATATTTTTAAAGGTCACCTTTCATAAACCAACATAAGCCAGTTAGAAAATATATTGGAATGATAACTGACATTTACAATAAAATAAAAACATGATACCTAACAATAATCCAAATAACACATGAATACAATTTAAATGAAGAAAAATAAGTTTGCTAAGAAATATTTTAAAAAGAGATTTAAAAAATGAAGCGATATCATTTCCTGGGAGGGAAAAAGACTTAGTCTTATAAAGATGACAGTACTTTCAAAATCAATTTATAAATTTAATGTGACTTAAGTCAAAGCCACAGAGGGATTTAATTTTCTCAGAACTTGGCCCCCAAAATGTTTAATTTATCTAGAAGAATGAACAGGCAAAACTAAATAAAAATAGTAAAGGACAGAAATGAAAGAAACCAGTTCAATCAGACTCCCATACATATCATGAAGCTATAATTATTAAGTCTGCAGACGGCACTGAGAAAAAAAAATCAACAGAATAGAAAAAAAAACCCGAATATATAGAGCAGTTGTCCAACAGAAATGTAATGAGTCATATACACGTTTACAAATTTTCTAATATCCACAATTTTAAAAGTAAAAAGAAAAAGTCAAATTCTTTTAATAATATTTATGTATTATTTATTAATAATTGTGTGTGCTTAGTCACTCGGTCGTGCCCTACTCCTTGTGACCCCATGGACTGTAGCCTCCAGGCTCCTCTGTCCATGGGGATTCTCCAGGCAAGAATACTGAAATGGGTTGCTATGCCATCCTCCTGGGAATCCTCCCAACCTAGGAATCAAACTGGGGTATCCTGCACTGCAGGCAGATTCTTTACCAGCAGAGCTACCAGGGAAACTGTTATATGTCATTAATATACTAATATCTTATTATATCAATATATCATCTTTTTATACCCAAAATATTATCATTTCTATGTCATAAATATCAAAGCATTATTGAGATATTTTTCTTCTTTACTGCTGTTGTTCTCAGTATTTGAAACCCAGTGTGTATTTTATACTTATAGAACATTTCAGCTTGGCCCAACCATGTACTGAGGTGCCCAGTAGTCACATAAGCCACAAGCTACTGTGCAAATATAGAGCAAATTAATATGTGGTCAAAGGCATACAGTGACTTCAATAAATGGTATTAAAACAGATTTTCCTTTTATTTAAAATTGTTAGCTTATATGCATATGTCAAACAATGAACAGTACACACTTATAGAATGTATAAAAGAGTTAAATGTTTAAAAAATCCAAATTGGCAAATTTTCACACAACATAAGTTACTGTCAAATGTCTTCAGAGGAAAATTCTCTAATCTTAAAAGCAACATAAAAAGTCTCAAATATGTAGACAATAGGTGTGATTATATAAAACTTCAAAACTTTTCATGTCTGAAATCAAAAGACAACTGTTAAAAAAACAAATATTTACAACACATAGCAAATAGGTTTTAATAATTTTGAGGAACTCTTATAAATCAAGGCTCCAATCAGTAAGAACTTCAGCAGATAAATGGACAAGACAGGAACAAGCAATTTAGAAAAAAGTAATCAACTAGTGAACAAACAAATGTAAGGAAGGGATCACTTCACTAGTAATCCCAGAAATACAAATTTAAACAATAAGATGGTTTAATGCCCCTTCCAACATCTAACATTCATTTCTGCTAACTTTCCTCATCTTTGATGCAACCTATGAGGATATAGCTCTGATTAGCAAATACTATGACACCATATCTTCTGCCTTTAAAAATAATTCTTTTTAAATGACTAAAATCATTGTAATACCTGAACTATTTAGTGCTCAAAGAACTCTGAGAGAAAGAGAGGCAAAAAGAATATTATGGCATATCTGAATGGACAATAAATGAGCCATCTGA
The DNA here is from genome assembly GCA_006410635.1 of Cephalophus harveyi. Taxonomy (NCBI): domain Eukaryota; kingdom Metazoa; phylum Chordata; class Mammalia; order Artiodactyla; family Bovidae; genus Cephalophus; species Cephalophus harveyi. The sequence continues at coordinate 301,918 of SJYT01035244.1, read as the reverse complement.
AAAACAGTGAGGGAATGAAAATGAACCCATACCAAAGATAAGGTGTTTTTGTTTTCCAAACCATCAGATATCAATTACAGATATCACAAGTAATCTCAAATGTTCAGCTGCTGCAGTGACATATAGCAAAAAGAATAAAAAGAATAATGATCAAAGGGATAAATAATAATGTATAAAATAAATCCTAAAATAGTACCTACTACACGCCCGAGCAGCATTCTAATCTAACCTTCACAATAAGCCTATACTGTAGACATCATTAATATTCCCACTTTACAAATTGGGCATCTTAGGTACAGAAGAGTTAAGTAACATTTTTAGGAACACATTGCTAGTAAGTGTATGGATTACTTACTATCCGGCTCATTTAACCACACTCTAAAAAGCAGGCTAAATTTTAGCTAATATTTCAGTTCACTTCAGTCGCTCAGTCATGTCCTACTCTTTGTGACCCCATGAATCGCAGCACGCCAGGCCTCCCAGTCCATCACCAACTCCTGGAGTTCATCCAAACTCATGTCCATCGAGTCCGTGATGCCATCCAGCCATCTCATCCTCTGTCGTCCCCTTCTCCTCCTGCCCCCGATTCCTCCCAGCATCAGGTCTTTTCCAATGAGTCAACTCTTCACATGAGGTGGCCAAAATATTGGAGTTTCAGCCTCAGCATCAGTCCTTCCAATGAACACCCAGGACTGGTCTCTTTTAGGATGGACTGGTTGGATCTCCTTGCAGTCCAAGGGACTCTTAAGAGTCTTCTCCAACACCACAGTTAAAAAGCATCAATTCTTCGGCACTCAGCTTTCTTCACAGTCCAACTCTCACATCCATACATGACCACAGGAAAAACCATAGCCTTGATTAGACCAACCTTTGTTGGCCAAGTAATGTCTCTGCTTTTGAATATGCTATCTAGGTTGGTCATAATCTTCCTTCCAAGGAGTAAGCATCTTTTAATTTCATGGCTGCAGTCACCATCTGCAGTCATTTTGGAGCCCAAAAAAATAAAGTCTGACACTGTTTCCACTGTTTCCCCATCTATTTCCCATGAAGTGATGGGACCAGATGCCATAATCTTTGTTTTCTGAATGTTGAGCTTTAAGCCAACTTTTTCACTCTCCTCTTTCACTTTCATCAAGAGGCTTTTTAGTTCCTCTTCACTTTCTGCCATAAGGGTGATGTCATCTGCATATCTGAGGTTACTGATATTTCTCCCGGAAATCTTGATTCCAGCTTGTGCTTCTTCCAGCCCAGTGTTTCTCATGATGTACTCTGCATAGAAGTTAAATAAGCAGGGTGACAATATACAGCCTTGACGTACTCCTTTTCCTATTTAGAACCAGTCTGTCGTTCCATGTCCATTTCTAACTGTTGCTTCCTGACCTGCATATAGGTTTCTCAAGAGGCAGGTCATGTGCTCTGGTATTCCCATCTCTCTCAGAATTTTACATAGTTTAATGAATGCTTATTGTGTTAGCTATTGGCTTTAATGAAGTCCAATTAATGACACAACTGAGTTTAATTTTCTATGTTCAAGCAACACATGATACTGTAGAATTTCTTACATATGCTGAGATACAAAAAAACATTAAAATGATTTCTAAGATCTAAAATAGCTTTATTATATATGTTTTTGTAAAGTTTTATGGTAGTCTTATCATTCCTTTGAGCGTTTTGGTGGCTTGTATCAATGGCCTAGTCTTTAACCAGAAACAAAAGCTCCTGGCATTTGTATCACTGGAATAATCTATGTATTTTCATTTCACCCATAGCTCTAGGAACGGGGAAAAAGAAAGATCATCTCATTAAGGAAGTGAATAGGCCATGGAGAATATCCCACAAAACAAGAGGGGAGATGAAAAGCCTCTTCTATCCAACTCCTTTGGATCTGGCTTTTCTGACCACATAATACAGTGTCTCAAGTCACAGTAAAGAAGTATGATAGTTAGGCTGAATAGAAAACTCAAAGCACAGTAGAGCTGTGGCCATATCCTTGTTTGTGACTAAGAGGGCCTACACACCTACACACCCACCCCAACCTGCTGCTGCAGATGGAAGTGATGACACAAGCTATTGAGGAAAGGGAAATCACTAGAGTTAGGGCTCCCCACGCATCCTGGGCTCCCATGTGAGATGGAAGAGCCTTGATGGTCTCCCGGTCCAGGGAGGTTGCAGAGTAGAAGTTGAGGATGATCTGTCTCAAGAGGTTTTTCAAGGGTTTGTTGTAATGGGGTGAAATGACCCCAGGCTCTGGGCTACAGAGCAGGGTACCCAGGCTGGAGCTGAAAGGAGGCACAGGCACACTAGACCTCAGGTGAGGGGTAATAGCCAGCAAGAACTAAGCTGAGGCTTCATCAGACTGACAGAAAACATCATAAATTCACCAGCCATAGACACGAGAACTAAATGTCCACACAAAGCCAACAAGAATGACCTCAGAAATCAGAGGCCCAGCGGAAAGGCCTGCACTGGGTTTCACCACCTCTTGCTGCTCCTTCAAGAGTAACCATTTCCCACACCCAACACCATTCACCCAGGCACTGTCTTGGAGACAAGTCTAGAAGGAGAAGACAATCAGAAAAGACAAATCTGATAGATCTGAAAGAAGACAATCTATTAGCATTCACCTGAAGGAGACTGTCACTGCTAAGTTCTTAAAGAGGATTAAAAGTTTTGTATGGGTCTATATTTGACTTGTTTAGTATTCAGCAGGAGCTCAAGGAGTGGAAGAAATTTACAGGAAAAAATAAGCAACATTTTTGTGTGCATATGAATGTGATATGTACCTGTTATTACATCATCCCAGTAACAATTCCTATGGCAAAATGGGATTTGCTTTATAGAGATCTGCTTTATGAAAAAGTTTCTTCAAAAGATTTTCATTTTGTTGCAGAGACAGACAAGAAGAGATTAACTCTGCTTTGGAATTAAAGTTTGTTTGCAGAATATCTGCCATAAATAAAAAGTATCACCTATCCCTTATTATGTGCTGAGCACTGTTCAAAATACTTTCACTGTTCTAAATACTAAAAGTATTTTCTAAATACTTTCCCATTTAATCCTCATAATCATACCATGAGAAAGGTTTTATGATTTCAATTTTACAGATTGAAAAAGCAAGGGCTGGAAAGGTTAAATAACTCGCTATTGTTGTTCTGCTGGTAGGTGATAAAATTCACAGTTTACACTTTTATTGTCTATCTTTGCTACCTTTTGGGCAAATGAGTCACTTCCAGGCTTTTCTATTAGTTCTCTGTTAGCTAAAGTTGCTCACTAAAGATGAGAAGCCTTTGCCTTGCACTGGAGCCACCCTTCTGACTGACCTGTCCTCTGAGTTCCAGGACCGGCCTGCTGGGCATCTCCACTTGAATGCACCATCATCACCTCTAGCTCAGCGTGCTGCAAGAGGGACACAGCCTCTTCCTCCCAAAATCACTGCTCTTTTTGCATTCTCCATTTCTAATTGCCACCAATATTTTCTCAAGTCACATCTGGAGTCTATCCTAGAACCACTTTTTGTTTCTCATCCTCCACGTCTAATCTGTCATTAGGTTGAAGATTAGATCTCTTTATAATCTCTCAAATTCTCCCTCATCTCTCTTCACAACTTATCCTAGAGGTTAAGAACAAAGTCTCCAGAACAATAGCTACTAAAAATATGATCTTCAAAAGTTTATTAGCTCAGAATACTACAACAAAAATACCATAGATAGGATGGCTTAAATAGCAAACATTTATTTCTTTATTTTTTTTTTCCTTTTTAAATTGTGAAAGGATGATAACAGATTTACAGGAGACTTGGAAAATAAAGAACAAAGTTACACATAGTTCTACTATATATTACAATTATTTTTTAAATAGATAAATGGAGATTTTTAGTTGGAGTTTCAAAATCAAACTCTCAAAAATCAATAAAATGAATAGACAGTAAAGTAGGAGGATATAGTAGACCTGAAAAGCAATACGAACCAATTCAACATGATTAAGATTTACACAATTTCACACAACAGCAGGATACAAGTTCTATTCAAGTTCTCACAAAACAGGAGACACTGAAACATATCCAGAGACATAAAACAAAGTGCAAAGTTTCATGGTCTAAAGGTATTGAAATCATACAGAATCTGTTGTCTTATCACTGTGGAATTGTGTTAGAAATCAATGTCAAAAGATATTTGAAAATAGCCCACATATTTTCAAGTGCAGTGTGACATTTACCAAGAGAGAACTTTGACTTAGCCATTGAAAGTCTCAATAAAGTTAAAAAACTGAAAAAAAAAACAGAGGGTGATTACAGCAAAGAAAGCATTTAAATAAGAAATTAATATCAAAATGAGAAATTAATATCAAAGGTACATTTAAAACACCATGCATTTGGAAATTAAATGTCCACTTTTAAAAGATGGGTGGTGTTCTAAGAAGCCATTGACAAAGAAAATAAAAATGAAAAGAGAATTTATCAGAATCTGTTGTATGCTGCTGAAACTGCTCAATGCAACTGAATACAATGTGGGATGTTGAATAAGGTATTAAAACACACAGTGGACACTAGTGTAAAATTTTATGAAATTTGAACAAAATCTGTGTTTTAGTTAATAAAACTGTGTCACATATTAATTTCCTTTTTTTTACAACATAGCATTTTTTTATATTCTTAGAATTGGATTAGAAGTCTCAAGCCTCATTCAAACTTTTTTCTAAAAATCACTAATAAACTTTCTAGACTTTTAGCAGTAATATTAGATGCCAAAATAAATGGAAATATATCAAAGTTTTGAGTGAAAATAAATTAGAAATATAGCATTCTATTTATACTTAGTCAAACAAGTGGAACCAAAATGTGCTAAAATTTTTAACTAAGCAAAAATTCACAAGTTTTCTAAAATTAAATATTATAATACACATGAGCATGTACATGCTAAGTCGCTTCAGTCCTATCTGACTCTTTGCGATCCTATAGATCATAGCCCACCAGGTTCCTCTGTCCATGGGATTCTCCAGACAGGAATACTGGAGTGTGTTGCTCTGCCCTCCTCTAGGGGTTCTTTCCAACCCAGAGATCAAATCTACATCTCTCACGTGTACCTGCATTGGCAGGCAAGTTCTTTACCACTAGCACCACCTGAGAAGCTTATATATATCTGAGCTTTTCTTCTACACTTGATAAAGGCTTGAGAAAGAACAACAACAAAAAAAAAAACAATGAAGAAATTAGAGAACATAAACTAAATGAAATGGGAGCACTAAATATGAAATAGAAAAAGTGAAACAAACCAGATAAAAGTAAATGATCATCATATAGTCCAATTGTTTTTAAACCTGTAATCGCCTTTTAAAATTCAGATGCACATTAAAATTATCTTGGAGCTTTTTGAAAAACATAAATGCCCAGGTATTGTTGTTTCTTTTCTCCAAAACTCCAGATATGATTCCAATGAGCAGCCACATTTACAAACAAACATTTATTTCTGACAGTTTAAGAGTCTGGAAGTCTGAGATCAGGGGGCCGGCAAGGTTAGAATTTTGGTAGGAACCCATCTCCTGCTTTACATATGGTTGTATTCTTGATGACTCCACACATGGTGAAAAGGGATTGCTCTGGTCTCCTCTTATAGGGGAAGTAATATGATCATGGGGGATCCTCCCTGTAATCTTTCTACACCTAACTACCTCCCAAAGACCTCACCACCAAATACCATCATATTAATGATTAGGGCTTCAACATGTGAATTTTGAGTGGACACAGACATTAAGTTAATAGTAAGTGTCTTATTTAACCTTTTTTTTTTTTTTTTTTTTCCTAAGTTTCTCCATCTATAAATTGGGATAAATAATAGTACCTATTGCTCAGGATTCATATAAAGATTAAATCATATCTGTAACACCCTTGGGAAAGTGCCTCTTACATAATAAACATGTTCACCTCCTCTTCACCTTTCACCTGAAAACATTATAATAAACTTGCATCCAACATGCATGTTGCTATAACTAAAACAGAGGTTGGATGGTATTGGTAGATAATTCCCCAACACTAGCAAAAGAAAGGAGTAGAGAAAGCCTCTAATATAAAACAAGCGAGGCCCTCAGTGACACAGGTTCAGCTGCCCTAGGAACCTCCACGCCTCTCGTGCTATGCTACAGCCCTACTAAATTACTCACAGTTCATGGAAAATGCTGTCAGATTGGGTCTCTAATTGTTTTTTCACACTCCAGCCCCTGCTTGACATATTTTCTCCTCCTAACTCCATCCTTATCTCAGCACACTTGGAAAGTTCCTAATCTTCTCTAAAAACTGAGTTCATATGTCATTTTTCTATAGAGAATGTCCTATTTCTTCCTAATTTGGATATAGAAATAACCACTTTTGTCCCACCAACCACTTTTGTACCACACCATACAGCATGCACAGTACTTACTTTAGACTTTGTAAACTGGCGCTCCTGTGCTAAGCCCAGTTCTCTATCAAGTCCTACTCTGCCTTTTACCTACAATGGGGCAAAGAAGCCAAGGGAAACGCACAGGAACTTGAACACTCAAAGTCTGTGTATGTCCACCTTCCAAACCCAGTAGCTGGGATCCTATTATTTCCTGCCTAATATTTCTGAGCCCTCTTCCAGTGTTAACAAAGCCCTTTTCCCTGGCCTCCCTCCCAAGTGTAGACCATGACACCAGTACACTCACCCCTTGGCTACAGGTATCACCAAGGGGCAGATATTCGGAGTAAGGGCTCCAAGTATCTGGCGGCAGGTATGAAGAGGGCTTGAACATGGAGCCTGAAGTATTTACACATGCATGCAAGGTTCTCCCTGGTGCAAAATAAAAAGACAGAGATGGGAAGAGGATGGAACTGGGGGAACCACCTGTATTCATCTCAAAATGCTAACAGCAGGTTTGTATAATTTCTGTCAGAGAATCTACAAAGCTTTAGTGTTAACCATGTAATCTTATGAATATTTCTACAGTCTGCGAGAGCTAATATGGCCCTCTCATTTACTCTTCACAGAAATTTTTTTAAAAACCCAAAGTGCACTGAACTCGCGTTATTCACAGTAGTTATGTTCCATAATTGGAGAAGGCAATGGCACCCCACTCCAGTACTCTAGCCTGGGAAATCCCATGGACAGAGGAGCCTCGTAGGCTACAGTCCATGGGGTCGCTGAGAGTCAGACATGACTGAGTGACTTCCCTTTCACTTTTCACTTTCATGCATTGGAGAAGAAAATGGCAACCCACTCCAGTGTTCTTGCCTGGAGAATCCCAGGGACGGGGGAGCCTGGTGGGCTTCTGTCTATGGGGTCGCACAGAGTCTGACACGACTGACGCAACTTAGCAGCAGCAGCAGCATGTTCCATAATATTGCCTGGAACTCTGAGTTAGTGAATACTAAACCATTGCTCCTAGGGGAAACACAGGGTTAGGTTCCTGTAAGCCTCTAGTCACAAGACTTTCAAAAACGAATCAGTACAAAACCTTGTTTTATGTCTGTTTCTATTTAAACATCCCTTTTAAAATATATATTGGCCATTCAGTGACATTGAAGTCACAGGTGACAGCACTATAATCCATGCCTGAATGAAGCTTATCTAACCTATTTTTTTCTATAAGCATATTATAGCCTTTTTGTACTTAGGAGCAGTAGACAGCACTTCAGCACTATACTTGGGAGCCATTTAAACAGTGAAGTCACCAACAAAAAGCACACACACAAATATATATATATATAAAGTGAAAGTGAAAGCCGCTGCTGTGTCTGACTCTTTGTGACCACATGGACTATATAGTCCATGGAATTCTCCAGGCCAGAATACTGGAGTGGGTAGCCTTTCCCTTCTCCAGGGGATCTTCCCAACCCAGGAATCAACCCAGGGTCTCCTGCATTGCAGGCAGATTCTTTACCAACTGAGCCACAAAGGAAGCCGAAGAATACTAAAGTGGGCAGCCTATCCCTTCTCCAGCAGATCTTCCTGACTCAACCCAGGGTCTCCTGCATTGCAGGCAGATTCTTACCAACTGAGCTATAAGGGAAGCCCATGTATAAAAAATATGGCACTAAATAGACCATTGGAGAAGGAAATGGCAACCCACTCCAGTATTCTTGCCTGGAGAATCCTGTGGATGGAGGAGCCTGGTGGGCTGCTGTCCACAGGGTCACACAGAGTCAGACACGACTGAAGCGACTTAGCAGCAGCAGCAGCAAATAGACCACAAAAAAAGACACATTTACAGTATGAGAGCAGAAACAATGAGTCAGGGTGACATCTTGGTCTGTCCAGCAGGGAACATGTAGATTGGGCAATTCACATTTTTGTCACTCTGGATTTTTGCAAATGACTTATAAAAGTGCTGAGAGCATTAATTTGCAAGATATAAATAAATTTTAGCAAGTAGGCAAATTCACAAGTACAGAATCTGCAAATAGAGGACTGAATGCAATTGGGAGCCCTGGATCTCCTTCCTGGGAATTCATCCTGCCATGGTCCAAGAGCCTAAGGATAGAGAGAGTCCAGAAAGGGAAGCCAATCCTGCTTCTACACCCAAAAGGAACACAGCCTGGGCTCAGTGGCTTATACAGTCTACATGTATTTACTGAGTGCCTGTTAGGAGCCAGACTGTGCTAAGTGCCAGGGACTGAGAGTCACAAGTTTGTTCTGATGGAAGCTTAGATGAATGGAGGAGACAGACTTTAGCAGTAACATTAATATATATGTAATGACAAACTGAAAGAAATGCTCTGGAGAAAAGAAACATGGTTTAGAGGAGCTTTTACAAAGTCCCCTCCCAGACTGGGGATGTCACAGAGTGGGTGACCTGCACAACAGCCTCTTCTCTCTCTTCCTGGCTGGCAGAGTTGTCATTCTGTGTGTACCCTTCCACGTGAATCAGGAGGAGGATCATAGAATGAACCCAGGTGTAAGTCCTTAGTGGTATGAGGATATGTATATATGTGTATATGCATACGCAATACACATATATGCATGTAGGGCATAATACATGAAGATAAGACTACTGGGGTTACATCTGTGAAATAGGTGCTTGCTTCTATATGGAGACATGTAGCAAGAACCAGACCCTCTTCTTTCACTGTATGGCAGACAACTTGGAACCATGAATAAAGCTAAAATTACACAATGAAGATCATAAAGACAGACAATACCATCATTGAGGAGAATTAAGCAATCTTCAAGTCTCCCCTCCAACCACCAGGATACCCTGATACATCCCCTATGTTCAGTTCAATTCAGTTCAGTTCAGTCGCTCAGTTGTGTCTGACTCTTTGCGACCCCATGAATCGCAGCACGCCAGGCCTCCCTGTTCATTACCATCTCTCGGAGTTCACTCAGACTCACATCCATCGAGTCAGTGATGCCATCCAGCCATCTCATCCTCGGTTGTCCCCTTCTCCTCCTGCCCCCAATCCCTCCCAGCATCAGAGTCTTTTCCAATGAGTCAACTCTTCGCATGAGGTGGCCAAAGTACTGGAGTTTCAGCTTTAGCATCATTCCTTCCAAAGAAATCCCAGGGCTGATCTCAGAGCCCATCCTTGCATGAAATATTCCCTTGGTATCTCTAATTTTCTTGAAGAGATCTCTAGTCTTTCCCATTCTGTTATTTTCCTCTATTTCTTTGCATTGATCGCTGAAGAAGGCTTTCTTATCTCTTCTTGCTATTCTTTGGAACTCTGCATTCAGGTGCTTATATCTTTCCTTTTCTTTGCTTTTTGCCTCTCTTCTTTTCACAGCTATTTGTAAGGCCTCCCCAGACAGCCATTTTGCTTTTTTGCATTTCTTTTCCATGGGAATGGTCATGATCCCTGTCTCCCATACATTGTCACGAACCTCATTCCATAGTTCTTCAGGCACTCTATCTATCAGATCCAGGCCCTTAAATCTATTTCTCACTTCCACTGTATAATCATAAGGGATTTGATTTAGGTCATACCTGAATGGTGTAGCAGTTTTCCCTACTTTCTTCAATTTGAGTCTGAATTTGGTAATAAGGAGTTCATGATCTGACCCATAGTCAGCTCCTAGTCTTGTTTTTGTTGACTGTATAGAGCTTCTCCATCTTTGGCTGCAGAGAATATAATCAATCTGATTTCGGTGTTGACCATCTGGTGATGTCCATGTGTAGAGTCTTCTCTTGTGTTGTTGGAAGAGGGTGTTTGCTATGACCAGTGCATTTTCTTGGCAAAACTCTATTTGTCTTTGCCCTGCTTCATTCTGCATTCCAAGGCCAAATTTGCCTGTTACTCCAGGTGTTTCTTGACTTCCTACTTTAGCATTCCAGTCCCCTATAATGAAAAGGACATCTTTTTTCGGTGTATGTAAGATATTAATAATAATTGCTGGAGTCCAGCTCCCGCAGCCAGGGAATCAGCCTGAAGGGGTGAGTGGTGTCAGTAGACGATGACGTAGCCTCTGACTGTTGTATGGACCTACATGTTTATTTCAAGCTTCAGGTTCTCTTTTATACTTTGGCAAAAGCATTAGGTCAGAGGTTTGACATTTTCAGTTCCCTTCACCCAGATATATTGTCTCCAGAAATCATTGTTGTCCTTCAAACAGAGTTCCTGCTTCAGTGATTCTCCCAGAATCGGCTTTACTATCAATAATCTACTTTCTCTTATGTGTCCTATACTTAACTTGTGATTACATTGTAACTCATGCCACATTCCTCAGTTTATTTCTTATCTTTCTAAATCCTGTTTGCCCCTAGCATTTTAAGATCACTATCTCCTAAAAAGGCTTCTAGCTATTCTTAATTATTCCTAAACCCTAAACTCAGCAAACTACTTTTGCCATAAATACTTCCCTCACAAACAGGTCTCAGAAAACAATCCTCCCCATGGCCTCAAGCTGTGGCCTACGTGCTCATCCTGGGACATTCTTTGTAAAGATCTTTGAACAAATGTCAATGGTTATTTTACAGATTATTTTCTGGGCACAAAAGCAGAAGGCTTTGTGCTTTCTCATGTTTCTCTCAAGAACAATAAGCACCTTAACATTCTTTCCAGCCAACTCAACCGAAGAAAGGACAGAACAAGTCAGAATCACAAGGCCTAACTCCTTCATCCCAGGGACCGTGCCTACGAGATGAGGAGGGGGATTGGGGCCATGCCTCCATTTTGTCTAATGCCTAACGCGGCCCCCGACAAATAATTTGATCTCATTATTTAAGCCAAAGATGGCTGTCCCACCTAATCCCAAATGACCCCATTCACATCTGAGTCTACTACGAGAATTTACAGTCCTAGAGATGTACAACTTAATCCCCTATTTAAACTGCACAATAAACAGGGCAGAGTGGGATTCAGAGAAGACTTCTCTGAGGAAGTGATGGCTAAATTAATATCTAGGGGTAAAATATCAAGATGAAGGAACGTGGTAGGCCATATCCAGTCTTACTGAAACTCGAATGAGCTCAGAAACATACCTGGTACAATCAGCATTCCTTTCATGATTATAATGTAGACCCCTGAATTGTGCTGTTTCCTTCCCTCCCTTGCATCGAACCTAAAAGAAGCATTGAGCCCTATTCAGTCATCCGACTCTTTGAGTTTCTCTCCTGCACAAGAGAACGACTAGATCATTCATACTATCATGTAATGTTGATCTAAATTTGCTAGATCATCAAATAAAAAAATAAAAGATCCATACAATAAGGTGGAAATAACCAAAGCTAAGTTCACACCCACATTTTGCCAACTCTCAAATCTGTGCTCTAGACTCCAGTAGGGAAGAGCCTTCTATGCAGAGAGCAAGATACAAACAAAGAATTTGTGGCAGAAGGAAACCTAGTGGGTTTAAGAATCTGAAATAGGGAGAGAGTTAAGATGTGGAGTGACATGAAGCTTGAAGGAACAGTCTAAACAATTCAGGGTCTTGTGAGCCAAGTTAAGTTTTTGAGTCATTATTCTAAACCAATGGAAAGCCATTGAAAGGTTTTAAACAGGGGCAATATCATCAGGTTTGCATTTTTTTAATATTCTGGCCACAGTTTTGAGAAAGGAATGGAAGAAGAGGATAGTAGATATTGGTCACCAAGTTAGGAAGCTTTTACATTCATCCAGAAGGATGTTGGTAATTTGGACTAAGGAATAATAGGAGAAAAAGAAGTTTAGGTAGTAAAATTTAAAAAGACTTCTTGATAAACTGGATATGCAACAGGAAAGGTGTGAAAAGTATCAACTCCTTGGCTTCTGACTCACTTAACTGATGGATGATGGTGTCATGAAGAGAAAAGAGAAAGGCTTGAAATACAGACCATGAGTTCAGTCTTGGACATGTTGAGTAAGATGCTTTGGAAATGTCAAATAGGTAAATGGAAATAATAGTAGAGCTCAGAGAGTTCTGGGCTGGAGATAAAAGTTGGAAAATTATCTATCTGGGGATGACACTTGAGGCAATGGATACGTATCAGTCAGAATTTTTTGGTTGCAAGAATTAGAAATCCTCCTGGGCTAGATTAAATGAAGAGTGATGATAAAAGAATTTAGTACAAGGAAATATGGTATAGGTCTCAAGAAAAGATTTAAGCCTAAGAAGGAAAGTATCAGACTGGCTCTGGGGACTGAGGCAATAGAAATCAATGAGTGGTAATTTCAAAGCATCACACCACAGGAATAATTCAACCCCAATTTTTTCCATCCTCTGGCATTTAAGGTAAATATTCCCAGAAATGAAATTCTAATTTTGCTGTTCAGGTAAAAGCAGAGATCTTTGACTGGTGGTCCCATTAAGACCATGCACAATGACTATAAGGGAGGTGGTTCCTCTCCATCAGAAAAAAAGAAAAAAAAAACTCAGGTGAGATGGCATTAAAAGAAGGAGTAAGAGATAGTGGATCAGTAAAACTGTCAACAAAGTTCCACTAAAGATGGGGATCAGAATGGTCAGGGAAAAGAGAGAAGAGCTTGAGGAATTCGGTCCAAAGCTTGGTTAACATTCAATGGCCAGAGAAAGGAAGATACAAAAGACTGTGGTCACCAAAGTAGAGGCAAACTAGGAGGGTGTCGCTTTATCAGAGCCAAGAGAGAAGATGTTTAAAGAGGAGGGTATGCTATGAATAAGTTGGATACAATGAGGACTGAAAACTATCACTGGCTTTAGTGACAGAGAAGTCACAGGTGACTTTAATGATAGCTGCTTATGTGGCTTGATGGGTGGAAGCCAAAATGAGTGGAAGGTAAGGAAATGAGGGCAGTTGTACATAAAAAAACTTTTAAAAGCTAGGTCCCATCAACAAGGGGAATGGATAAAAAAGATGTGGTACACATCTACATGGAATATTACTCAGCCATAAAAAGGAACAAAACTGTGCCATTTGCAGAGATGTGGATGGACCTAGAGATTGTCATACAGAGTGAAATAAGTAAAAAAGAGAAAAACAAATACAGTATAATATCACTTATATGTGGAATCTAGAAAAAAGATACACATGAACTTATTTGCAAAGCAGAAATAGAGACACAGATCATAGAAAACAAACATTTGGATACTATAGAGGGGAGGGGAAGAGGGGGTGGAATGAATTGGGGAATTTGGATTGACATATATACACTACTGATGAAAGTGAAGTGTGAAAGAGTTAGTTACTCAGTCATGTCCAACTCTCTGCAACCCCATGGACTGGAACCTACCAGGCTTCTCTGTCCATGGAATTCTCCAGGCAAGTACACTGGGGTGGGTTGCCATTCCCTTCTCCAGGGGAGCTTCCCAAAGGAGAGATCAAATCCAGGTCTCCCACATGTGCAGGAAGATTCTTTGCCATTTGAACCACCAGGGAAGCCCATACACTATTGATACTATGCATAACATAGATGGACTTTCCCGGTGGCTCAGCAGTAAAGAATCTAGCTGTGATACAGGAGCCACAGGGGATGCAGGTTTGATTCAGTCCCTGGATCAGGGAGATCCCCTGGAGGACAGCATGCCAATGCACCCCAGTATTCTCTTCTGAACAATGCCATGGGTAGAGAAGGCTGGCAGTCTACAGTCCATGGGATCTCAAAGAGCTGGACATTACTGAAGTGACTTAGCATACACACATGCATGCGCACACACACATATAAACATATAAAATAGATAACTAATGAGAACCTACTGTACAGCAAAAGAAACTCTACTCAGTACTCTGCAGTGACCTAAATGGGAAGAAAATCCAAAAGAAAGGGATATATGTATATGTATAGCTGATTCACTTTGCTGTACAGTCTAACACAACATAGAAAAGCAACTATACACCAATAAAAATTAATAAATAAATAAAACAAGTTAGGTCTTGAAGTGAAAAAGCTGGCTTAAAACTCAACATTCAAAAAACTAAAATCATGGCAAATGATTCCATAACTTCATGGCAAATAGATGGCGAAACAATGGAAACAGTGAGAGACTTTATTTTCTTAGGCTCTAAAATCACTGCAGAAGGTGACTGCAGCCATGAAATTAAAAAATGCTTACTCCTTGGAAGAAAAGCTATGACCAACCTAGATATTAAAAAGTAGAGACATTACTTTGCTGACAAAGGTCCGTCTAGTCAAAACTATGGTTTTTCCAGTAGTCATGTATGGATGTGAGTGTTGGACCATAAAGAAAGCTGAGCGCCACAGAATTGATGCTTTTGAATTGTGGTCCTGGAGGAGACTCTTGAGAGTCCCTTGGACTGCAAAGAGATCAAACCAGTTCATCCTGAAGGAAATCAGTGCTGAATATTCATTGGAAGGAATGATGCTGAAGCTGAAGCTCCAATACTTTGGCCACCTGATGCAAAGAACTGACTCATTGGAAAGACCCTGATGTTGGGAAAGATTGAAGGCAGGAGGAGAAGGGGACAACAGAGGATGAGATGGTTGGATGGCATCACCGACTCGATGGACATGAGTTTGGATGGCAAGCTCCAGGAGTTGGTGATGGACAGGGAAGCCTGGCATGCTGCAGTCCATGGGTCACAAAGAGTCGGACACAACTGAGAGAGTGAAATGAACTGAGGTCTTGAAGAGAATGAGAAACTAATTGCAAAAGATTTGAGTTGAAGGAGGTTTTATTTTCAAAAAATTTGTTAAGATTTAAATATGAATGAGAAGGCTAGGGTTGAGGAATCATAACTAAACATACAAGCTAGAGATGGGTTAAGTATGGAATGTCTGAGGACAGGAAGCCTTGGGCTGTACCTGGAGAAAGAACACCTCCCTAATATAAAAGAGGAAGAGAAGGGGAGGAGTTGAGGAGGCAGGATTTGGAAGTACCACAAGGAGGAGCTGAGGAGGTACTTACCTAATGTTTCTAATTGATCTGGAATGTTCTATGCAGAGAGTAAGGGCAGAACGCCAAGTCTTTCCATAGGCCAACTGTGGAATTTCAAAAGAGAATGTGACCACTCCTGGAAAATCATCTCAGCTGAGACTGTCCCATGCTTGGATTCCCAAGGTTTTGAGAGCTTCATATTCACCACATCCTGGGCATCAGCCAAGTTAGGACTGCTGTGTCAGAGATGATTCAATATCTGTCCTTACAGGCCCAGTCTCCAATCTTATTTAATCTTAGCACACTCTCATTCACTAGATTAAAAACAATTTTCCTTTTCACCCTCTGAGAGGCAAAGTGTCTCAGTACATCTCCTCTCACAGATAATCAAGTTACACATCATCCTCCCAGTGGTTGTACAGGAGAGGCATCTCCATAGACTTCTGATCACTCTTTACCCTGAAAAACAGGGCTTTCTGCCCTACTACCAAAGTATATCAACCCTACTTGCCAGCTTAGTAGGGGAAGTTAAATTGGGGCAGGAAGAATGGGACTATGGCCACCTTTGGGAAAAGCTATCTTCACTGCCTAAAAAATAATATCCTCTCCTAAGGGTAAAGTGAAAGTGAAGTCATCCAGTCGTGTCCGACTCTTTGCGACCCCATGGACTAGTAGCCTACCAGGCTCCTCCCTCCATGGGATTCTCCAGGCAAGAGTACTGGAGTGGGGTGCCATTTCCTTCTCCAGGAGATCTTCCCAACCCAGGGTTCGAACCCGGGTCTCTCGCATTCCAGGCAGACGCTTTAACCTCTGAGCCACCGTAACAAAGTCATATTCCAGCCTTTTACCAACTAGAACAAAGAAAGAATATCACAAGTTACACTGTCAGCAGAATATCCATTTACACCTGTCTTTTGTTTTTCTTTGTCAGGAAGGAACTAAGTCTTCTGGTCTTTCCATCTCCAGAGTCTATCACAATGTCTACCACATAGCAGGTCCAAATAAACTCTTGTTCCATTCAATTGACAGTGCATGGACAGGTATACAAGTCCGTATTCAAGAACTATCCTGCCTCCCAACTATAGGGGATCCTTCTGTTAGATTCTAGAGTTGTTTATTGGGATGATCTATAATATAATACAGTTTCTGAGCATGACATTTAAAAGACTCATTAAAATCTACCTTTCTGCTCAGCCTTCTAAAGCTATCACATGCTAAATTTCAGTATCAGATCTTGGCATTGTCTGAGTACATTTTAGCTTTTTTTGTGCTGCTAAAAGGTAAACAAATGTCCTCCTTTTTCAGTAGTAATAAACTGCCCACCACAAGGTCTCTAGAAAATTATACATGTCTATTTCAAGTGTGTAGGAAAGTTCAGCCACCCTTTATGGGACCAGCCACAGCTGTGTGGTCTTCCCTATGTTTCAGCACCAGTTGCTCGGCTATCACACTGCACAGGCCAGTTACTGCCTGAAGGAGAGCAACCCCTCCAATGACAGCTTGGCGTGTCATCATGCTTGTCCCTAAAAGGCTCAATATCTTCATGAAAGCTGTTACTCACTGTCAGCATAGGTTTCAGACTCTGTTAATAATTCTAAACAATGGAAACCCAAAATAGGGAATGCTGTCCTTAGAGCTAATGCAGTATTCACAGTTGCTATTTATACTTAGTCTTCCTTCATTCTCCAGCTCAGGCACAATGATCTTTGTAAAATGTCTTAAGAACCTTTCAGTAAATAAAAATGATAAATCTTGACCTTCATGATATCTTTCCAACCCTAACAAATATAAGATTAATTTCCTCTCAAGACTTCACATTTTTAAGGTCTAAAGAGGTTTAAGTAACAAACCAATGTAAATAGTAGGTAATGGGCCCTGATATATGTTCTGAACCAAAAGAATAGCCAAAACGAAGAAAAAAGTAGGAAAATATAATAAAGCTGCAAATATATTTATAGTTGTCATCAGAGATAGCAGGAAGTCTCAAAAACTGACCTTTGAGAGCAACTTATAACTAAGCAGTCTGTTAACACAGATACCATTTCTTGCCTTCCCCAAACTATTCTTTCAGAAAGTCAGTGATTTTAACCTCACTATTCCAAGTGTCAAAATGAAGCACTAGGAAGCCAGCTGCTTCCAGTGCACTATAATATCAAGACTTGGGTTTGCTAAAGGTGTACAGATTGTTAGCAACCAAAGGGTGATTGTATTCTGGCCAAACGTTCAGTCTGGCATAAGAAATGTATTTTCACCTCTCCCCAGCACAAGGGGAACTTTTACCTAGAAATTGGACAAAACAGAAAAATCAAATCTATTTTTGGCTCCTGGACGCTCTTCCCACAGCTTCCGTCTCTCCCCCAGCTGTCTTCCTGGCCAGCCTTCTCCTTAGATATTCTGGGACCGATATTCTGGGACCAGTTCCATAGCTACCATTTTCATTCTATCTTTTTGAATCTGCTGAAAATAAAATTGCCCAAGATGTGAAACAATTCCTCTGAAATTCCCACAGCATCCTTTCTTTGTTGCTCTGCCTGCTTCCATTTTCCTGAACCTCTCACACTCAAAATCTGTACCTAACACTTCAGATACGGGGACATAGTTTAATCTTTGCCCTTCAACTTCCTCCATCATCATGTTTTTTATACACTGACTACTTAAAACACTCATTAATGGGAAGCTCTTACAGAATTCCATAAAACTAGTAAAATTATCTACTGTTTACACCTGAATACTGGTGGGATATAGATGGGAAAATATACATCCTTTTAGTCTCCTATCTGGTCAAGAATGAAATCACAGTCTTACTAAACATTCCCTTTGTGTGCTGATCTGTGTTCTTCGTTTAGAATCATCATAATGACATCTAGAACACTAAGTCATTTTTCTTTCATAATTAAAGAGCTAAAATAATATAGTCCTTTTCATTTGGCGATGGATAAAAATGCCTAACATTACAAATTCTGTGTATTTTTGTTTCCATAGAGCAGACATTTCTCTTGCTAGTTTTTTTTTAATATAGTACATAAGGACTAATGAGCTTAATGTTTAAACCACTGACATCATCTACACTGGCTTTTTTTTTTAATCACTTTGTATACATCCTTGGGCCAGGAAGAGCTTGATTTTCTATCTTCCAGGTTTTAAAGTTGTTTCCCCAAAGCACTAAAGAGTCAATAATTTAGAAGGGAAAAGTTTGCCATAGCATCTTATTGATGAAGAGTATCTCAGCTGTTTCCAGAATGTTCTTTACAATGCAATACATCAGGGTTCATATTCTACTTTTCAATAAGTACATAAAAGGAGCCTAGTCTTATTAATCCTAAAAAACAGGATTCTATATTTCCTTCTTTCTGCTTCCAGCCTTCAGTGTGTAATGACATTGTATACAAATCTGCACTTTTTTCAAGAGGCCAATTTCCTCCCTATTAATTAACCTCAATGCTAATTAGGTTATGTAAGACCTGTCTGTAGAGTTTACAGAAAATAACAACATATCCATTATGTCAGCAATCAAAGGCAAACAATATTGGGAAGATGCCAGGGATCAAAGCTCATCAGTAGATTCAAAGACAAGGAGGAAATTGTTCTATAACTTCAAAAAACTTTACATGATAGTATTAGTGGCCACTGACTTATTTTTAAGAGCCATTTCAGAAGGATAATAGTAAGAATAAGCTGAAGGAAGATGTAATAGCTATAAGTCAGTGCCACTCCACCCTGATCCTTCAATCCATTCACCCTCTACCCTTCCCAAGTCACCCAACCCCCGTGGCAGGTGGAACTGTCTGACTTACCAGAAATACCTCATTTGCTCAGACTAGGAGAGACAATGGAGAAGGCAATGGCAACCTACTCCAGTACTCTTGCCTGGAAAATCCCAGGGACAGGAGAACCTGGTGGGCTGCCGTCTATGGGGTTGCACAGAGTCAGACACGACTGAAGTGACTTGGCAGCAGCAGCAGCAGGAAAGACACACACACAAAAACAAACACTGCTCATGTTTACTGAAGATCCAGTCGATCATGGTGCACAGTTTTAAAGAAAAGGTTTTAAAGAAATTCCTTCCCTTGGTAAGACATAAAGCATGATGTCCAAGCAGTTTTACATGATCAATCAAACGGTATTACCTAATAGTCCTGGGGTCAGCTTACCTTCTCATTTCCAGTACAGGGTGGGATAATGTAGGGAACTATAGAAGCCACCTTTTAAATACCATCCTCCTTGAACTCTTTGCCAAAAAAATGTTCCCTGAACCACTAAGCCACTCCCAAACACCAATGCTATCAATTCCAAGTGCTTACTTAGCACTCTACTAAGATCCATGAGGCAAACAAAAATATTGGGTTGGCCAAAAAGTTCATTAAGTTTTTCCATAAGATGTTACAGAAAAACCCAAATGAACTTTTTGGCCTACCCAATAGTATTGAAGGCAGGTGGAGAAGGCGACAACAGAAAATGAGATGATTGGATGGCATCACCAACTCGATGGACATGAGTTTGAGCAAGTTCTGGGAGTTGGTGATAGACAGGGAAGCCTGACATGCTGCAGTCCATGGGGCCACAGAGAGATGAAGGATTCAATTATAATGATCTCCCCCTCTTGAATATCATCTGCCATTCTCTACTTGCTGATGAACAGTGACTCCCACTCAGAGCAGAATCATATCCCTTTAAAACCTCACATGACTGAGCAATTGAACTGAACTGAATAGTATAAAATGATCCCTACTGGTCCAGACTTGGCATTATAGGTGTGTGTGTGTATGTGTGTCTGTGTGTGTGTGTGTGTTTGCATGTGTGCACGCCCTCACACATGGCTGTACAACTCCAAACCCTTGGTTTGGGTCTGCTCCCCAGTTTCTGATATCCCTAGGGCATTCCTTCTAGATTGCTTCCTCTAACATCATCCAGCCACAACCACTGGTTATTCAGAGTAGTTCAGCACATACAAGTCAGAGGGGCAGCCAGAGAGTGAAGGAATTTCACACAAATCATATTCCACGGAAGTACCACAATGCTTACACTTTCACATTGTACGGTCAGCACAGCTCAGATTTAATTAAAGCACTCAATCGCACCATTACCATTTTTAGTGACAGCCCAGGTATAAATATATTAAGCACAATTCTTTCCAGGCACTGCTTGTCAGCACTCTCCTTAAATGCCCTTTTGTCTTCTCTAGCCTAATTCTAAAAGCCTGAACTTTTAGCTTATAAATGATTAGTATCTACACACTTCCATCTCCAATTCCCAAGTTAAATTACCATCTTTAGCCTTTTTCTGGATTCCTCAAGAGTAATAAGTCTCTTCCATTGGCCCATAATTTCTCCCTTTTAACTTTAATCAAAACTACATTGACATCCCAACCTCATTCCTCACAGCTGACTTCTCTACATCTCCTCTTTCACTGGCCTGGACATAAGTTTTCTCTCTCCACAGATGCTGGATGCTGCATCCTATTTTCTCCACCCCAGGCTTTTACTGCACAGTTCCCTAGCTTCTTCCTCCAAACTCTGTGTTTCTCCAGCTTTTCCACTTGCTCTTGGAATCCTTTTCTCTCATTCATTCATTCAACTATTCACTGAGCACCAGCTATGTGCCAGGACCTTTTCTGGGGCCTTACGTACATCAGTGAACAAAACAGATTAAGATGCCTGACTTTGCAGGGCTTACATTCCAGACAGTAGAAACAAAGAAAAATTTTAAAATGAGCATCCAACTTAAATGTCAGCAGGTTGTGGTTAATATCTTAGAAAAAGTAGATTAGGGCAAGGAGAACAAGAGAGTGATGAGTGTAACCTCTAGGAGGAAGACTTGAACTTGACAAGGAATTAGCTAAGCAGATTTCTTGGGGAAGAGCATCCAAGTGGGAAAAACAGCTCAGTTCAATCAAAGGCTCTCAGGCAGAAGTGTAGGCCTTGCCTGGAACATTCAGCAGACAAGATGGTATCCACTGTGGCCAGAGCACTATGGGTGAGGGGGAGAAGAGGGATTCAATGACGATGATCTCCCTGTCTTGAATACTACCTGTCATTCTCTACTTGCTGATGAACAGTGTCTCCCACTCAAAGAAGAATCATATCCCTTTAAAACCTCACAGTATGCATCTGCCATAAGTAATTCCTCAGGCTTCCCTGGTGGCTCAGCTATAAAAATCCACCTGCTAATGCAGAAGACACTGATTGACCCCCGGGTTGGGAAGATCCCCTGGAGAAGGAAATGGCAGCCCACTCCAGTTCTCTTGCCTAGAAGATCCCCTGAAAATAGGTGCCTGCGGGCCACAGTCTATAGGGTTGCAAAGAGTTGGACATGACTGAGTGACTGAGTAAACTACCAACAGCATAGGTAGTTCCCATATTTTTAAAAAGTAGTTGCTCCAAGTTAATTAAAAAAAAAAAATCTTACTTACTACTTTGCACCACCTCCTCTAGATGTGGGCTGTTTTCTTACTTACAATACTCACATTTCTGGGGAGTATGAAATACACTTCCTCTCAATCAACAGAGTATTTGTCCCATAGGATACAGTAGGAGAAGGCAGAGCCTGAGTGAAGGACAAGACTAGGGGCAATGGAAAAAGAAAATGGGTGAGCCAGCAGGCAAGAGAGATGAAGGGTAAAGTGATTTTCCTCTGCCACTGCAATGATACAGCCCTTCTCTGCCCCTTCCAGAAACCCAGTTCACAAATACTAGAAAGATTCCAAGCATCTTGTAGTAGACAGTGTTGAGGCAAAAAGTTGCACAAGTAAGAGTGGTTTTTTTTTAAGTATGTATTCATACACTAAACAAATATTTATCACACATTAGTCTGTGCTGACAAAGATAAGCACAACATGGCTTATCTGATTCTGACGAACTCACAGCCTCTCTAGGGTGAAAACTCAACAAAAAAAGCAGCAAATAACTTTATAAATCCTCTTACTTTTATGTGCAGGAGTTCTAAATTAGAGTGCTCTTTAGACTTCCCCTCTGGAGATGTTAAACATACACAGTCGATTCCATCATGGAACCACCAACCCATTTTTTTAAACCTTCACTGCATGCATATTGGAATCACCTGAAGAGTTTTTAATAGAAGATTGAGAAGATTGTCTGGGTCTAAGCCCAAAAATTCTGATTTAATTGTTTTGGGATGTAGCCTGGGCATAAGAATTTTTAAGCTCTCTATATGATTCTAATGGAGAAGGCAATGGCAACCCACTCCAGTACACTTGCTTGGAAAATCCCATGGATGCAGGAGCCTGGAAAGCTGCAGTCCATGAGGTCGCTGAGGGTCGGACACGGCCGAGCAACTTCACTTTCACTTTTCACTTTCATGCATTGGAGAAGGAAATGGCAACCCACTCCAGTGTTCTTGCCTGGAGAATTCTAGGGACAGGGGAGCCTGGTGGGCTGCCATCTATGGGGTAACACAGTGTCGGACATGACTGAAGTGACTTAGCAGCAGTAGCATATGATTCTAGTGTTCAGCCAATTTTAAAAGTTATCTTTTAAATAAAATATTTTATTCTACCTTCATTTATCCCTTTTCCAATATACTTCCTTTCTTTATGTAGATACAAATGTTTTACCTATATCACTTTCCTTTTCCCTGAAGAATAATCTTTTATCATTTTTTGTAAGGCCAATCTGCTGACAAAGAATTCCCTTGGTTTTAGTTTGAGGAAATCTATTCGCTTTTCAATTTTGAAGGGTATTTTGGCTTGATATAGAATTCTAGGTTGGTGGGGTTTTTTCCTTTCAAAACTTTAAATATTTCACTTTGTTCTCTTATTTTCATGGTTTCTTATCCTTGTTTTTCCATAGATAAGGTATGTTTTGGCTTTTTTTGTTTTTTAACTCTTGTGAAAAATCTTCTCTTTGTTTTGGGTTTTCTGTAAATCAACTATAATCTACCAAGGTCATGGTTTTGTTGGGTTTTTTGTTGTTGTGTTTTTTATATTTATTCTGTTTAGTGTTCTCTCAGCTCTTGGATCTATGATTTGATATGTCATTCATTTGAGAAGGTTGCGATCATCATTGCTTCAATTATTTCTTCTGCTACTCTCTTTTTTCTTCTTCTGTTACTCCAGTTAGGTATGCTACAACTTCTGAAATTATTCCACAGTTCTTGGATGTTCTGTTCAGATTTTTTTCATTTTTCCCTTTACATTCCAGGTTGGGAAGTCTCTATTGTCCTACCTTCAAGGTCACAGATTTTTTTTCATTGGCCATGTTGAGTCCACTGCTGCTGCTGCTGCTAAGTCACCTCAGTCATGTCCAACTCTGTGCGATCCCATAGACGGCAGCCCACCAGGCTCCCCCATCCCTGGGATTCTCCAGGCAAGAACACTGGAGTGG
This sequence comes from Cephalophus harveyi, assembly GCA_006410635.1. NCBI lineage: Eukaryota > Metazoa > Chordata > Mammalia > Artiodactyla > Bovidae > Cephalophus > Cephalophus harveyi. The sequence continues at coordinate 278,340 of SJYT01035244.1, read as the reverse complement.
GTTGCCATTTCCTTCTCCAATGCATGAAAGTGAAAAGTGAAAGTGAAGTCACTCAGTCGTGTCCAACCTAGCAGGCTCCTCTGTCCATGGGATTTTCCAGGCAAGAGTACTGGAGTGGGTTGCCATTTCCTTCTCCAATATCTAGCATTTCCTTTTGATACTTTCTTAGAGTTTCCATCTCTGTTTTTTGCATGTCATCTACTGTTTCCATTATAGCTCTCAACATATCAATCAGCTAATTTTAAATTCCCAATTTGGTAATTCTATCTAAGTCTGGTTTTGAATACTGCTTTATTTCTTCAGATTGTTTTATCTTAGCTTTTAGTATACCTTATATTTTAGGTGAAAGTTTCACATGTATCAGATAATAGGAATTGAGGTATACAGGCCTTCAGTGTGACTGCTAGAAGTTGGGCTATGTTTAATGTTTGCTGTAGCTTTTGACGCCAGAAGCTTCAAATTCTTCCTGTGTTCTCATTTTTATCTCCCCTCTTGACTTTGGCTTACTAAGTCTCGCAGCTCTTTCAACTATGGTTGATTGTTACATACTAGATCCTTTTTGATATGGTGGTAAAGTGTAGGAGAGGGAGAGTGTTCTATGATCTAATTAAACCTCAAAAATCTTCTGAATGGTCTGCATACTGGGGCTGTGTTTCATAGTGTTTCTCCACAGTTTCTTTTTTCTTCCTGATCAGGTCAATTATGTCCACTCCAACCTCCACCCCTATACCATCCTTCGGTGAGACAGGGAGCCTGGAAGAAACTGGAGTGAGAGGAATGCCCCTTCCACAGCTGGAATATGGTAGGTTTTTTGCCCTGGAGAGTGTCCCTTGGTTATGGAGAAGGCTGTATGTGTATTTCATAATAATTATTCTTCCCTTGTCAGTCAGAGCCATAAGAGGACCTTTCTCAGATCCTCACCATGACAACCTGCTGGGGATGTAAAGCTCATAGTGTGGGCCCCAAGGTGTTTCTCACTCTCAAATTAGTACATACTCAGTCTTTAGCAATTAATCAAAGTTACCAATTAAGTGTTCCTTCCAGTCTATGGCTCCAACAGCTTCTTTTCAAGGTAAACAGATCTTGGTTATAGCTTTCCAGATGTACTCGTCTCTCCAAATTTCATGGTGGTGCTTTGTCCTGAGACCCCATTTCTCTGATGGGTTAAAAAAAAATAAAAACAACTTATTGATTTTCAGTATGATTAACTTTTTTCTTAATGTAAGGATGAAAGTGATGACTTTCAAACATTTTACACATCAGAATGATGCTGGAAATCTATTAGAAGATTTTAAGCACAGGAGTGATGTTATATGCTTTATGTTTTAAAAAGATTGCTCTAGGCATTATATCTTCCTGAAGACCTCAAGAGGAAGTAGCCTGGGCCAAGGAAGGTTTCAGATATTTTAGATTTCCTTAACAAACAGTATCTTAATTGCAACTCAACATTTACAAAAATTACTGGAAGAAGAGCATGCAATAGTCATTTTAATTCCATCTGAAAATACATGGACTGTTCCGTAGGGCAGGTAATCTGGGGATATGAGGATTCATTCCTCCCTGATGATGTCTTCAAAATACCTTGTCCATGTGGTGATGACCTCAAGTCAAAAACACCTTCATTGTAGTGTCCTGTAGCAATATGGTTTGTTTGTGTCAGTAAACACCCTCTGCTCTGTTCCCACTACTCATGGCATAATTGGTACCATCTCCATGCATTTGTTTATGTTAATTTGTTCCATGTTCTTATTGGAATGTCCGTATCTTGCCCAACCTTCAGAGTCCAATTCATTTGTCACAAACCCAATAAAGCTTTCTCTATCTAGAACTACTTTCTCCTTTTGTCTCCTCCTTAAATCCCCATTATGCACACAATTGACACCAAAGAATATAACTTTGGCTTATTCTTAATAGGATTAAGTTTTTTTAATTTATTTAATTGCCCTAAAAGTCCTAGCACAGAGTGAACACATATTGGATGTAAAGTAGTAATGGCTTGTTAACTGAGAAAGGGATTGATAGAAGTTGGCTTCGGTGGGCAACTAGTTTTGCAGGCTGGTTAAATTTATAACAGGATCACAAGTAATTGGGATAATGGAATGAACAGTTCCATTCAGTTCAGTTCAGTCGCTCAGTCATGTCCGACTCTTTGCAACTCCATGAATTGCAGCACGCCAGGCCTCTCTGTCCATCACCAACTCCTGGAGTTCACTCAAACTCACATCCATCGAGTCGGTGATGCCATCCAGCCATCTCATCCTCTGTCGTCCCCTTCTCCTCCTGCCCCCAATCCCTCCCAGCATCAGAGTCTTTTGCAACGAGTCAACTCTTTGCATGAGGTGGCCAAAGTATTGGAGTTTCAGCTTTAGCATCATTCCTTCCAAAGAACACCCAGGACTGATCTCCTTTAGGATGGACTGGTTGGGTCTCCTTGCAGTCCAAGGGACTCTCAAGAGTCTTCTCCAACACCACAGTTCAAAAGCATCAATTCTTCAGACCTCAGCCTTCTTCACAGTCCAGCTTTCACATCCATACATGACCACTGGAAAAACCATAGCCTTGACTAGACAGACCTTTATTGGCAAGTAATGTTTCTGCTTTTGAATATGCTGTCTAGGTTGGACATAACTTTCCTTCCAAGGAGTAAGCGTCTTTTAATTTCACGGCTGCAATCACCATCTGCAGTGATTTTGGAGCCCAAAAAAACAAAGTCTGACACTGTTTCCACTGTTTCCCCATCTACTTCCCATGAAGTGATGGGACTGGATGCCATGATCTTCATTTTCTAAATGTTGAGCTTTAAGCCAACTTTTTCACTCTCCTCTTTCACTTTCATCAAGAGGCTTTTTAGTTCCTCTTCACTTTCTGCCATAAGGGTGGTGTCATCTGCATATCTGAGGTGATTGATATTTCTCCCGGCAATCTTGATTCCAGCTTGTGCTTCTTCCAGCCCAGCATTTCTCATGATGTACTCTGCATAGAAGTTAAATAGGCAGGGTGACAATATACAGCCTTGACGTACTCCTTTTCCTATTTGGACCAGTCTGTTGTTCCGTGTCCAGTTCTAACTGTTGCTTCCTGACCTGCATATAGGTTTCTCAAGAGGCAGGTTAGGTGGTCTGGTATTATCCAGTTCCATTATCAAAGTTCAATTCAATTACTAATAAAAAGATTATGTTAATGTATTGCATATATGTGTGTTTATGTTTCTCTTTATATGCAAACATATTTTCCTTTTTTAATAATGAAAACAAAAGTAAGTATAATTTTCTGTCCTATAGGCTTTACTGTTCTACATTTTAATTTATGTAATTTAGACTTGACCTGTTCTAAGAATGGAAGTCCTGAGGTAGCAGAATATAGATCATGGAATAATGGAATCTGAGAACTAGAAAGAATGTGAGAGTTCATCTGGTTCAATTTCTTACTTGAAAAAGGGGAACCAGAATTAAAAAGAGATTAAGGATCGCATCCAAGCTCAAAGTCCCATTGTCTGCAGTCCAGGTTCTCTAGATATTAATAGTATTCTGGAAACAGTTCGCCATCACCAAGTGCTAAGTACACCAGAGGCCAAAGGTGGATATGACAATGTGATCTTGGAGTACATACAGGTATCTGCCTGGTTCTTTGAGTTCTCACTGAAATGAGATACAGTGAAACCATCACTGCTGTCTGTTTCCAAAGACAACCTATTTCAACATGTGTAGAAAATATTCATAGGCTACTTGACTTTTTTACAGGCCTGGTATTAATTCCTTTGTGTAAACATCTACAGAATATAAGGTGTTACCCTAAATTGTCTGTTAATATCATAAGAGGTCAGCCCAAGTGGGCAGCCAACTTACCTATAAACACACATGCCAAAGAATGCCTCACACAAGAAGAATTTTTTTTTTTTAAACAGGACAATAATTAACATCAATATCTGCATGTATCCACTGATTAGCATGCAGAAAAGTCAGCACCAATTAATAAAACAATATGCCAACAAGCACACAGCATAGATAAGCCACATTAGGAAAGCATATGGCAAAAATCTCTGAGCTCTGGCTCTGAAGGACTTCTGTTTCAGTCTCTCCTAGTTCTTTATATTTTTTATTTTTTAATTAAGCTCTTCAAACACACTCTTGAACCAAAAAAGAGGATGAGTGGAAGGGCAAATTTTCCTATAATCTTAAATCCTTTGATTAAGCCATAGCATAAATAGAGAGTAGGTTTCTGATTAATGGTGCTATTGTTTTAGAGTCTTTGTTTTTTGTTTTATCAGACACCTGGGTGCTATTTAAATCCAGTTCATTGGCAGGAACTTTATATGTCTTTTTCTTCTGAGGTTCCTTTTTCTCCTTCATCAATCACTAGGGTAGTGAATGGAAACAGGAAAGCTGATCCAATGAGGAAGACAATGAGAAAGAATGAAAAACAGGTACTGCCCTGAAGTTTGGACTTCAGCTGTATCTAACTTCTTCGTCTTCCCCCTGGTAGTTTCACTTTCATGTGCCAAACAAAGACTTTTTAAAGAATTTTTAAAACGTGTTCCCTTAAGGATTTCCTTTCAAAATAAAGCCCTGCTTTATACATCTCTTTTGTGCATGCTCTGCAGGATGGCTGGATAGTTTCCAGTGTTGCCTCAGCCTGTAGACTGTCATACTTTCTGACAATGTCTATCCCATGCACACTACAGAGGCAGTTGACACACAAAAACCTTCAGTAAGGTGCAGTTTTAAGGAAAGTAGCCATGGGCAGAGCTTTGATTCTTTATCTCCCACCAACAGACAAACAGGCCCACAGAAAGTCACTACCAGCCCTTGAATCAGGTGGAACAAAAACATCAGATTCAAAGGCTTCTTGCACTTTAGAGATGGGTCTTTTCCTCTGTTGTTTGTTGTTTTTGTTTTTGTTTCCTTTTTAGTTCCAAGTCTCTGCACTACCTGCTTTGGCCATTACAGGAATTACTTAGAAACTATCACATTTCCCACAAAATGTGTTCCTTGGTAACAAAGGCATAAAGCATTGAAAGATAATTCTTCTGTGTCATCTCACCCAATTTTGGGATTTAGCTGTGCTTGGTCAAATCAGGAGTATGAAAGGTTCACATATAAGACTGCATCTTTTTCCCTTCAAGATTTCCAATTGATTTTTTAAAATCTCTCTGCTTAATCATTTGAAGGTCTGACAAACTGTTTGCTAAAGCAGTTGCATCATTTTACATTTTCACCAGAAATTTATGAAGATTTTGATTTCTCTACCTCCTCATTACCACTTGTCATTATATATTTTTAAAATTTTTTATTGACATATAGTTGATTTGCAATGTTCTGTTAGTTTCAGGTATATAGCCAAGTAACTCAGTTACACATATATATTCTTTTTTAGATTATTTACCATTATAGGTTACTATGAGATATTGAATATAGTTCCCTGTACTATACAGTAGGTCCTTGTTGGTTATCTGTTTTATATATAATAGTGTGTTTCTATTAATCTCAAATTCCCAATTTATCACTCTCCACTTTTCACTTTGGTAAAAATCAGTTTGTTTTCTGTGTCTGTTAGTTTATTTCTGTTTTGTAAATAAGTTTATTTGTATCATTTTTTAGATTCCACATATAAGCTATATCACATGATAATTGTTTTTCTGACTTACTTCACTTATCATGATAAGCTCTGCTGCTGCTGCTGCTGCTAAGTCACTCTAGATCCATCCATTTTGCTGCAGATGTCATTATTTCATTCTTTTCCATGGCTGAGTAATAGTCCATAGTGTGTGTGTATGCATATATACACATACCACATCTTCTTTATCTATTCCTCTGTTGATGGACACTTAGGTTGCCTCTATGTCTTGGCTATTATAAATAGTGCTGCAGTGAACACTGAGGTTCATGGACCTTTTTGAATTATAATTTTCTCCAATTACATCTTTTTGACTTTAGTTATCCTCATGAGTATGAAGTAGTATCTCACTGTACTCTTGAAATGCATTTCCTTGATGGCTAATAATGTTGAACATCTTTTCAAATCTTATTGGCCATTTGTATATCTTATTTGGAAAAATGTCTATTCTGACCTTTTATTTTTTAATTGACATGTCTTTTTATTATTGAGTTATAATATTTATATATAGATTATATAATTATTATATCAGATGTATGATTTTTGAAATGGTTCTCCCATTCTGTGGATTGTCCTTTCACTTTCTTAGTAGTGCCCTTTGAAGAATAAAAATGTTTTATCTGATGATATCATGGATGCATTCTTCATTCCAGGCTCTCACTGAACTTCAGTTCAGTTCAGTTCAGTTGCTCAGTCATGTCCAACTCTTTGTGACTCCATGAATTGCAGCACGCCAGGCCTCCCTGTCCATCACCAACTCCTGGAGTTCACTCAAACTCATGAGTCCAGTTCTAACTGTTGCTTCCTGATCTGCATATAGGTTTCTCAAGAGGCAGGTCAGGTGGCCTGGTATTCCCATCTCACTGAACTTATTACAACATAAAGCCAGAAGTTCATATTTTTCCCACTCCTATGTAGTGTTCTTAGCTAAGAACAGTTTTAATGATTGCGAGAGAATGGAAAGGAAACACCCCATAGTGATCTTAGAGATATTTCACATCTCAGGATCACAACTTTTCTCCCCCTAAAACCTATGTCTGAAATTTGTTGATTACTGAACTCTATAGAAAAAGAGGAAAAATTGAACATTTCAAACCCAGGTCATAGATGGACATTTACCCATAAGGATTGATCCAAATAAGCTCTGGTTGCTATAACTACTGCCATTCAGAATTATAGGTTTTATTCAGACTGAAAAGGACTTCAAGATAAGAGATACCATTTGAAAAATGCAGCCAAAATTCAATCAAAAAGTTTGTTGCACATTTCTTTGTTTGGTAAGGTTAATGCTTGTGCAATTTTATTTGATTTAGCTCCATTAAATGAGTTGTGCAGATACCAACAAAACAATGGAGATTCTTAAAAGCCAAGTTACTAATTTGAGTTGTTTCAGCCAGTAGTGCTATTGAGAGCTTTTTCAACAAAGGAGACAGAAGACTGAAATGGATTTAATGAGTCTAGAGTACGTGGTGAGCCAGGAATGGGTCATTATGCTCTGAAGTTGTCTCTCTGTAAACAGATCAATTCTCATAGCCCTTGTTTTGTTAGGGGGGAGAGTAGTGAAGCCAGGTAGGGCTATAATCATTTGTTCTGCTGCATGACCACAATTTATCTTTTTTTGTTTTCTCCCTGTCACAGCAGGCCTTGATCATGTAAGAGCCATATCTGAAAGTGACCACTCGCAGCCTCACTGGATGAATTAAACCTGCCAGGATGAAAGGGATTACTGTACACTCACTACGCAGGTAAAAACAGACAATTCAGTGCTGTCAATAGCTTGCCTTAAAAAATTCCAGCCATTTCTTCTGCCAGTGGCAAAGATTTCTAAGAAATTCTGTCTAACATCAACAGGAAAATGCCTTTAATTAGATTGGGTGTGGGGGTTGTTTTCCAGAACTTTTTTAAGCAAAATTGCCATCTCCTTCCCACAAAGAAAAAATAATGGAAACAGGTAAATCAACGCTGTGTGCTCAGCTCTATAATTCTACCTTCATCTTCCAAAACATAGTCCACAGGGGAGAAAGGAGAACTTTCTCTAGAATTATAAATGAGGCATTAAAGAGCATATTTTACTCTCCCAACAAAAACTTTAGAATTTTGGAAAATTGTGTCTCAACTTCTTGACTGTGTTTAAAATACCAAGGTGGTTGGCAGAATAAAAATTGCTACACTAGAGTAATAACACCTTCAGTTCACACAGCTCTGACAAACTTCAAGCACATTTGAGAATATTATCTTTTCCATGGACCCAAGACACGCAGAGGAAAGAATGATTGTATCTGCTGTCTCAGAAACTGAAACACAGACTATTTCAACAATGTTAGTAATTAGTGACTCTTTGATTGCTTTATCTCTTGCTGTTTCTACACTTCCCATCTTCTATACCTGCTGCTTCTCCCGTCAAACCCTTCCAATCTGGGTAAACCATGCAGAGAAACAGCTTCTCTGTTTCCCTAAATAAGTTTGTAGCATAAATGTAACAATGTGATAGAGACCAAGTACCACCTGTTCAGGGCACCTTACATGGTCCAAACACACTCACCAAGTTGTAAGGTTGCTGTTTATCTCACTCTGGCTGTCAGTCAGAGGGCCAAGGGACCTGCAGCCAGCAACTCCCTGCTCTCTCTCTCTCTCTCTCACACACACACACACACACACACACACACACACTATTGCTTTCTATTGTCCTGCCCAGAAATGGCCCCTCTGCCACAATCACGTCTCTCTTCCTTTTCTTCAAGATCATACTTGTACATACCCGGAAGTCACAGAGACCATCTGTCATTATCCCTGGGCTAGGAGAGTTTAGAGTTTGTGGTAGTTCTCCACTTGTTGTGGCATCTTCCAGGAAGCAAATCCCTGCGCACACATGCCTATTCTTGGTCCTCCAGGGCCAACCCAATGAAGCTGGTCCACCTATCCATTCTCATCAACATAACCAGTGAGCTGCGTAATGAAAAGAGAAGAGTTTTGGCATCAGGCAGGTCTTTGATCTGAGTATCAGCTCTAATGAGACTTAAACTTGAATAAAGGGTGTAACCCCCAAGAGCCTAATTGTCCACATCTTAGAATACTACTTTCCCAGGGTGTGGTGAGAATTAAGATATGTCAGATATGAAGCACTGAGCACAGAGCCTGACCCTGAGGCCTGGAGTGTGGGGGACAGGCTGTGAGATGATGACTAATGATCAGTGAGTGGTCTCCAGGGATACTGTGAACACGTGAAACTGTTTTCCATAGATCTGTCAGTTGCTGTGGGCTGTGGTGGTGGCGGTGGTTTAGTCGCTAAGTCGTGTCTGACTGTTGTGACCTCATGGACTGTAGCCCGCCAGGCTCTTCAGTTTGTGGGATTTTCCAGCCAAGAATACTGGACTGGGTTGCCATTTCCTTCACCAGGGAATCTTCCTGACGCAGGGATCTAACCCACATCTCCCACGTTGTAGATAGTCCCTACGTTGCAGGCAGATGCTTTATTGTTGAGCCCCCCAGAAACTGTTCTGTGTCTAGGATTTCATCTATCTTGAAACCACCAAAGTTTAGAATCCAATAATTTAAATCACAAGACTGATGGCAGCTACCCTGACTACAGGATCTCCCTTACATCTTAAACTCTTAATAGTTGAGTGACCAAACCTAAATACTTGGCTTATAGTTCCTTTTATTCCAAGAAGCATTTATTGGGTGCGAAGGGGGTACAAGACACCCATCCTGCTTAGTGTTCAGGAAAACCAGGATAGATAAATGCATTTGCTTTTTTCAAGGAATCACAATCCAGGAAGTTAAACATACTGTCATATGTGATGGTGAGAGACAAAACGCAATCCAAGATACCACAGTCATAGAAAGCATGGGCCTTCCATGGGCCTCACACAGGCTAAAGCATGGACAAAGTGGTTAAGCCTGAGGCCCAAAAGTAAAGCACAGCAAGGAAGAGGCACAAGCACTGGTTTTTGTGAACAGAGAGATTAGCACCCTCATCCCCCAACCCCAGCCCATCTCACTGGACTTTCTGCTCTCCACATGTGAATGGGATATGGTACAGCTGCCAAATATTTGTGTTCTCATGTATGTGCACTTATTCTGTCTACCTAGTCTCAAAGGGCCCTGAGCTACACAGCCAGGCCTGTTTTCCTTGGTAGCCCTGCACCATCTGCGTGGGTGTCTGGTAGTCCCTTGTCCAGGGCCCTGCAGCCCTTTGGAAGCATGAACCAAGATGTCTGCTTTCAACACAGGAGGAGTTTGCACACTCTTTGGCAAGTCCAAGTATCATGTGAGTCAACAAAGTACAAGCTGAGAGTGACAAGGTCATTCAAGGGCATGGACAGAAACTGCAGGGCATATGGATGGCCTTGTTTGAACACCTCAGCCAGGCAATGAGCAAATCCTGACTGATGGTGTCCCATGGAGCTTCAGTTCCTTCCTATCAGCCTGTGAGGGAGTTGGCTCTCTCTCTCCATTCCTGGAGAGTCTGCAACTGCCAGCCCCAATCTGGACATGAGATTGTGCCTTACTCAGAAGAAGCGGTGAGCAGCTCCTCTCTGGCCTGCTGAGGCCCTCACAGAGGGAGCCTCGCTTTAGAGAGCAGCATCTGGTGCCCTCTCATCACTCACTCCTAGCTCAGCAGCGTCAGGATCCACATCCGCCAGCCTGGAAAACTCCAATTACACAGCTGGTGGCCCTGTCAAGAAGTGGAAGCATCTCAACTGGTTTTTCCCCTCCACTCCAGTGTTCCTCAGCCAAGCCCCACACAGCAGTCAAAGATCCTTCTAAAGCAAAGTGCTGATGACTTCACTCCACTGCCTCAAAGGCTCCCATTTCCCTGCCAATCTTCACAATAATATCCAAATTCCCTTCTTTTGAAGTACTGGGCACTTCATGACCTGCCTTCATCCCACTTTCCAGCAGTCTCCTGCCATTTCCCCCTTCCTCTCCAGGCTGTACTATCATGGTGAATTCCCTCTAGTCCCATAAGAACATTTTCACTCTCTTTTTTTCCTCCCTTGTTCTATCAATCCTGGTGCAAAGACTTTTCCTCTGAATATGACCCAATGTGCTGCTCTAAACTCTCATCTTCTTGCTCAGCAGAGCTCTTTCAGAGCCGAATTTCAATGTCATTACCTCTTAGAAGCCATTTTTATCTATTCTAACCTCAAAGACTAAGTGAGTTATCCAACCTATGCATTTCCAAGGCACCCAATACTTCATTATTACGCATTACATTGTATATTTGTTATTGGTTCATCTGTATCAGCTATCACCCCTACTCTCCACATACGTAATATATGTTGGGCTGCTTGGAAGCAAGGCTATGCTATACACCAATATAGGGCTATCCCTTAACATGATGCTGCTGCTGCTAAGTCACTTCAGTCGTGTCCAACTCTGTGCGACCCCAGAGATGGCAGCCCACCAGGCTCCCCTGTCCCTGGGATTCTCCAGGCAAGAATACCGGAGTGGGTTGCCATTTCCTTCTCCAATGCATGAAAGTGAAACGTGAAGTCGCTCAGTCGTGTCTGACTCTTAGCGACCCCATGGACTGCAGCCCACCAGGCTTCTCCGTCCATGGGATTTTCCAGGCAAGAGTGCTGGAGTGGGGTGCCATTGCTTTCTCCTAGCATAGTACTTAAAACTTAAGTACATACTCTAAATATCTGCTGAATGAATGAATGACCGGAAAGTGAATCAGTATCAAAGTGAGTAAAGGACTTCTTTATAACTTTGGATCAAGAATAAATAAAGCATCCAATTCAACTTTCTCTCCTTTAAAGATAAGGGAATGTTGCTCACAGAACTTAAGTGATTTCCTGGTTGACAATCAGTATCCCAACCTGAATAAAACCTAGTTTCCTAAATTCCCCACAAAAGCTCATGAACACCAAAAAAAAAAAATCAAGAATTCACTCTAAAGGGTATAATTTCCTCTTTGGAGATTGAGATCCTTAAGACTTGAGCCTCAATTCAAACTAAAATTCAATAGTACAATTGCAGGTTAAAGGAAACCCCATCTTTAACCTATTCTGTAGGGTGGCACAGTGGTAAAGAATCCACCTGCCAATGTAGAAGAAACACGTTTGATCCCTGGGTCAGGAAGATACCCTGGAGAAGGCAATGGCATCCCACTCCAACATTCTTGCCTGGAAAGTTCCATGGATAGAGGAGCCTGGCAGGCTACAGTCCACAGGGTCGAAAAAGGTCAGAGAGGACTAAGCACACATGCTCATCCACGGGGCTTAGCATATTATGTAGAGACCCACGCACACTGGTCTTTAATTATTCTTATTCTGTGTTGAAATTCCAGGATGGGCATCGACAACCAGACTAACTATGCATTGTAGTACCCTCAAAACCCCTTTATGGTTTAGTATAATAAAGCGCAACAAGACAAATCTAGAGTTGGCCTCTCTAAGTTCTATAGGTGATTTACTGAGTAATTTATGGCAAATTGATATATGATGATACTATAATCATCCCATTTGCTTCCTATGGAGATTTATTTTAACAGTATATTATAATCCAAATTGCAGCATTTGGTGAAATTAAGTGACTGGATTTTATAAATATTCCATCTGGAAGCTGAATTCCACTTCCAGCTTCTTGTCATGCTGCAGACACGTGAGCAGAGGGAAGTTAGCTGGCTGCTGGTACTGAACCGAGGGGGAATAATCAGGAGCCCCTGATTGTTCAGCACTAGCTGGTTGAGGGTGTGGTCCCTCCAAGAAGGAGGGATGTTATATTACCCTTTCAGTTCAGTAGGAAGTCCAGAGTGATTGACCTTAATAAAGTTATCCAAAGTCCTACTGAACCTAGCTCCTGGCTTCTGGTATTGACAAAAATGAGAGCTAAAATTTTCATAAAGTTTGAAAAAGTATAAGTTCCCCTGTTCAAATACTCTCTCTGAGGTTTTTCTAAGTTCTAAAAGTTCCAGCCCCTGATAGAAGCTCTCCTGGCTGCCGGGTGAGGGGCAGTCGCACAGTTTGTTCCTCTAGGCCTACTTCAAGGCCTGCAAAGGTTCTTGCCTCCCATCATCTAATCGCCCACAGTAACTCAAAAAACAGCTTGCCTCAGGAGACAGTGATGCTGGAAGCCTTAGATGTGTCCTGCTTCTTAGCGTAGGAAGAAACAGAACAACTCTGCCTCCAAAAATATCCCATAAATGCCAGATGTTTGAATGGCTAATGTCATATTCAAGGAATACTCTATTTACAGAAAGAATCTGCAGCCAACTCTTCAGTGACATATATGTGTTTTATGGTGAAAACAATAGAATTATTGCTCTCTGAGAGAAAAATTCATAAATAATCAAATAAGTTTTATATGGAGTAAGAAAAATAATCAGTTGTTCTACTTCCTTCCCCTTAACCTAAAGTTACCATTTCACATTCTTTCATACAAATGATTTTTAAACCAGAGAAATGGCATACTTTTAAAATCTGAAATAGGATTCAGTTGCAGATGATGCAATTTTCAATTAACCAAAGATACCCCCTACTAGATCCTACTTAGTACTTCACTTGATCACATCTTTCTGCTGGGGTTGCTCTCAAAAAGACCCTGAGCCCACTCCCTGGCCCTTCCTGGTCTACCTCTGCATGAGGCAGTTTTTCCACCCTGCTCTCCATACACAGGCCCCAGTTGGGCAGAAGTCACATTAGTTCTGTGAACACAAAATTTTCTAGGGTAACCTTTATTATATCATACAAATATATATTCTCTTTTTTTAAGAAAACAAAATGAGGTACCTCCAGAGCACTGGTACATTCTCACTTAAAACACTGCAGATGTCAGCATTCCTTAAGAAAATTTTTTTCCTCACAACAGAAAACAGAAGTTTCTTTCATCCTGCCTTCCAACTCTGTTCTTATTTGTTTGATGTGAAAGAGGACTTTGAGAAATTATCAACAAGGGACTTCTAAGAGTAGGTTTTTTTTGTTTAGATGCTGGTGTCTTCTATGACAGGGACAGTGACCTGCTCATCTTTGTATACAAAGCCTGTGACACAATTCCAGGGTCATTATAGTTGCTCAAAAAACCTTGTTGAATGCGGATTATACTTAATGAGAAACAAGAGAACACAATGTTTGGATAAACAAGTTGCTCTTGACCCCACACTTCCATCCAAAAGGAGGAATCACTTTTACAATAGCTGGCTTTTGTGTGAGTTCCAGTAACAAGAAGTTGCCCACACTCTTGCTCTGGAATATCCAACTGCTATATTGAACTGAAAGCAGCCTTCCTGAAATTTCCATTTGATTTGATACAAATTAGGTTTGAAATACACACCTTAAAATCAGCTTGGAGGCTCTGCTTGGATTTTGATTTTAGCAATGGATCACCAGCTTCTTTTGTGTATTCTAAGAAAATAGATATTGCAAAAGCAACTTTGGGAAGGGTAACAAAGTAATATGTTGATCTTCACATATCCCTCTGGACCCTGGGAGGAACCAAAACGAAACTAATGGAAACCTTCCACTGCTAATGCAAGAGAGTCACCGTGTTGCAAAAGCCATGATGAAAGGACATTTCTCCACACACTGAGTATCAGTGTGACTACAGTCTTACTAAGGATTTGTTCAGTCGTGTCCGACTCTTTGCGACCCCATGGAGTATAGCCCACCAGGCTCCTCCGTCCATGAGATTCTCCAGGCAAGAGTACTGGAGTGGGTTGCCATTTCCTTCTCCAACAGTCTTACCAAAGTGTTTAAAAATATTTGGCCATTTATTCATTCTCAAGTATCTCTTATATCCCTACTAAATGTCAGGCACTGTGATAGGTATTGAACACAAAGAAATTGAAGATACAATCAAGGCTCTCAATAAAGTCACATTCTAGTTTCAAAGAAGTAAACCAGTAAACACCATACTCCGCAAGAAATGCTCTGCTATCTATAGACACAGAGTTCTAAAGAAATTTAACCAGAGACATATTTAAGACAGTCCGCCAAGGTCGTGAAAGTCTTCCCCAAACTGGAAACGCTTGACTTGATTCATCAGATGACAAAGTAAAATTGGGCCAGCCAAAGAAAAGGAAGGGTGTTTGAAGAACAAAAACTATCTGTCTTAGTAGCATGTAGGATACTATAGAGACAAAAAAATATATATATTCAGGCTTACAAATGGCTTAATGTATTTGGAATATGGGTTGAAATAAGAGACTGACAGAGAGATAAAGTTGAATGCATATGCCAGGCCTGATGATGAAAGAATTCATATGCCATGCTAAAAATTTACCTTTATCCTTTAGAATAGAAAGTCAGTGAAAATGTTTGAGAAGGGAAGTAGCAATACAATATTTGCCTTTTGGAATGATCACCCTCATGGCTTTGGAGAAAGTGAATTAATGGAGACAAGAGTGATACAACAAGAAAGATTCGGTTGGGATGATCTAGGATAGAATAAAGTGGGCAGCAGTGGGAACAGAGAGAAAGGGGCTGACTTAAAACACACTGAGGAAATGGAATTGATAGGACACAGCAGCCCTTTGTGATGTGAGTTGAGCAGAAGAAACGCGTCTAGGATGATTCCAAGGTTTCTAGCTCATGTGATGAGGTGGAAAGAGAGGCATTCACTAAGCTACTTTTCTCAGTGTTGTATGTGGACCACAAACATCAGAACCACTACAGGTATTTGCAAACGGTGTTGATTCTTCATACCATCCTACATTTAATGAGTCAGAATTTATATATAATGATGTTTGATATACACTAAACACAAGTAAAAAATACAGAGGAGTAGAGAAGATAGTGAGGAAGATAATGAGAAGATAGTGAGGAAGATGATGAGCTTAGTTTAAAGCCTGTTGCTTTTGAGAAGCCAGTGGAATATCTACATGGATGGGTTCCACGAGCAGTAGGCAATACAGGACCCCAGCTTGGGGAAAGAAAAGGTCTGAAGTTGTTTTCTTTAGGAGCCAACAGCTTTTAAGTGACAGCTAAAGATATATAGGTGGTTTTTAAACAAAATCATCCTGGGGCATATAGAAGGAAAGCAACTGGAAAAAGCCTGAAATTAACCCGGGAATATTGAGTCATAGGATATTTCAGGGGAAGGTAGCTCACAAGTAAACACAGCGTGTAACAGCACAAAAAACTACTAGGTTCAGCCCTGATTCTACTGAACCAGCAGAGATAAAACCTGTGCAAGCATAGCTTTCCTGATTATTTGAATCCATTCTATCTCTATAGAGGATAGGAGATTATGTCAGATGGCTACCATTTAAATCTGCAGTGAGAGGTTTCAAAATGCCTTTATCATGAAAGGCTCAGGTCATTTTCTACCTACTTACTCCCCCAAACAAAAAGACTTTGGCCACAACAAGGGAATGCACAGTAGCCAGTTGTGTGGTTGTATGCAGACAAGCTTCATGGACACTTCTCAAATTCCAACTTAGCCCAGGAATGTGGGAAGGAATAATAGGAAAGACAGGCTAACAAAACTTTCTCATGTGTTCTCTGAACCACAGACAGAGTTGTTACTGGGTTCTGGGCCCCAAAAGACATAGTGTGTGAGCGCTCAGTCGTGTCCAACTCTTTGTGACTCCATGAACTATACCCTGCCAGGTTCCTCTGTTCATGGGGTTTCCCAGGCAAGAATGCTGGAGTGGGTTGCCATTTCTTCCTCCAGGGGACCTTCCCAGCCCACATCACCTGCATTGGCAGGCAGATTCTTTACCACTGAGCCACTGTGTAAGTTCCAAAAGACACAGACCAGCCTTCAAATGACTTAAGAGCAAATGGCTGCAAGAAATTCTTCAAAGGCAATCATCAGGAGCTAGACCCTCAAACACATTCCAGGTTAACTTCACTTCAAGCTGGGCAATGCAGCCCCATAAGGTCTCTCAACAACAGGGACAGAGAGGACTTAATCACTTTCTTATACCCCAAATGCATTCAATTCAAATACTTCAAACATTTAAACTAACCCAATCTATGCAGACTTCAAACAGCAAACTTAGAACAGTGGAATTATCATCCAAAACATTTTCTTCTTATGATCAATAAAATTCATTATATTTGAAAATTCAGACAATTCCCACAATATAACACTTAACTGTAAGAGACCCATCCCAAAGTAATCATTTTAAAACACAATTTATTTAAAACTATCAGAACTGCTAATGACCTTCTAAGCCCTCATTTATGGAAACACTTTCAAGATTTCTATTTGGGCAAACCATCAAGGAGCTTTTGCGATATAATTGTTGGAGAACAGGAGAAAGCTGATTGGCATAGCTCTGTAGATCATAGAAAGACAGTGGTTATGGCATGTCCAGTATTTTAGCTTGTATTCATCAAAGGTTAGAAAGGTAGAAAGCTAAGCTGCACTGATTCTGACCCCAACATACACAATGGTTTAGCAAACTATTTACTCAAGTCTCTCAGCACTCTCTCTCTGTGCCTCAGTCTTCTCGTCTATAAAATAGGGATAATATTTTATGTATCTTGTATGAGTGTTGAGAGTGTTAAATAAGGTAATCAGTATAAACACATAGCAAGTACTCTTATGTGTTTGCTCTAATTTTTCATTATAAAAATGAAAAAGTAAAGCACCATTTTGATCTGCATACCATGTGAGTTAAAAGAAATTAAGGAAAAAATCCTCAGCATGAATAAGGTATTTTCATTTTTAAAAAACAAGGCTCTTAAACACATACTTCTAAAGTCCAAATGCAGCCTCTTTGATAAAGCTTGTATACATTATCTCTTCAGCAATATTTGACTCTTAGCCTAAACAGACGCCACAGAATTCCACTGGGCTGGACAATTTCTTGTAGAAGGGAATAAGTACTTTTACATAAATATAAGCCCAAGTTCCCTTAATTTCCAGCTTTAAAGCATTGAGAAGGGTTCCTAACTCTGACCCCATATCCTCGTTCATGGAAAGGAGACCATTTCACTGCACTGTAAGCACTTTCATTAAGATTAAAAATTAGATGATGTAGCAGTTTTGTTACTGTACTTCTCTTTCTCTTTCAGTAGAAACACCAAACTTGTCCCAAAGTTTATCATTTATGGAACATATGTCAAGAGCTAAAGTCAAGAGTTAAGGCCTAGCAATGGTGAACTACAATCTTCAGATATCAATAAAACCACTATTTTTCATCCTTATTATTCATTGCATTTAAATCATGATAGTTCAAGCAATGCCTCATCACATATCATCTCAGTGGGGGAGATAAATCTTATTGGACAGAGTTCATTAAATATTAGTATAGAATTGAAGCTCAGCACTTATACCAATGATCACCAACACAAGTATAGGGATTATCCATATAATGGAAATAAGAGAAGCAGGTTGGGAAAGGAGAAGACTGTAACAAACTAAAGAGTCCATGCCTTTTCTAAAGTGAGCAGTGGCAGCAACGTGGTTTACTTCAGTTCTCCGTATATAAGAACATAAGCCCAGTGTTGCCAGAGCTTGGTTTTTTAAAAGCCTGAAATCACATTTGCACATAAAATATTCTGAATTTTAAATATTAGCATCAAGCTCTATGAAAAACAAATGAACAACAGAGGCCAAATAAAAACCCTTTGTGCCAAATTCAATCCGTGGGCCATCAGATTGCAATTTCTGATTTATAAATCATCATTATGATCACCATATGGCCAACCCTGGCAGAATCTCAAGAGTGGCCACTAATGTGAACCCTTTCCTTTTTACTACCTATGACTAGCTTTGTTCTTCCCTCCATATCAACCAAGACTCACCAGATAATGTTAAACAGAAAATGGAAAAGATGTTTCAAAGAAGTAAACTTGACTAATTATCTGACTTGATAATTATCTGACTAATTATCTCCAGTCAATCTATTAAATTCTTTTAATTTACCCAAGATAACCTCAAATGCTTTCTTTGGCAAGTCCTGGGCCGTTGGTATTAAAAGGTCTGCCTGATGATGCAGGAGCAAAGAGGCAGGTCTATCTCAGTTCTGGAAGTCCCCTCCTCCATCAGGCCAGTTGACCTTGACAGGAAGGGTGGTGAAAAACGGCTGGCTCTCGTGCCCACTGACATTTGGAAGCACAGGTGCAGCCCAGAGCCCTGGCGTTCCTGTGACAAGCCCAAGCCTGAGGGGTGGACTCCCCTGACAGTCTAAGCAGGAGGCTGAATCTGTCACTGTCTGGCTGGAACGGCTGAAGCGGCTGTCTGGGACAAGTGCTGACACCAGACGCCTGAACAGGGGCTCAGTCAAGCAGGCATTTGTTACAGAAAACTCCCCTAACTCATATTTCACAGTGATCAGAGGCGGTGAGGCGGAGACCCAAAGAGGCTCATCGCCGGAGTATTAGCCATGGTGGTTATCACACAGGGACAGCTGGGCTGAAGCCAAAGAAGCCCTCTTTGGAGACAACAAATGTTCAGTGCCCTGGGGTGGTACATCCTCCCCATCCCCCATCTCCCATCCACCAACGCGTGGCACTCCAACACCCCCTTGAGGCTGTGAATGGAAAGAACATGAGGAGGATGTGCTGGGCAGGGGAGGAAGGCACAGACTTGGAGGTAAGGAGAGCCTGGAGACTGGGCCCTGCCATGGTCATTCAGACCCAGGCCCTGGCCTCTTCTTTCCGTAGCCTCTCCTGATTTAAAGCAATGAGGGTCCTTTGGGACTTATCCTTCTACAGAAAAGGGTTTTATTTTTTTCTTTCATCAATGCTGCTCTATAGGGCACTCCACAATGCTCATTTCTGAGCTCAGTTGGTCTGATGGAATTGAAAGACAAAGGAAAGAGGCAGAGGAAATGTCATCAAATTTAGTTTTTGTCTCAGGAGTCTCACAAACAACTCTGTGTACCCCCCACCCCATTTTTCTAATTACACTGGCATGGCAATCAAGAGTGGTGATTATTTCCAAGAATCTCACCCATTAACTAGGATGCCCCACAACCCTGCTCCAAAGGCCATCCTGTATTGTTAGTGATTTTCCTCCTTTGGGAAACTTGAGAACCAAGTTTAAAATAGTAAGAAAAGACAAAATCTTTCTCGATTAACCCTGACTCTTTTGGATTCAAAACCTAAATAGCTTTGACATGACTAGAGATCCTCACTTACACACTTACAAATTGGATGATAGAAATAATCACTAGAATACTCACAAATATCTTACTATCATATTTAATCATTATGGTGACAGTAATAATACTAACAGTAACCACTTTCCTTTACTGAACACTTAGCATGTAACAAGCCTTCTTCTAAGCATTTACATGGACAGTAATGAATTCTTACAATAACAAATGAGATAGGAATATTAGTATCCCAATATTACAGGAGAGGACACTAGGGTCCAGTCTTAATTGTTCAAGTCACATAGCTTGAAAGGCAAAATCTGAATTACAAGTAAACAGTGCCTTTACATAGTACTTCACATAGTACTAAAAATGTTTATTGATTAGTGCTACTAAGGGATGATGGTGAAGGAACTCAATTTAGGATTAGAACACCTTGATTTAGTCTTAATACATAAGCTGCTACTGCTAAGTCGCTTCAGTCGTGTCTGATTCTGTGCAACCCCATAGACGGCAGCCCATGAGGCTCCCCCGTCCCTGGGATTCTCCAGGCAAGAACACTGGAGTGGGTTGCCATTTCCTTCTCCAATGCATGAAAGTGAAGTTGCTCAGTCGTGTCCGACTCTTAGCGACCCCATGGACTGCGGCCCACCAGGCTCCTCCGTCCATAGGATTTTCCAGGCAAGAGTGCTGGAGTCGGGTGCCATTGCCTTCAACCAATTAAAGAGGAAAAAGATGACTACTCCAACAGAAAAGTGAACCAAAAAAATAGAAAATTTACATAAAATTTTGACACGTGACTGTAAAAAAAACACATAAAATCTCACTAGTATTCAGATATTTGAAAATTACAGCAACATATGTTAGCTTTTGCCTGCTGCTGCTGCTAAGTCGCTTCAGTCGTGTCCGACTCTGTGCGACCCCATAGACAGCAGCCCACCAGGCTCTGCCGTCCCTGGGATTCTCCAGGCAAGAACACCAGAGTGGGTTGCCATTTCCTTCTCCAATGCATGAAGGTGAAAAAGTGAAAGTGAAGTCACTGAGTCGTGTCCAACTCTCAGCAACCCCATTGACTGCAGCCCATCAGGCTCCTCTGTCAATGGGATTCTCCAGGCAAGAGTACTGGAGTAGGGTGCCATTGCCTTTGCCTACCAAATTGAAAAATATCTGTTAAAATTATAATATCCAGAGTAGGTAGGAGTGTACTATCAGCCACTAGGGGAAAAAGTGTTGATTTATATAACATTTCTGAGGGGCAGCCTGATAATGTATGTCAAAATCTTGCAAGTGGTTTATATCTTCTCTGGTAGTTTTAAAACACAGCTGTAAATTCTTTGACACTCCCTTCACTGAGATGTAGCTAATCTACATTCTCTTCTCTCTGAAATGGGGCAGGGTTGTGACTGCTTCAACCAGCAAAAATGACACCAAGTAACCTTCCAGGCTAGTTCATAAAGCCTATATATACCTGCCCTGTGCCACTGACATATTCTTGGAGACAACAATTCTTGGAGCCAATTAATAAAAGTACTAGACGAATATCACCAGGCTAGAGTGGCCACACATAGGAACAACATTCAACAGTCCTAGCAGAGCCCAGCCTCTGCGTCTCCCAGCTGAGATCCCAGACCTCACAGAGCAGGAAACTACCACCCCTGCTGCATCCTCTCTGAATTTCTGACAATCAAGAGCATAATAAAATGGTGGTTACTTTATGCCGCTAAATTTAGGGTTGCTTTGTTACACAGTAACAGATAACTGGAATAACCTCTTACACAGGAAGGACTCCTCTCAAGTCTACTCTAAGGAAAGAGAGGCATGCAAAAGAATTACATACAAAGATGTTTGTGGCATCATTGTTTAAAATAAGGTAAAATGGGAAACATATATTTAAATAATAAGGGTTTTCTTCACCCAGTGATGAAATGTGGCTATTTAAAATCAAGTTTTAGGGACTTCCCTGGTGGCCCAGCAGCTAAGACTCTGCACGCCCAATGCAGGAGCCCTGGGTTTGACCCCTGGTCAGGGAACTAGATCCCACATGCCCCAAGTAAGTGTTCATAGGCCGCAACTAAAGATCTCATATGCCACAGCTAAAAAGACCCAGTGCAGCCAAATAAATATTTTTAAAAAATAATAATAAAGCACAGCAATGCAGATAATTTAAATGAGCCCTTTAAGAAAAAGAAATCAAGTTTCATATAACTATTAATATGAGAAAAACCCTTCATAACATATCTAAGAGGAGTTTTTAAATAATATAGAATGCAGAAGTTCACTTTTGGGGGATAAAGTAAACATTATGCAATAAAACTGGATGAAAATATCCCAAAATTTAAATAATGGTTATAATTGAGTTGTCATATTATGGGTGATTTTTATTTCCTTCTTGATGATTTTCTGCATTTCTAAAATGCATAAAAGTAGTAGACAATGTGCTAATAATACATGATATGACCTCATTAAATCTATGTAACTTTTAAGAGATCTTTTATGGAAGACTTAAGTTCAAATTCCAGCAATATCTATCTTATCTATCAAACCAAGATAGTAACATCTACCTCAAAGGATTATTATGAGGTTAAATGATATAATAACTAAGTTCCTGCACCATGAACCCGGTAGGCATTCAGTCAATGGCTTTTTAAATTCAATAATAAGCACTTTGGCCAAATCTTCAAACACAAATCAGAATGAGCATTTGAAATAAATTCTAGAGCTCCCAAAAGAATAAAGAACATTAAGGTTTGACCTTGCGTTTCACCACTCATCTAAAATGAGTGGGATTTGGCCAAATTGCAAACCACTGTGGCAAACTACTGTGTCTCTCACTACCACGTTTTGACCTTTTCTTTTCTCCCCAACCCCCCCAGAAACATCAGTAGTTTAATGGATGGAGGAGCTTACATGTCTGTAGCAGGGTCCTGGAATGACAACCCACGGTGTGCAGCAGACAGTGGGCAGGACTTGGTGGCTGTCTTCTCTTCAGGGGAAGGGGAGATTACCAGTTACAAGACAATTGATATCAGGTTTTGCCTCGTTAGTTACCAGGGAAACCACCAGAGGGGCATGCCCTTTATGCCCTTGTTGATTAAAACAATCATAAGCTGGGGCCTGGGGCAAGTACTTAGGAAGGTCAGTCAAATGCAAATGGTATAAGTGAAACAGGCATTTGAAGGGCAGAAGATGTACAGACAGCAAGAGAACAACCATCTTGAGTGGCATGACCATACACACTACCCCAATGTACCGTGCATGACCCTTAAAATCTTGGTCCTCCTCTCTCCTTCATTTCTCTGGGATCAGGTGTGTAGAGGGGGACTGCAACCAGATCAAGAGTAAGATACACCTGATCACACCTGTTCACAATGTAATCAATAAAGAAATCTGGTGACAAGAATTTTGACTGTTTATAATCTTAACCCTTGAAAATCCTAATATCTGGCAAAAACCAAGAAGCAAGTTACTGTGATTTCTCGATTGGAAAAATTAATACTTCAACCTTCAGCCAAAAGAAGGTAAAGCCAAAGGAAGGAAGCCAAAGGAAGACCCATTCAGCAATTAATGTTTCAATATTTTATCCTACTTAAAATGACCCATGAATTCTCTTCTTTCAACTTTAGTTTCAAATTATCAAAATCCAAAGAGACTATTTTAGATAGATGTTCCCCCAAACAATTATTTCTAAAGAGTTTACCTAAAATCTCTTTTATCTCCTTTATTCTTAGAGATCACAGAAGATTAAAGTTTCAGAGAGGTCAGGGAGATCATTTACATCTCAAAGGCATAATAGAAGTACCAATTCCTTCTAGAAGCCTAGCTTAACCAATTATAAAAGCTCACTTTGATACAATACCAGAGCCATTAGATGCTATCATCCTCTAGATCTCTCGGCAGCTCCCGTTAAACCAGCACAGCCCCCACAAGGCCCCATGTAACAGTAGACACCCACCTACTCCAGAATTCCCTCCTCCCTCACGACATCTTTCAGAGTCATCCCTGGAAGTTTTGGGCCCCACATGTCAGCTGTCGGCCAGCCAGGAATTATACCTGCAACTCTCAGGCCTTACATGCTAGGGGACAATACCTGCAACTTTTCATTCCAGTCCTATATTTCTTGACATCTCAGCTCTCACGGGAGTTTCCTTGGTCTCCTGGCTGGTTCTGCCAATTGTTAGGTTGCACCCTACTGCTCTATGAGGCCTATACTTACCCAGCTTCAAGATCAAAGAAAGAGCTAGGAGTCAGCCACAGAGAAATCAGTGGTCTAATGGATGGGGAAACTTACACACATGGAGCAAGGTCCTGGAGTGACACCCCAGCATGTGCAGCAGAAGGCAGGCAGGACTTGGCTGTCTTCTCTTCAGGGGGGGAGGGGAAATTCTCATCCTGACCTTATTTATTACTACTGGTAATAAATAGTAATAAATTTACTGTTAATAAATAGATGGACAAGCACCAAGTTCTTCTGCTATGCCTCAGTTCAGTTCAGTTCAGTTTAGTCACTCAGTCATGTCCGACTCTTTGCAACCCCATGAATCGCAGCACGCCAGGCCTCCCTGTTCATTACCATCTCTCGGAGTTCACTCAGACTCACGTCCATCGAGTCCGTGATGCCATCCAGCCATCTCATCCTCTCTCGTCCCCTTCTCCTCCTGCCCCCAATCCCTCCCAGCATCAGAGTCTTTTCCAATGAGTCAACTCTTCACATGAGGTGGCCAAAGTACTGGAGTTTCAGCCTCAGCATTATTCCTTCCAAAGAAATCCCAGGGTTGATCTCCTTCAGAATGGGCTGGTTGGATCTCCTTGCAGTCCAAGGGACTCTCAAGAGTCTTCTCCAACACCACACTTCAAAAGCATCAATTCTTCGGCGCTCAGCCTTCTTCACAGTCCAACTCTCACATCCATACATGACCACAGGAAAAACCATAGCCTTGACTAGACGGACCTTAGTTGGCAAAGTAATGTCTCTGCTTTTGAAAATGCTATATAGGTTGGACATAACTTTTCTTCCAAGGAGTAAGCGTCTTCTAATTTCATGGCTGCAATCGCCATCTGCAGTGATTACATATCTGAGGTTATTGATATTTCTCCCGGCAATCTTGATTCCAGCTTGTGTTTCTTCCAGTCCAGCGTTTTTCATGCTATGCCTAGTAGATGATAAACAAATAGTTGAGGTAAAGTGGAGGGGCTGGGCAGCAGTTGACTTTCCTCTCTGATGTGGAAGCCCTTTTCATTATTAACTGTATCTGTTCCCACTAGGAGTGTGAAGAACATCTTAGACTGAAAGCCTTCCAGTGATCTATAAAGAACCACCCCTTTTACCTCCCTGGTTCATATTCTCCTCTTCATCCACAGGCCACATTGCTGTGACTTTGTTAAATTAATACATATTAAGCAGAGCCCTAGAATGTCAAATGATGAGCCATAGTTCAACTAAAGATCACAAAGAAACCAGAATAGAGAAGTGTATCACTCAAAGGTTCTGGAGAAGTTACACAACACATACCTGGAGGTGCCCATGGGGAAGTCAAGACAGAGTGCAGGCAGAGAGCACATGGCTTTTTTAGGGACCGTGGATGGACTGCTTTGGGTTTCCCAGACCAAGGTCAGATGGCTCAATTCAAAGCAAAAACAGCAGGGTTTCAGTAAGCTCCTAAGGGCACATAAGGGGAAGGAAGGCCCTGGGAAGACTACTGTTCACAAAGACTGCTGGAGAAGTTATATCAGGAGTTTACATTTGTTTGTGACTGTGTGTGCTGTTCTCTACAAACTGTCATCTAGGGCATGCAACTTTGGGATGGGCTAGTGTCAGGTCACAGGGAAGGCGATGGCACCCCACTCCAGTACTCTTGCCTGGAAAATCCCATGGACAGAGGAGCCTGATGGGCTGCAGTCCATGAGAGTTTACATTTGTTTGTGACTGTGTGTGCTGTTCTCTACAAACTGTCATCTAGGGCATGCAACTTTGGGATGGGCTAGTGTCAGGTCACAGGGAAGGCGATGGCACCCCACTCCAGTACTCTTGCCTGGAAAATCCCATGGACAGAGGAGCCTGATGGGCTGCAGTCCATGGGGTCACTAAGAGTCGGACACGACTGAGCGACTTCCCTTTCACTTTTCACTTTCACGCATTGGAGAAGGAAATGGCAACCCACTCCAGTGTTCTTGCCTGGAGAATCCCAGGGACAGGGGAGCCTGGTGGGCTTCTGTCTATGGGGTCGCACAGAGTCAGACACGACTGAAGAGACTTAGCAGCAGCAGCAGCAGCAGCAGCAGCAGTGTCAGGTCAAGGCCCTGCAGGCCACTTGGCACCAAATCATGCCAAGACAGCAACATCATGGAGTAGTTTAGCTGACTTCTTGGCACATATGCACATTCTTGATCATAAACAATAAAGAACATAAATGAATAAACGATAGAAATAAATAGCAACAGGAGCTAAATTCTGTTGAGACCCTCTCTGTGCCAGCACTGTTCTCAGCACTCTGCTTGCATTAGCTCCCTTAATCCTCACCATAATGCTATGATGCTATTAGCAGCCCTGCTTCTCATGTGAGAAATCAGAAACAGAGGAGGCAAGTAACCTACTGAGCAAGAGAGCATGTCTTCCCCTAAAAAGAAAAGAAAGAATGGAATGCTTATGCCCATTTTCTCCTTCAAAGACTCCAATGAGGGTGGCTGTAGAAGAAGAAAAGAGAAGAGACGCTGTAGAAATTTATCCCTCCACCCACTATGACTTGGGTGAATGAGAACCTGAAAAGTTATGAAGAGAAAGCTTTGGTAGGACTGAGGACAGCTGATAGATTTCATCATTAGGTTGAGTACTCAGTTATCATAAACTATTCACATTCCTGTTTTTCATCTGTAAAATATATATATGTTGCATTTAACATCAACGATTAAAAATTTTCAGTTTTCATTTTCTGTTGCAAACCCAGAGGAATTAAGTATCACATAAACAGAGTATTCAGCTCCAATTCTTATTGTGTAATATAACCCTAACCTAGCCTGTAAGCTTTATAAAAATATAGATTCTTTTACTTCATTGTATTCCCTACAATAGTATGTATACAGTGATTTATCTACAAAGCTTTCCCATCAATGAACTTATGACAAAAGAGACTGTAAGGAAAACTTCTCATTGGCTATTCACCTTACAACTCAAGAAGGAAGAAAATACACGCAGCTCGGCTTACTAATTATTCATTCATATGTCAATTTGAGGCATAGGAAAAGATTTTCCCATAGAAGGTGTATAATATATATCTTTGAATACAAAAATAACTAGAGTTCAGATTCATCTAAGTTTCAAATGAAAACACTAACATCTTACCCCACAAATAAGACATTAGCATTGCACGTCTGGACCTGGGGTGGCACATGAAATATAAAGCATGGAGAATGGGGGAATGGGGATGAAACATGGGCACCATGAGTCTGGAGACTGAGAGAGCAGTCCAGGGCAGGTACTACTTAGTCAGCTCTCCCACCCCAACTAGATGCTCTACCCATCGCTAGAGACAAGTGGCAAGCCAGAGGGGCTGTCGGTGGCAGTGATCTTGGTGAGGCAGCAGTGAGCAGTGGCATGAAGTGAGATCTTAATTCCCCTTCCTGGAATTGAACCTGGGTAGCCTGGATGAGAACCAGGAATCCTAGTCACCAGACCAGCAAGGGCGAAAGGCCAGAAGGTATTTTTCCCTGGATCTTTGTCCCCAGTGAAAAATGTATTGTTATGGAGGCAAAAACTGTAAATGCAGGTACAAGGTTTGCCATTAGAACTAGCTCAACAATAAGTGGGAGATCACACAGAGAAATGGTTTGTTTAGTTAAGATAGAAGCAATGCAGAGATGCATACCTGGAGAGAAAAGGTGTGGGTGTCCCCGCTAGTGAGGAGGAGTGCAGTAAAGAGGCAGTTAAGTCATTTATATAGGTAAACTCTTTCCAGTCTTTGCTTACCTTTAGCCAATTATCTGGTTTCTTTTGCCACACCTGACCTACCCTGGGACCCTCCCCTAGGTACGCATGCACCCCTCAGCCAAAATAGATCTTGAATCGAAGGCTTCTGGGAGGAGCAAGACTCATTATGGCCTGGCATTATCCCCTGACTTTTTGACCCCCAAGGACCCTTTCCGCATACACGTAGTGTCTTCCTTGTCCCAAAACATGGGGAGGGGGAGTGGAGATCCCTTAATCCTTTACTGAAACAGGGTTTTGCCCCTCTTTATCCTTGCCATGACAATTATCTCAAATTGTTTAAATGAGAGAAACACTACCCATTTACTCTGTTTCTGTCGTTACTTCCATTTCAGAGGGCAAACAGGAGGCTGGAGCCCACCTGTCTCCTCTCTCAGGAAATGCAAACAGGAGGCCTGTTGTAAATGTCTAACCTGGAAGCCATCTATCTCCTGCCTCTGGAGAGAGTTCTGTAGCAGGAAAGGAGAGGGAAAGAAAAGGGACCAGGGAAGCACTGTTGTCCAGTAGGAAGTAAGGCAAATCCAGCCACTTATGGCCAGGGAGGGCTTTCTCGTGTTACCACCTGGCAGACCCTGGGCTCATTATTTAATCTCTGCCTGGTACACAGCAATAATCAAGTATTCATTCCATGATGAATACAGTTTTAAGCACTTTACATGTATCACCTCATTTAATTCTTAAATATTCTTAGGAAAGAGAGGTCCAGAGAAGCTAAGTATCCTGGACAATGATGCCACCCAGGTCACCCCTCCTGAAGGCCTACTGCCCCAGCTGCTGGCAGAGAGCTGTCCACCCCCAGCCCCTCAAGGATGCCTCCCCAACAGAGCTGCCTTTACTCAAGTCAGTGCCCCTCAGGGTGACCCACCTCCAATGACTGACCCCTGCAAGTATATCTCTGCCCTGCTTAAGGCTCCAGAGTTTCACTCTGTGGCTGCCCACCCTGTACTCTGCCCTGTCCTGCTCCTACTGCCTTCTTCTTTCATATGTTAGGCCAATAACACAGCAGAATAAAAAACTTGTACACGAAACTCAGGCTTCACTGGTGGCTCAGCAGTAAAGAATCCGCCTGCAATGCACGAGCCACAAGAGATGAGGGAAGATCCCCTGGAGAAGGGAATGGCAACTCACTCCAGCATTCTTGCCTGGAGAATTCCATGGACAGAGGAGCCTGGTGGGCTACAGCCCATCGGGTCACAAAGAGTTAGACACAACTGAAGTGACTTGGCATGCACACACACACATACTAAACTCATCTCAGAGTCTATGTCCGAGAAAATCCAAACTGGCACACTAAGTAACTTGCTCAGGACCCAAGGATCCCCAGTGGGGACCCCAAACCAAGCAGAATGGTTCCAGAGCCTGAGCTCCTAACTGCCCTGTTCCACTGTCTTACACCCAGAGCCTTCATCACCCAAGACTCCTACCACAGTCTACACAAACTCTGACTTTTCATTAGGTAGATGGTTCAGGTAAAAATTTTGTCTCCCAACTGCCACACAGAATTTTAGCTGTATAAGGGAGAGGCATGCAGCCTTCTGTCTCTGGGAATAGATCTTATATTAACAGAATCTCCCCTAATTTCATCTCTCCCCCTTTTTCAAAGTGTTCTCAGTGGCATGCCAAGTCAGTAAGAATTTAAGATTTCCTGAACCTCAGAACGGAAGATTAGAAGGACAGAAAATAAACTCCACAGAGCAAGCTTCCTCTTTGGATATCCTAGCTTAAAACTGACCATTTTAAAATATGGTGAGAGATTGTCCACCCAGTCTAACAAGCTAATTTTCTAAAAGATCACTTTCCATGATGGACAGGCTAAGATATTTTTCAAGTTAGCATTTTCTTCCACTCTGTTAATATCCTCAGTTTAACTTCCAATTTCCATAATATAGAAGGCCCAAATAGCCTGATGTTGATTTAAACGACTGTCAGTTCCCCACTATACCTTGTTTTGATTTTGCTGTCTTTCTCCTTTGGCTATGGGGTTCATAGATGCCTCTTCTATAGTCACAGTAGTTCATTTACAAACATGTCACATTGTCTAAATTTAACCTAATTAGCGGGCTTCCCTGGTGGCTTAGAGGTTAAAGCGTCTGCCTCCAGTGCGGGAGACCCGGGTTCGATCCCTGGGTTGGGAAGATCCCCTGGAGAAGGAAACGGCAATCCACTCCAGTATTCCTGCCTGGAGAATCCCATGGACGGAGAAGCCTAGTAGGCTACAGTCCACGGGGTCGCAAAGAGTCGGACACGACTGAGCAACTTCACCTCCTCACAACCTAATTAGCAAGCCAGGGCACCTAATCCTCAGGCATTTTCCCACTCCACCAGACCTCCTCACTCCAATAGTCTCAGTTGTCAATGCAAAGTCATTTCCAAAAACCATGACAGGATAAACGGAAACTGGTCTTCACCACAGAGAAAACAGTCCCGTCCTCCCTATTTTCTGGAACCTGACTTTCTTTAGGGGTTTTAAAATCTCATTAAAGACTACAACAAGTTCCACAGCTGCTGAGGAGCCTCAGGATAATTCAAGCTGATGCCTTTCATCCCACTTCCTGGAGTGTTGGTAACCAGGATGGGGCAGTCACTACTGTGAACCCCATCTTAGATCTGTGCTGCTCAGCAAAGCCATGGTGTTCGATCATTATGCAGTGCATTTTCGCCTTGCCTCCAATTGTTATGGTCACGTCAAAGATAGAGCTTTGATGCATACATTGCATTGAAGAAAAGAGGAAAAAGTAACAGAAAGAAGGGAGAAGGATTAGCAGCTCAAAAGTTTTAAAAAGTTTGATCTCATTGAAATGAAAACATACTTTATCTACCTTCTTCAGATGTTACTGATTGCATTAATTCCAGACATAAGTAAGTCAGTAGGTGCCTTTTTTTTTTTTTTTCCAAGCTGGTGACGTTTTTCTACAGGGAGCCTGCAGAGGAAAACTGTCTCTCTCCTAGTGCTCCTAGGCAAAGCATTGAAGTACAATCCCAACAAAATCAAAGTGACAGCTAGAAGGCACCCCTAATTGCCAGCTCACTGAGTTCTTTCAGGACTTGAATACAATTGTCAATTATCAAGGTCTCTTTGTAGACTAGACAAGTAGAAATGAAAGTAAGGTCTAAATCAAACTTGCCAAAAAGACATTGCTACATTTTCACATCTGATAGCAGTATCCAACGGCAAACCCAAGATCAAATGTAAACTAAGATATTAGGAAAAGGCATCAAAGCAACTATAAAATAAATTATTAAAATCTGTTAGTAACTGTGTTTAATGCAAAGTCACATGGTTACAGTTAACATATTTTCCACACCAAAAATGAACACAAATCTAGTACATGGTCTGACCATAAAAATTACTTCAATAACTCTCTAGTGAGTGACCCCTGCATGCTACGCACTCACTTTTCTCAGCACTGCAGCTGAAGTTGTGAACAAAACAGGCACGGTCCCTGCCCTCATGGAAGTGACATTCTAATAACAGTTATTCATAAAATTTAATATTCCTTAATCACATATCTTTCATCCCCTTCACATATAAATCATAAGAAAATAATGGGAAAGGGGTGTAAATTGGACCCCAAAATACTCAGGAACTAAGTCGCTGGGGGACACTGAAGGGACTCACTCTCTTTGCTGTCATCTCACTTCACAGATTAAACGACAGAACTTTATGCCCATCCAGTCCAGTCCCCTTCAATGCCAAATCACATTCAAATCATTCTAGACTAAAGAGAATCTGTGCCACTTTTAAATGTCTTACATGGCATTTGAAGGAGATTGGTTCTACTGGACAAGAAAAAGGAGAAATGGAGCTGTCGCTTCCTCTCTAGATTTTTAAGACCACAGTTATTTCTATCAGGGGGAAATGAGAAAAGAATCACATGACTTACAAGCCCCTGGAGGGAGATCTTACGGGATAAAGCATCATTGTTACTATTTAATACACAGTATTCAGATAGCTGAAAGGAAGAAGTAAGCAGGTATCCATGCTCTTGTTCCCTTGACATTTAGTTCTGTTTGTCCAAATTCTCCTTTTAATGTTTCCCGCTTTCCTGTTGGCTGTTGTAGCATGCACTCAAAGTAGAAGTAGGGTTAGTAAGTTGGAAATACTGTCTCGCTTACATGGCTTTTTATTGGAGAAAATGGGAATGAAAGAATTTATTTTCTTCTCCCTCTCTGTATATACATTCCCCAAGCACCTTCACTCATTCTT
The DNA here is from genome assembly GCA_006410635.1 of Cephalophus harveyi. Lineage (NCBI taxonomy): Eukaryota > Metazoa > Chordata > Mammalia > Artiodactyla > Bovidae > Cephalophus > Cephalophus harveyi. The sequence goes on along the minus strand of SJYT01035244.1, from coordinate 246,543 downwards.
CTGATTCTATCCATCATTAATGTCTAACTCCAAATCTCTGCATCTAAGTAAATTTAGTAGATGCCATGTGGAGGTGAAGTTGCTCAGTCGTGTCCGACTCTTTGCGACCCCGTGGACTGTAGCCTACTAGGCTTCTCCGTCCATGGGATTCTCCAGGCAGGAATACTGGAGTGGATTGCCGTTTCCTTCTCCAGGGGATCTTCCCAACCCAGGGATCGAACCCGGGTCTCCCGCACTGGAGGCAGACGCTTTAACCTCTAAGCCACCAGGGAAGCCCAGTAGATGCCATACTAGTATTTAAAACTCAACAGAGCCAGCACTGGGCTCATGGCTTCCCCCATGCTCTGCATACTGATTCTCTTCACGTATCCTATGTCTCAATGAAGGACACCACCATCATGTCCAAAGTCACCTACCCCTGAAGAAAAACTATAACAGGAACATGCAACAGTCACCTACAACAACGGTTGAGAACCAGGAAAAGATACTGCTGAAAGAATTTTTTAAAGACAGAAACAAAGGAAAAACATCCATGTTGATGGATTGGGAGACATAATATGGTTAAGATGTCCAATTTCTATCAATGGTGGTGCCATAAAAAATTTGAGAAAGAGAATGAATGAGAGGCCACATTATTAGAAAATAACTTTGAAAAAAAGATTAAGAGATGTGAACGGACAGGGGAAAACAGGCAGGAATGAAAAATGGATACTGGACTTGACATGTGGACCTCTCCAGCCCTTCCTTCCTATTGTCAGAGTTTAGAGAGGGTTGAAATATGGGAAGAGATTAAGGGAATTAATCTCTACACCCACTTCCTTGCCCCATCCCTATTTAAATCCATTTTCTTTAGCCAGTCATTTTTCTTTTTCACTTAAAATGTCTTTCACCTGACATAAATCTGGGTTCATGGTGACAAGGGGTACAAAACTTGCAGCCTTCCTATGAACAAACACCCAGCACATCCCCTGCACTTCCATGTGGCTGCTGGGCAGGACCAGTGGAATGGGGCTGAATATTGGAAGAAAAGCTACAGTATTTAGTGGGGAAGCTTGCCACCTACAGCCTGTCTGGTCCATGCATGGGTGGACCATGAGAGACCTTATAAAGGCTTTGAACGGAGAAAGAAAAATAGATTCTAAGTATATGCCATTCTGAAAAAAAAGCAAAACTATGGAAACAATGATAAGATCATTGGTTGCCAGGATATTTGGGGGAGATGAAAAAAGATTACAGTTTTTATAAGCAGCAAATATACTTTGAAAGACATTATAATGATGGATATATGTTATTAAACCTTTGTTCAAACCCATAGAATGTGCAACACTACTTATTTCATTAAAGTTAACCTTAAGATGAACTGGGGGAAAAAAAAAGTCTTTGATTTTTGTTATCGTCCCCACTCTGCCCAATAGAAACCATAGTAATCAATTCTCTGGTCCAAGTTATTTATAAATATGTTGAAAAATTCTGTCTTCAGATTTGATGTGTTCAGTGTACACTTCCTTACTCTCCACTTTCTAAGCTGAAAACAATACCTTATCAGTTATCACCCAATGAGCTGCAAAACATTCAAGGTTGCTCTTTCTCCACAAAGTGAAGAGAAGGCCATAGAATATCTTAAAAGAAAATGTACACTTCAGAAAAATGTGGAATTTAGGGAAGATGGGGAATAACCTCCCCCCCAACCCAAGAAGGAGAGACTCATAAGACTACACTGTGTTTCCAGTAGACAAATTAGCAGGACCTGTGCAAGTGATTTTTGCATAAACAACAAAGACCTCTCCAAGTATTTCCTTCAGTCCATTGAGCAGCAAGCCCAAAGCAGCCCTGACTGGGAGGAAGAAGCCAGAGGCTATCAGCCAAGGCACACTTGAGTCTTTGCTTTTATGTCATTTATTTCTTTTAAGTGACCTTTGCCACTTTGGCTTTATGTGTGGGCACTCATCCTTTACAAGCAAATACAATTGTGAGGCATTTTCCTCTGTGTATAGTTAGATAATGAATTCTTCCTGTTGAAAAGTGACCTCAAGAGCCCAGGACCTCATTTCATTTCAATTTGTGCCAATGAACCACTTGACAAATAGCTCTTTTTAGAGTCATGTATAACTTTGGGTTTCAGTCCTAAGCATTGTTGTGCTTCTGACAAGGACAAATCGGGCTGTACAATGTGTTTCCTATCCTCTGCAGGGCCAGTGATTACAGAACTAGCTGGGTGGGATCAGCATTGAGTATTTTGCTGTGATTCATTTGCTTTGCATACAATTACTACAAAATCACTAAGTCCTGGATGGGCTAAAACCACCAAATAGAAAGCAAACTTACTTTTAAATATATAAACACACAAAGATACACACACACGTGAAGAGTCCTGATTCAAGAGTGTTCTTGGAATTCCTTAGTGTCTAACGTGAATAATTTCACATTTCTAGTCAGTTTTTGTTCTATGAGACCTAGAGTTATGTTCCTCCTGGCACTCTTGAAAGACACTGAAGTTCTCCTTTTAGAATTCTGTTAGCTCTTTTCTGAACACAGGTGATAAACCAAATTTGCACACTGTTGATCGAAAATTCTAGTCTTTAACGTGAGTGTAATAAAATGACATTAGGAGTCATGCCTGTCCAAACACCACAGGAACTCTGCCAGGGATGCTTGGAACAGCTGCCATTTGCTCATCTCTTCTCAGCCTGAAATTATTTAAACTTCACCTGTTTCCATCTCAAGTTATCTTATAACTCCCTTCATATTATAGGTTTATACCCAAAGTAGCTACCATACCAACTGGCACCCAGACATCAGGGACATGGAATTGACTGTCTCTTTTTTCCCACCTGATAGAGTCTGATTAGTATTTATTGAATTATCTAAGGAAAGAAAATTTGCCTTCAATCTAGAAACTTACTAAAGGAGTCATCTAATACATTCTTCAGTATGAAGTGCTCCACAAAGCTTTATTTTCAAAAATTGCCAAGTTGTTTGCTGTTTAGAAAATATACCTGTATAATTTGATTCTTGTTTTCCAAATGAGACTATCGAAATTACATAATGATCAATGTGCACTATTTTTAAGATTTTTATCTAAATTACTAGAAATTAAAAACTACTTTCAAAAGTTTCCAAAACTGACATGGGAAAAGTTCATGCAATATAGACACGAAGAACTGACTCATTGGAAAAGATCCTGATGCTGGGAGAGATTAAAGGCAGGAAGAGAAGGGGATGACAGAGGATGAGATGATTGGATGGTATCACCGACTCAATGGACCTGAGTTTGAGCAAGCTCCAGAAGTTAGTGATGGACAGGGAAGCCTGGCGTGCTGCAGTCCATGGGGTCGCAAACAGTCAGACACGACTGAGCAACTGAACTGATACTTAGTTGTGGGGCTTCCCTGGTAGCTCAGACAGTATAAAATCTGCCTGCAATGGAGGAGACCCCAGTTTGACCCTTGAGTCAGGAAGATCCACTGTAGAAAGGAATGGCAACCCACTTCAGTATTCTCGCCTGGAGAATTCCATGGACAGAGGAGCCTGGTATGCTGCAGTTCATGAGGTTACAAAGAGTCAGACATGACTGAGCGACTAACAGATATACACATCCTTAGTTGCCTGTGAATTCCTGTTGTGTTGGTCTTGAAATCAAAAGATACTAATGCCCACTCTATATCCTTAATAGAAGATTGTTTAACTATCAATTTGTGAGTACCTTTCCAAACAGGAAAAATTCTTTAAAATCTTTTAGAAAATTATCTCTCTAATTGAATGTCTATTATGAGCACTCCTTCTAACTGACCATTGAAATCTTCAGAAGGCCAGGAAATCACAAGAGCATTTGGCATGGCATCTACTATCCTCCACCTGGACACCTGCAAATCCCGTGACCTAGGGCAGACATGTGACTTCTCTAAACTTGAATTTCCTTATCTTTAAACAAACATGGGACTAACCGGACTTCATTTTCAACAGTATGGTGGAACAGATATTGTGAGCAGCCTCTAATGGACAATAACCAAAAATATTGAATAATGTATTTTTAAAATCTTTAAAATCCATCACTGACAAGGCAAGCAAATGAGGACTCTTGAGAGCAGGAAAAAAAGAAAGTGAACACTGGAATTCAGAAAGGTGAACAGAGCTTCGAGAAATGTTTTCATCCTGAGGTCATCAAATTAACCCAGTGACCTCGAGCCTCATTTGAAGTGGGAAAGAAAATAAGCCTGGATCTACCTAGAGCTGTCTAATAGGGCATCTGTGCATAAAGTGGACTCTAAAGGCCTATGCAAGAGTAAAATAGAAATAAATGTTCCTTTCAGCAAGAGATAAAAGAGAAACTTAACATTTCTCAATCTGGCCTCCTCTGATCTGAAATTGGTCTCCTCTGATATTTCATAACCATCACCAGCCACTATATGTGGTTCTATCCTGAGTCCTAACACTACCTTTGTGATCCAGAAAAACACCAACCTAATTACTTAATTTCCTACATTAGTGAAGTGAAGTGAAGTGAAAGTCGCTCAATCGAGTCTGACTCTTTGCGACCCCATGGACTAGATAGTCCATGGCATTCTGCAGGCCAGAATACTAGAGTGGGTAGCCTTTCCCTTCTCCAGAAGATCTTCCCTACCCAGGGATTGAATCCAGGTCTCCCACAATGCAGGCGGATTCTTTACCAGCTGAGCCACAAGGGAAGCCCAAGAATACTGGAGTGGGTAGCCTTTTCCTTCTCCAGCGGATCTTCCCGACCCAGGAATCAAACTGGGGTCTCCTGCACTGCAGGCAGATTCTTTATCAACTGAGATATGAGGGAAGTAGTATCATCAAACATCCATCAAAAATAAAAATATATCATATACACAAATTTTTATCAGACTATAAAAATCCCATCAAATAACTTTATGAGAAATATAAGCTCAGAGTACATAGAATAATACTATAAAACACATACAAATAAGAACCAAAAGAAGTCAGATATATAAAGATTTATCCACTGAAATGATCAAACTCAGATCATAAAATAAGTATATTTAATATGTTTAAAGATATTAGAAAGAATACTTCAAATATGTGAAGAAAGTAATTGAAAATAAATGAAGAAATTTTGGGGAAAAAAAACTTTAGGAAAATATAATATTTGAAAATTTAAAATACCTGCATGACCAAAAAAAGAAAACTACAGGCCAATATCACTGATGAACATAGATGCAAAAATCCTCAACAGAATTCTAGAAAACAGAATCCAGCACCATATTAAAAAGATCATACATCATAACCAAGTGGGCTTTATGCCAGGGATGCAAAGATTATTCAATATTTGCAAATCAGTCAATGTGATACACCACATTAACAAATTGAAAGATAAAAACCATATGATTATCTCAATAGATGCAGAGAAAGCCTTTGGCAAAATTCAACAACCATTTATGATAAAAAAAAAAAAAATCCTCCAGAAAGCAGGCATAGAAGGAACATACCTCAACATAATAAAAGCCATATATGATAAACCCACAGCGAACATACTCAAAGGCAAAAAATTGAAAACATTTCCCCTAAAGTCAGGAACAAGACAAGGGTACCCACTCTTACCACTACTATTCAACATAGTTTTGGAAGTTTTAGGCACAGCAATCAGAGAAGAAAAAGAAATAAAAGGAATCCAGATTGGAAAAGAAGAAGTAAAACTCTAAATGTTTGCAGATGAAATGAGCCTCTATGTAAAAAACCCTAAAGATACCACCAGAAAATTACTAGCTAATGAATATAGTAAAGTTGCAGGATATAAAATTAATACACAAAAAATCCCTTGCATTCCTACACATTAACAATGAGAAAACAGAAAGAGAAATTAAGGAAACAATTCCATTCACTATTGTGACAAAAAGAATAAAATAGGAATAAATCTACCTAAAGAAACATAGAACCTATATATAGAAAAGCATAAAACACTGATGAAAGAAATCAAAGATGACACAAATAGATGGAGAAATATACCATGTTCATGGTTTGGAAGAATCAATAGAGTGAAAATGAATATACTACCCAAAGCAGTCTATAGATTCAGTGAAATCCCTATCAAGCTACCAATGGTATTTTTCACAGAACTAGAGCAAATTATCCAAGTCTATGCCCCAACCAGTAATGCTGAAGAAGCTGAAGTGGAACGGTTTTATGAAGACCTACACGATCTGTTAGAACTAACACCCAAAAAAGATGTCCTTTTCATTATAGGGGACTGGAATGCTAAAGTAGGAAGTCAAGAAACACCTGGAGTAACAGGCAAATTTGGCCTTGGAATGCGGAATGAAGCAGGGCAAAGACTAATAGAGTTTTGCCAAGAAAATGCACTGGTCATAGCAAACACCCTCTTCCAACAACACAAGAGAAGACTCTACACGTGGA